>VZRJ01005684.1:11628-32790 GCA_013397565.1 Ptilonorhynchus violaceus | reverse complement strand
AAAAAAAAAAAAAGGAAGAAAGTTACACTGTCATTATTTAATCCCCTGCTTCATCACGAATTAGGTGAGAGTCAGGATCAAATTCTGAGACGGATAGGAAATGCAGTTCTCATCTGTCATGCCTTCAGGCTACCCTTGCAGCAGAGCACTGGCAACTGCGCTCTCACACTCTTCCTACTGCTCCTCACCTTTCCAAGTAAAAAGCCAAGCACTGCGGTCTCATGAACTGAGATGATGGGCAATCCACATAATGGAAAAGAAATATTTATCATCTTGTATTTTATGATCATAGCATCATAGGATATCTCGGACTGGAAGGGACCCAGAAGGATCATCGCAGTCCAACACCTACACCTACACAGGTTACCCCAAGAGCCACACCATGTGCTTGAGAGCATTGTCTGAACACTCCTTGATCTCTGTCAGGCTTGCTGATGTGACCGCTTCCCTGGGAAGCCTGTTCCAGCACCCAAACACTCTCTGGGTGAAGAACTTTTCCTGATATCCAGCATAAACTTCCCTTGACACAACTTCAGCCCATTTCCTCGGGTCCTGTCACTGGTCGTCAAAGAGAAGAGATCTGTGCCTGTGCCTCCTCTTACCCTCACAAGGAAATTGTAACTGCAGTGAGGTCTCCCCTCAGTCTCCTCCAGGCTGAATAGACCAAGTGACCTCAGCTGTTCCTCATACGGCTTCTCCCCAAGGCCCTTCACCATCCTTGTTGTCCTCCTTTGGACACTCTCTAACAGCTCAACGTCTTTTCTGTATTGTGGCACCCAAAACTGCCCCCAGCACTCGAGGTGAGGCCGCCCCAGTGCAGAGCAGAGCGGGACAATCCCCCCCCTTGCCCGGCTGGCAATGCTGGGCCTGATGCCCCCCAGGACACGGGTGGCCCTCCTGGCTGCCAGGGCACTGCTGACTGGTGTTCCACTTGGCATCGACCAGGACACCCAGGTCCCTTTCCTGCAGAAGTGTATTCTTTCCTCTTTCTCCCCACTTCTCACTGACCGCTCCTAGAGTCTTCAGCATCCAAACGAGCTTTGACAATTGGAAAGAGGTGTGGGCTGCAGACAAAACCACCCCACTGTCCAAAGAGACTTTACTGCTTATTGCATGAGCAATGCATTGATTTTAGTTTGAAGGTTGCTTCCTAAGAAAATGAATGTCTATAAGCTGTCTGATAACGCCTGACATGCTCAGCATCACAGGAACCAAGTTTAATTAATTAAAAGGGATACTGTTTTACTCTTTGAGAACAGCAGGAAGAGAACAGGAGGCAGAGAGCCGAATATGCTCCTGTCTGGGCACGAAGAGTGCACAGCACAAGGAAGAGGTAAGTTGAAGTGCTGGGATAGTAATGTGTGAATTTTCTGGGCTGTGCAGTTGTTTGCCGACCTTTTCCATCAAGGCTTCAGTGCCATCACAGGACACCCAATTAGGATGTGTAGTGAGGCAAATGAGTTCTCAGACTCAGAGGACTGCACCTCCCTTATAAACATCATCCTTATATGCTGCTCAATATATTTAAAGCGGTTGTGATCAAGACCACCAAAAATAAAGCTACCACACATTCCACTCTATGATGTTACCTGTCCTTAGGTTTGGGGACCATACTGAGACATGTCAAGCACACCAGAAATTATATGTAAAGGGAAGTCTTACAGGATTTCACTGAAATCCATCCTTTTTTAGGCTTTTGAACCACTCTGTGATATATAGTAGGGACCCTCCACTGCAGAACAGGATATTGGACAGGGCACTGATATGATGTATTGCAGGTGTCCCAGGGACAGAGATGCTTGCTTTACCGGAATTGCTAGCATTGTAAGCTGGCGTTACTGAATCTGCCAAAGTTCGTGGACCAAAATGTATGTGTTCTCTTCCTGCTTGACAGCAAGTTGTGCTCAAAGTTTTAGGGCAGTGATGGTTGTGACCGGAAGTGTGACAGAATGGGGGCTTACAGAGATGTTCAGCCGGAGGCAGGATTTGGCGCAGATGAGACCTATCTGAGCTAGAGGGGCTTCCAAAGCTGTGGTAACTTGTGATATCATGGATACTGGAATGGATATTTTCAGTTGAAAATAAGACTTGTTCAGACAGCTTCAGCAACAGAGAATTTACAGGATAGGGAGCTCTTGGCACTGCTGAGGATCAGCCTGTACCTGCAATGGAGGCAGGAAGAGGATGTTCCTTAGTATGATGGAAACAAAAAGGAGCAAGCTGTTGCTCCCACATGTCTGTTGTGTCCCGGGCAGGCATTCCAGCTGAGCAGCACTGGGAATGGCTCACTGGCAGCCCACAGAACAGGGCAGAGCTTCCGAGGGATGCACCTGGAGCCAGTGTCAGGGACCCCCCTATGGGGTGGAGAATGTGCTGTCTTCATCTCCAGATCCAGGTTGAAGCCCAGGGAGTAGTCCAGTGGCCTCAGTGGCGTAAAGAAGGCAGTGCAGCTCCTTCATTGTGGCATGATTTTGGGTAAGAAACAGAAAAAGCTTCAGTTTTTAGTCTCCTCTGGACTCTAGGCTGCCCACGTGAAAGCAGAGTGGGGCTGGGGGTCTCACTTAGGCTCTCTTGTCTGAACACACAGCACTCCTGAGTATGTGACCTCTGTGGCACTAGAGAAAGAAGCCCACAGTGGGAAGCAACATGAAGGCCAATAATTCTTGATTTTGTTGCAAGAGGATGCTGCTTGTCATCCAAATTTCCCCTATTCACTGAAGCAGCCTGCATCACCTTGAGGAGTATAAGCAATATCAAGTACACAGAGTCTGCCTCCTTTTCACCTTGAGAGCTGTTGCACTGAACTTACTCAGTTAATATTTTGTGAAGAGAGCAGAAAAAAAGCACTACATAAAGCCAAAATCCATTTCTTTTAGTGCAGCCAATGTGGAAAGATCAGCACAGGCAAGTCATGGATGGTCCTTCATTTTTTTTCAATATGCCAAGTCAAAATAAGTCCTATTAATTCGCTCAGGGCTGTGGAAAAAATTAAGAAAGGGTAGTAATTAAATGTTTACTTCTGACCCTGCAGCATGTCCTTCAAAAATCCAGAAGCTGCAAAGAGGCTGCAACCCAGGGACATAGTTCTGATCATCCTTACCGAACTGGGTGCTTTTTGTCCAGGCAAATAACTATTACTGAAGTCAACATGACACCTTGCAAGAATGAACTTTGCCCGTGTACAGGAAGAGACTGGCAGATAAAAGTTAAAGTTTAGATAATCTTTTGCTGCCTTCCATTCAGTAAAACAATTTTTGTACACTAAAAGGAGAGGGAGATGAGAGGTGATATTGCATGCTCATGAAATATACAAAACAGGCTCCTATTTGTTATACAAAAATGCAGTAACTAAATTACACTGAATGCTTTTGACAGAACTTTAAAATCTAAAGGATTAAAAGCTTTCTGACAGCTCTTGCAGTCAGTTATGGCTGAGTCAGCCAATAGCAGTGTGCTGTGCGTTTGGGGGAAGATAACTTTAACCTGCACTGAAAAACAAGAAGGGAGAGGGAAAGCAAGCCCCACTACATTTTTCACTCTGCCACAGCATGTGATAGCTCCTCTGAATAAAACTAGTGGATGCAGCGGGAAAAGAACAGAAATTGATACCTGTACTCAGCTTATCCAAAGTGCTGAGTGGGTTTAATCATTAACAATTACCATTATGCACTAGGGAAATAATTGCCCCTGTTAGCACATGATTTAGGAGGGTTTTCATTTTTATACTGTGAAGGATATGATGTGAAAGTGGCTTTTTAGGCAGAGCTTTGATGAGGGGTTTTGGACAATCCTGAAGCACCCCCAAAATAACATGAGGACTAGAAGAAGACTGTAGCAGAGGGGATAGGGTAGGGTGTTTTCAGACCCACTGCAGCTCTCCAGCAGTGTGCTCTGCTCCAGCCCACAGTTATCCATACTAGTGCAATTTTGCCACCCAACACTTTCCCCAGTGCACACAGCATGCCATGTACCTGTTGTGGTGGCAGATGTAATAAATTTACTGCCACTTTAAAAAGAAAGGCATCAGAAAAATGCTGTCAATAAAAGTAAGAAAAAAAAGGCAAGGGAAGTTGAAGCCTGGGAGTTTTTGTTAGGTCTTCTTTCTTTTCCACACCCCCGCCCCCCATACCTCCCCCATCACTTTATAGCAATATATGCACATATTTTAAAACATGCACTTTTTCCTGTCTGTTATCAGGCTTTTCAACAACACTGCTAGCAACATCAGCCTGGCAGGGCTAAATTGGATGAGACAATGAGAGAATTGGTCTACTAGTACAAACTGGTGCAGTTCTGTTCAAACCAATGGGCCTGTTTCAGACCAGTGGACCTGTTTCAGTACACATTTGCTGACTCTTTTTCTTCTCTGGAAAGGACCCTCTCATTTCATAGTTCCCACAGTAAGTGAAATTGGGCAGGAGTTTTTGGGTTTGCTCTGGGAGACCCTGCAAACAGAGGCACAATAAGAGAGAGCTCCCAGTGTTAACCATTAGCCCCCAAGCCCATTGCTTTTGGTGTTGGTGTCACTGTCTGCTTGTCCAGTGCCCTGGTGCCTGGTGGGGCCCTAAGACTGTTGCTCCTGAGGGGCTCATGTAGATTAATGACTTCATACTTGCATTTTGACAGTGGTAGCAAACCTTAAGCCAGGAGGATTCAATACCCTAGGTACTGCACAAATATGGACTGAGGACTCAAGCTGCAAAATAACCTTCTCTGTCATACCCACTGCTCTGCAAAAATTATCCAGTCTTCACTGACAAGCAATCCTCTTAGCTGTCAAACTCTGCCTCACATGTTCAGCATTCAAAGTTAAAAATCTTAAATAAAAGGAGTATTTTAGAAAGAGGAATATATTCTAGAGATGAGAAAAGCTATTTTTATGTATCTAATTAGTCACACTTGTGAGTAATAATAGAAGACTTGGGTTATGATATGTTATTAATAATATGCAAAATACTAGATATCAGTTGTGTCATCATTTTCTTTTTTTTCTTACTAGACCACAGTTTCACCAAACAATAATTTATCGTGTAAACCTTTCTCTTCTTTTTCCCAATTTTACCTCTCATATGTGAAGGTGCAAGTGTATTCATGTTAGAGGAGCAGGAAGGAGCAGAAATTCTGTCAAGAATCTAGATGCCAGGTGAGGACTCCACACTGGCTGGGGAGCACTGAGCACAAGAGCTGGTGTTTTCTCAAAGATATTAATTTGCAAGTACCACTGTTTGGTGCTGACCCCTGAAAAAGGGCAATGCTTGCAGTAGCTGTTGCCTTCTCTATTAAGGAATCAACCAGTCTAGCTGCAGAGAGAGTGGTGCTGTTGGGTGGAAAGCAGTTGCACTGGCAAAAGGCTGGCTCCTCGGGTGCCCTGGCTTGCTCATGCTGGTGCAGTGTGCTGGACAGGATAGAGATGCCAGAGAGTCCTTGGGTGGCCTGAGGCTGTCAGACACCAGTGCCACCCTGCAAGAGTGTCCTGTGGGGACCACATTCATCTACCCGCTCCTGTTGTTTCTTGGCAAGTTGGAAGCTGTCAGTGCCGGACCTGCATGATGGAGAAAGACACAGAGACAGGCTCTGGTTTGGCACCCATTGCTCAGGCGGTGAGATGTCTTGTGTCTGGAGAGAAGGTGGCTCCCGCAGGCAGGGCTCCCCCCATTCCATAGGCACCCGCCAGGGGTGGTACCAGGAGCTGCATGCACGAACATCTGAATGGGAGGCAGGGACATTTTTCCTCCAGTCCTCAGACCCCAGCCTTTGAAACAGTAGATCAAATCAATCCTCCCATGTCACACCACAGCATATATATTCTGGTGTGTCTGGGGAGCTTCCACCAGATGTAGTAACAGTGGACTTCATTTTTCATGGTGGTTAGTTTAGCATTCAGCCGTCTGTCCTGCAAAAAATATTCCTCTTCTTTCTCTGAAGTAGTGTGTGTGTTTAAATAGATATTTAGGCCTTTGACCAAAGGTTTTAGCTGTATTTTTTTATATATATATATTTTCTCCTTACTATGGCAACCATCCTCCTGGTAAAGATATATATGCCTCATTTAGCGGGCTAGATCCTGTCTTTCCCAAGCAGACAGACCTTCAAACAGGGTCCCATGATCCAAAACCATACCCTGCTGTTCAAACTGTTGTTGACAGGCAGTACCAGTGCCCTCCTCCTCCTTATGCCTTCAACCCACTCTGACAGGAATTAGAATATCACCTGGGTCCCCAGCTGCCACCCCCAGATCTCTGTAATCATCTTGTTTACTCTCCAGGTTTCCCAGCAGTGCCACTGGTGCCCACATGTAAGAACATCACGGGGTACTAGTCAGAGGGTCAGGCAAGCTTTGGCAGTCCCCCTCAACATCCCAGATGCAGGTTCCCAGCAAGCAGCAAACTTCTGCAGACTACAGGTTGGGTTGGCAGGTGGTGCCACTGTCCCCGCAGCAGGAAGTCACCTGCTGCTGTCACTCCCTGCTTCTGTGGTGGCCTTGCATAGGTCAGGGTCAACTGGTCCAGATACTTCACTTGAAAGCACGACCAGTCTCCTCAGCCTTGAGGGCAGTGAACAGGTTGCCCAGAGAAGCTGTGGATGCCCCATTCCTGAAAGTGTTCAAAGCCAGGTTGGATGCGACTCAGAAAAACCTGGTCTAGTGGGAGGTGTCCCTGCCCATGGCTGGGGAGTTGGAACTAGCGGGTCTTTAAAGTCCCTTCCAGCCCAGATAGAAATCATTCTATCATACTACAGTTCTATGATTTTATGAACTTATATCACAGTTACAGGCCTTCAGATAGAGCAGAAGTCACCAGCTTCCATGCCTTGCTTTCCCCAGAAGCTGCCCTTGCCATTCTGCTGGGGACAGACTCTGCTGCACCTCCATTGCAGCTGCGGCCTGGGGTTCTTGAAGTTGTTGCTTGTCTGAGAAGATCCTGTCTATCTCTCTTAGTTACACTACATATTCAGTTTCTTTTCCTTTTTTAATATGTGGGAGATGTTCTTGTGTTCAGCTGTGATTTCTTTGTTACAAAGAGAACGATGAGGAAATTACCTCGGGTTTCTGCATGGTAGGAGAGTTTGCACAAGCAGAAATCACTTATTCAGCATAATCTCCCATGAACCTGTGAAAAAGGCTTTGGAAGCATATTAGAATACAGTTGTCTTTGTCTAGCGTGTCTAGGTAGCGTGTGACTGGAAAAATGTATTTGCATACAGGGAAAACAAAAAGTCAACATACCAGTCAAAGGTGGTTGAAACCATGTATAAGCTCAAGATAGGGCTGCAAATTTCACTGGAGTCTCAGTACTCCCCCACAACTCTGTCTTGGTATGCCTTGCTTGTTTTACACCAGGCTTAGGGCAGTGATTTTAGTTGGGGCTCCCTTGTTTTGAAGAAAGACCTGGAAAGCTACGTGATTAAAGGAATATTTGTTAAGATACTGTAACCCCAAAGTGATCACAAGATACTATCAATAAAAAGACACTGTCTGTGTTCTCCACAGCCCACTGGCAAGGCTGCACTGCAGAGTACACGGGCCCTTTTTTTTCCTCTGGTGTCTGGGCAGACTGGTCACAGGTGAATAAAGTGCTGTGCAGTAAAGACTGCTTAGCTGCAACTTCACTTGGAATTCACATGATAATAGACTAGAAAAGGAATATTTCAAGACTTTATGAACATAAGGTGCCAAGTGAGTCTGACAATATTAATGAGGCCAACACAACTTCTCTCTCTCTCCTTTGGCAAGGACTTTAGAAGATCCTTAGCACCAATTTCATCCATCCCAAACTGGCACACCCTCCAAATCAGATATACTCATGAACACTCCGTGCTGTCCATAAGGAAGATGAGGTCTGTTCAGGGAAAAAACCTCTCTGAGCTCTGTTCTACAGCCTCCCAGGACTCAGTCACAACTGAGAATGAAAAAATTACAAATTACAAAACATAATCTCATAATCTTCTCACCCTTGAGACTATTACTTTATGTTTCCTCATTGTGATCTTCTGTCACCAGCTTTGAGACATGCTTCCTCTTGTTACCTTGTTACTACATCCGTTCAGGCAGCACCTGCTTCGCAAAGCTGGCAAAAAAAGGTTCAAATTGCTACCCAGGGACTTTGACACATAATTCTGCCATTTTGCTTGATGGGTGCAAGCAAACACCTGCTGCCATCCCACTGATAGGTATGATGATCTGAACATTTATCACTCCAGGGACAGAAAACTGCTCGTCTAAAAATAACCACTTATTAAAATAAACTTTTTAAATAACCACAAGCTGCTCTCTGCCTGCCACTGTGAGGAGCATACAGGGATAGCAGGAATGTGTCAGGCTGGTGTAAATCCACACCTGTCATGGCACAGTCTCCGTGCCTCTTCACCAGTCCACTGCTGTTGCTCCTGGCTTGTGATAGCTGGAAATCTGATCTGTTTTTATTTTTAGTACAGGTTCTCTTCCTCTTTTACTGGAGGATAAAAGGTAGGACAACTCAAATAAAGGGCACAGTATCAGCCTATGATATATATATATATATATATATATAGCCTATAATGAACTGGTGCCAGCTTTGGGTAAGAACTTGGAAATGAAATATTTGCTTTCATCTGCGATAACACATGCGGATATGTTTTTGTCCACAATGATTACCTTACAGAAGATATCACATAAGACACAATTCATTGAGTGTTTAATTTTATTTTGTTTGACAGTGTCTCCCTTCTTTTGTTAAAATTACAGGATACATCCTCTGCACCTCCTCCAATTGAAATGCCATTATGTAATGTTTACTGTTATCATCCTAGTGATTGAAACTCTTGGTAAATCCTCCACCATTGCTCAAGAGCATATGCCAAGAGTAGTGGAGAAAGGCAGGTGGCATTGGGTGGTGCGTTCACAGTACACATTTGCATCTTCAAAGACAGGAATACACCAGTGCCAGGTGTCAAAATAGTGGTAAGATTAACATTTTGTTCCCTGACTGGTGAAGGTTTTGAGTCCCTGCACCATCAGTAGGATTTTTCTTTGAAATATACACTAGGATAGTTATGCAAAACGTGCTCACAGTTTATGTTCTTTAATTTGATTTAAAAAGCAACATTCTTCTAATAACATTCATCATTGTAGTAAATGTAGGCCCTTCATATTTGTTAAACATGACTTTTAAACACATTTGTGGTCAAAGACAGATCTATTTTGATGCCTGCATGGATTGATAGTCCCACTCAGCACGTGCCATCTAAAGCCAGGACTGTGTTCGCCTTGATAAGCATGTGTGCTTCAAAAACAGTCTGGAGCTGTGGCAAAAGATGTATTTCCCTCCCATCCGGTCCTGCCTCTGCACCCACCACATAACTCAATAGCATGGGCTTCCCCCTGAGAGCTGGTAGGAAATGTTCACCACATCACTGTCCCTTGAGACTCTCCATGAAGATGGAGAATGAACCATCACTTTTATCTGTAATCCTGGACCAGAGGATTCTGGCTGCCTATATCCTGTTCTCCGCAGTTCTAGTTAGATATGACATTCCTTCTCCTGTCCCAGTAGTTACGCTGGGCTTGCTGTTTGCAGTGATGGAGCTGCAGCATTCCCCCATGGAAATCAGAGGAGATCACGGGCAGTGTGTCAGGCACAGCAGCTCCTCTGAAGTGCTCCCTCGCACAATGCGTTTATGCTTGGTGCCCATTTAGGTGCATTGGCAACTCAGTGCACTCATGCCCTTGCACAGGCAGATCTTCACCTCTGTTCACCTCTGTGGTGAATTTTGAAGGCCATCTTTTATCCCAATCAGATCTCATAAATCTAACATAATTTCCGCTCTGAACATATGGGCACACTGGTCTCCCTGGCCGTCAACACGATGGTCTTTTTATTTGTGTTCCCAGTATCATAATTAACACACTTATCCTCACACACAGGCTGTACTTTGCATCTTGCTTCCCACAGCTGTCATGAACTATTTTCCTGGTAGCATGGCTTTTTATGAGGTTGTGTTGGCTCTTAGGTAGGAAATTAACTTGGGGCTGCCTAGAATGGTACTGATATTAAGGAAGTCTCTTCCCAGTTTTTAAGATCTTCAGATACATGTTTTAGCTTACAAGCACAGTGGTCTCCTCATTATGCTGCGAGTACCACGGTTTTTTGGGACTTAGAGAACAGCAAAGACTTCAAGGAGGAGGAGGGCTCTAAGGGTGTTGGCTTTTAGTGCAGCTTACTGCTGGGATGATAAAGATGAGAACTTATTTACAGAACCGTCCATTTTAGTGTTTCATTTACCATTTAAAAAGTAGTGGTTTCATACAACTGCTCATTACACCACAGAATCAAGTAGATTAAATTAACCTTGTATCGGTGCATTTCTTTTTTAGTTTGGATCATTAGAAGTTTGCTGCAACTCTGTTCTGCCAAAAGAGACAGAATACATCTCTTTCACGAAGAGGATGTGGTTCTTTATTTTGTTGAGGGAACAGATCTCCTGTTAATCAAAGGGAAATACTCGTCAATAATCAGCTTTTATTTTTTTCTGTGAATAAATTTGCTGATGCTGGTTGAAAGCAAGTCTCCTCTGAGACAACTTGAAGTCAGCTCCTTCACATGCAGAAGGAACACTGTACTGTATGACTAATTAATTTCCTAATTAGAAGCTGGCAAACTCTTATTATTTTTAATTAACTCATCCACCTAGGCTCATTCTGAAACAAGCAACTCTTTATCACTAATATCAAAGTTAGATCCTGACATATATACATTAAGCCCAGCTAATATAAAAGGCAAGCCCTACAGAGCTGTACAAAGCCTGTGCACCACAGACCATCCGTGTTTGCATGCAAGTTTGTGCGCAAATGCCTTCACACTGACACATGCTGATCTGCTCACACCACACACAGACACACCTCCACACACACACTCTGGTTCCTACATGCATTTTTCAGTATGATTTTCAGCTCATGCATCTTCTAAATGTTTCTTTCAGGTGGTTCAGTATCTGTGCAGGTATAAATCAATCTGTGGGTGTAGTTACGCCCAGAGATGCCTGTATGTTCTCCTTACCTGTTTATTAAATGTGAAACACTGTAAGGTAGGGTTTGCTTTAAGGCAAATGAACAGTAATCTGTGTCAAAAGGTGCAGTCTGATTTGAAAGCAGAGTGAGGTTCTTGATTGAATTCAATCTGTTGATCCCAAGAGACCCTGTTTTTGCAGCTGTGGCTTTTTACAAACTTGTTGGGTCATATAAGTACCGTATAAATATAACTTACCGAGAAGTATGAGGGACCTTACGTCCTCAAGTAACGAAGGAGTTATTAATAGTAGAGTGGTCTACAGCAGCCAAGCTATATTAGAGCAGGTTCATGTCCACCTGAAACCTGGCAAGTGGAAATGTTCTGGGAGATTTATTCCTGTGGAGGAAAGAACGGTTGTAAGAGCAGCAGGACTGGGTCCCTCATCAGAGGAAAACAAATTCTAGAGAAACAGGTATAGGGGGCAGAAAACTAGACCCAGACACTAGCCCTGTCTACTATTTGCTTTTGTTTCCTTTGGTCTTTTGCAGCACAGATGCCTCCTGAGGCTGGGGGGCATTGCTCCATATCACCATGGGAGGGAGGGATCTGTCACCCACAGAGTGCTCAGTGGTGCTGGCAGACTGGAGCAGGCTCTCCTCCAGATCTCAGAGATCATCCAGAGGAGAGGGATACCAGGTGAAAAATGGAGTCATCTCCTTTCTCCATAACTTCTGCTTGCCTGCCCACCCTCATATTTCTGCTCACTCCATCTGACATGCAGACTCCAGTCTATTGTCAGGGCAGTGTTCCACCACTTATTTGGTTGTGTCCCAACTGAGTCCTGAAAAGGCTTTGGGGTTTCAAGTGCCACCAGGATGTAAAGAAGCCTCAAAAACCTACAAAAGCCACTAATGCTGGTTTGAGGAGTGAGAACCGGGGATAATTAACTGTGGGCTAAAAACTGTGGGGAACTTTACCTTGAGAAATTGCAGCTAGAGAGCGAGAAGTCCCCCCAAGCAAGGAATGGTTAGGAAGGTCACAATGAGCAATGGTTTGAGCTCACCATATACAGACCTAGCTCCGAGTTGGGCTATACATAGACAGTCTGTCCTAAACCTCTGAATGCTTTCCATCTGCATCAGACATGCAGTGTGCTGGGCAATCCCATAGCTCTGTGGTCCAGCATGGAAAATACAGTCTTAGTAACATTAGGCTGAGCTTTCTGCTGGGACAGCTTCATGGAAGGAAATTGTTAATCTTAGTGATGCTGGTGGCCTTCCTAACAGCCAGCGGTGCAGCTGTAAGGCCATGCTTGGAGAAGCGGTGGCAGGCAGGGCTGAGTCTTTGTGCCAGTGTGGTCACCACTCCCACATAGGGAAAGGTTTTCTTGCCCCTCCCACCACCCTGGGTAATATTGCATAAGAGGTTTACGTCTACCAAAGTGCTTTGTGAGATATGAGCAACTCATTATTTTTAATAGCTCTGACATCATTATCAGCCAGGGATTTACCAAAAGCATAATGGGCTGCTGTTTACCACTGCCTTTAGCATTAACCCCATGGTGTGGGCACACCCAGTCACATCACGTAAGCAATTACACTGCCTCCATATTTGCCTTAGGGCTACAGTCCACAGTTTTTAAACCATCCTCCTCTCTAGTGTCTGTCACTTGTACTGGAAACATCCCTTGCTCTCCAGGCACCTTCTTCCTAATGGGTGTTATGAAAATAGTGGATTCTTTAGTGGCCGAGCAAAAAGGGGAATTTTCTTCCTTGTCAGAAATGACAGAAGACATTGAAATTTTCAGTTGATCAGTAAATGCAAGAATATTGTTTCTGGGATTTTTTTTCATAGTCTTTAAACTAATGTACCCCAAACATCCAGCCCTAACCAATTTTCAACATATTTATTTTTTAAATGCATAAAATACAATAAAATAAAATATTTCCAAGTCTATTTACTGCAATCAAAATCAGAATACACACTAGCATTTGGGTGGTACTTTTAATCTATTTTTCTCCTTATATAATGACACACATCCCTGTTCAATTAGATGACTCATCATACATTTCAGCAGCAATGTGCTCTGAAAAACAGAGCAAAATGCATTCCCAACACTTACATACTTCTTAAAAAACTCTATAGTCAACCAAGATTGATAGAAACAAATAAGGTTAAGCCCCACTTATATAATTTAAAATTATAGTGTGGTCTATTTCACCGCAGCAGTCATTTTAAAAATGGTAGCATGGTTTGTGATTCATAACCATACCCCCTTGTCACATAATTACACATTTAATTCCATTTAGCCACCTACATACATCGGCTTGCTTTTTACCTTTATTGTTTGTTCTTTCCTACTTCACCAGGCTAATGTGGCCCTAGAGATCTTCTAAAGCAGTAACAAAGGCATGCATGCTTATTTATTTATTTTCTTATGATTGATTGATTGATTGATAAACTGTGCTTCTAGGATTCCAGTTTTTTCTGAAGTTTGTTGTACAGTTAGCAAAAAAAAGTCTAACTCTGCTAGACGTACAGCACAGTGCTCTAGCAGGAGGGATGTGTTTCAGAGTAGCTGGATGGGAATCGGCACAGTGAGGAGATTTGGATTAACTTGCTTTTTAGTCCTGTCCCGGCTCATGGGAACCTGCTGCCACAGCCAGGTTGTACCACTGGCAAATCACAAGATGTCAACTCTGTCTCAATCAGTCATCAGACTGCTCAGTTCGTTTGCCTCTCCGGAGCAAGGAGGATTAAGAAACTGTTTTGTGGGAATATTCTTTCATAAAAGAGTAAGGCCTGCATGCTGACCAAGAACCAGAAGAAAGTTGTTATCCAAACCCAGGAAATTGGATATTGCAATTGTCAGTATCAGCCCCCTCAACACCTCAACTCTCAAACCACATGGGCCTTGGAAATTTAGATTTGGGTTTTAGTTTTAAATAGCCTGATAAATCTGTGCACCTGGCTGATTCCCATGTTGCTACCAACAGCTGAAATCCAAGGATGCTGCATAGCACACAATCCAGTAACAGTGGGCTCATTTCCAGGTGCTCATTTCCAGGCATTGCAAGCATCAAGCCTGTAGGACACTAAGTGTGGACACCTGTGGCACAGCTGTGCATTTAGAGGAAAGGAAGAATTTGCTGTAACATGAAAAGCAGTGCTTCCTCAACTTTGAGATTTATGTATGCACTGTGTATAAGGAATTGAGACGGACAATGTGTGATGTCATTTTGAGATTTGCCCTACGAACGATGAGATAAAAGTCAGATCCAGCCATAAGGCTTTGATCCACAAGATGAAAAGTGTTTCAAAGCAATGACAAGTGCTAAGATATTTACTTAAATATAATAGCTCATCTTTATTTTCAAGCAGTTGATGAAACGACCATACAATAAAGAGTTCAGATGAAAAATAATGTTAGGACTAATCTTGTGTGGTGGAAGCTGCCAAAATATTAACAAATATAAAAATTACAAATATCAGAGCAGTTCAGTAGATCTGCACAATGGATTTCAGCAATCCTGCCTGGAATGCTCAGCCACAGAAATAATGCTGGAATTTTTTTCCCCACTAATAGACAGATCCTATTTGAATTACTTACTTGCTTGTATCTTGTGTAATGAACATGTTATTCAGATTCAAGATGTAGGAATTAATTCTATTACTCTCTCGGTGCATTCATTAAAGCAGATTTATCCTGTGCATTGCTCTTGAGTAGTGTCTTTGGCTGTCCCTTTGGCTATCACTTTTCCCATGGCACTGCTTCCCCAAGGCTCGCTATAACTTCTGCTCAGGGACTGCCAGCTTGACACCCACACAGCAGGCAGCAAGCCAACAACACTGGTTGATCATCACTCTGCAAACGAACAACTTCATGGTTTCCATACTTTCTCTGATGCACAGATATTGGCATTTGGAAGAAAGGATTTTCAAAAAGCTGGTAAGAGGGGTTCAATTTAGTAAAGCTGATAAACTCATCACACTTATTCACAAAGCATTAGTAACTTACTGAGCTGTCATGTGCTAGAAATTTGTGCAGCCACCTATTAGTAAGGATTTTTAGAGTCAGAGCTGAAACTGTAGTTATCATTCATGCCCAAATTCTTGGCGTAGCAATATCACAGCACTAATGTACCACCTAATCCCTGGAGCTTTATTCTAATTAGTCATATGTTTACCTCACCTGTAATTTACCTTCTTTCCTCTATATCACATAAAACATACTAAGCTTAGTTGCAGACTAAAGATGTCTTTTCTTGTGAACCACAGAAAGTTAGCTCAAGACATTCAGTTGTATCATTCTTATATTTTCCATTACATGAGAAGAAATAATGTGAACTCCAGCAAATACATCTAATAACTCAACTCATCAAGCTTTTTGGGGAGCAATTTTTATCCAAAAAAAGAGTTCCTAATAGATTTCCCCCAAACTGGCTGCAGTGAGGTTTATTCCTATTAAAATAAATCAAGTGAAACTGATCAAACCAGGCTGTTTGCTGTATTACTGACTTATGGAAATATTTTCTGTTCTTACTAAGAGTTATTCTTCAAATTTCACCATGAATGAAACTAAATTGTGCATCAGTGGAGATGGTAAGAAAGCTAAATGTCAGAGTTTCAATTCAGCAGCTCTCTAATCTACAGTGCCAGTAGGAATCAGCCCACCTTGCAAACGAAATCCATCAGCAGACTAAAGGAAGCAAAACTGTACAGAACAGAACATCCTCTCATGAAGTAACCACTTGAGGAGTGCCCAGCATGAGCATCACAGCAAGGCTGAATCAGAACTCAACAGCTGGAGAGTGAGTCTTTGCAGATGGAAGGGATCTTCACCCTTATTCCATTTCTTGAAGTCATCATTGTGCTCAGGGTGGTCTGTGTAATGGGTAGCTTCCAGATTTTAATGGTAATTAGTGCTACTTGGATGAAACTTTGCACACTGGTGCAAACTGTGCAAAGTCAGTACGTGCTGCGGCATTTTGCCCAAGGTACAAAGGCACATTTACAGGACATTTTTACTCAGTGGAGTTTCATTACAGAACTCGACTAGCGGAATAGCACCGGAAGTTAGAGCATGCTGGCACAGTTAGTCATCAGATGCAGTCTTGAGCATGAGAGTAGATGGCGGGACAGGAAGCATTACCTCCAGCTTCCTGCGCAGTATGCCTTTAGCAGTGCAAAAAGTACTGAAATCACTGATCAGAAAAAGGGGGAAGAATGCCAAAGTTAGCATAGATACAGTAAGCAGACCTATTACTCTAATGAGTCATTTTGTTTTAAATTTAGAAAAAGCTGTTTCAAAAGGAAAAAACCAAAATATTTCCACTGTATGAGCTTTTGACACAACAGTGACAGAAGATCAATTTATTAAGTACAGTGCAATGGATAAAGAAAACAACAGATCTCTAACACTCAGACAGCAAGTGTCACAATTGAGAAGAATGTGAGAACTGGAAGAGCTTTCATTGCTGCACTATCGTGCTTGGCAATATTAACAATCAAACAAACAAACAGCTTGAGCAAGAATAGAGCTAAAGTGCCCAAACAGTGAGAGAAAGGTGCTACAGCTTCTGAGGGAAGACACTCCATAGGAATACTGTGTGTAGGACTCCAGCAGAGAGGAGTACCACATCACAATAACAACAACAACAACAACAGCAACAACAGACAAACAAGCAAAAACCACCCCCCCCAGACACACAACCCCCAAACAAAATAACAAACCCAAAACCTCAATAATGAGAGGAAATGAAGAGAGCCAGAGAAAGATAAATCTACATTATGTACAGGTCACAGATGCTGGTAAGTAGCTGAGAGAAAATAAGAACAGGTTGAGCATTGCAC
Organism: Ptilonorhynchus violaceus; assembly: GCA_013397565.1. Lineage (NCBI taxonomy): Eukaryota > Metazoa > Chordata > Aves > Passeriformes > Ptilonorhynchidae > Ptilonorhynchus > Ptilonorhynchus violaceus. The sequence goes on along the minus strand of VZRJ01005684.1, from coordinate 15,952 downwards.
TTCTGACCATGTGATGCAGTTAAGAAAGGTCAAATATTTAAAAGAGAAGTGGAAGTACACCATCCAGGAGTGTATGTTATGGTTTAACTCCAGTGAGCCACTAAACCCCACACAGCTGCTTGATCACTCTCCACCAGCGGAATCGGGGAAAGAACTGGAAGATTAAAAGCTAGGAAACCCGTGGCTTCGGGTAAAGACAGGTTAACAGGGAAAGCCAAAGCTGCCCACAAAAGCAAAGCAAACCAAGGAATTATTTCACTGCTTCCCATGGGAAGGCAGATGTTCAGCCATCTCCAGGAGAGCAGGGCCCTATCATGGTTAACAGTGACTTGGGAAGACAGACAACATCACTCCAAATATCCCCCCTTTCTTCCTACTTCCACCCCATTTTGTCTACTCAGCACAATGCTCTGGAATGTTCCTGGGGTCAGTTGGGGTCAGCAGTCCCAGCTGTGAAGAAATTTAACTCTATCCCATCCAAAACCAGCACAGTATGAACATACCTACCTCTTCTCAGAGCTTCTCCTCTCTGTTCAGCAGGCACCCATCCAGGACACGGACATGCCAGTGCTTTAGGTGTCACAAGGTACATCATGACATACCAGATCTGCACATTTCATGTGCAGAACTCGCTGGTTGTCCCTTGGTTTTGGTGAGCTGCCTCCTGAATGAAGATTTTAGGTGAGCTCTGCCTGGTGTTCCTGCTCAAACTGTGATACTCAGCAAAACCTGAGGTTTCTCCTCATTTATTTTTTACCTCTGATGTTCTTTTCATTACTGGCTGCAGTACTAGTACCAGATGGGTTTCATGAAGTCTTGCATGCCATCAGGAAAAGGCTTCACTTATAAAAAATTCCCACCCGTCAGATGAGCTCTGCTACAGTGCTGCGGTATGGCCAACATATTAGAAAGTTGTGCAGCCTAAACACTGTGTGGGGCAGGCAACTTCTTACAAGAAAAGAAAAAGGAAAAGAACACCACACCTTTCTAAAGCACCCAGAGGCAAGCTGTCAAGCAACTAGAAATCATCCCCAGCTATGTGAGCATGTAATGGAAATGCCTGAGGCTTTTTACTCCTGAGCTACCCAAGGTCTTGGAGCCCTGTTTACCATGAGAAAGTATCTACAGAGACATCAGCCACGAACTGCTCTGTGCACGTAACTAGGGTTCACACCTGTGTGGTACAAAGCAGGCAGAATAACAGAATCCTTTGTTTGCCTTCAGGAAGTGCCTGGCCTGGACCTTCTTTCTCTGTGAATGAAGTGAGACTGTGCCATCATCAAAGAAGCCCTAAGGAAATCTCCAAGAAGCATCTGTTCTGATTTAGCCTCATCATTACAGTATGATCCACTGCTACCAGCTAAATGCCCAGTTGACCTAATTTTAGGGTACCACCTTGTTATCTTACAGATGCCTGTAAGCAACACAATATTATTCCACCAACAGGTGGAATACAGAAAGAGAGGAAGACAGAAGAAGACAGAATTCTTTTTCTGACCTCAAAGTGTTACTTCCAGCTGGGAATGCTGTGGTTGTTTTTCAGCTCCCTCCATACATGGAAGACTGAGTAAAATAATTACAGACCTTCTTCAAGCATTTTTACCTCCTAGAATGCAGAGTATACAACAGAACATTCACTTATTTATCTGTACAAGGAGAAGTAACTGAGAACAGATTCAGGCAAACCCTTTCCTGTTTCCACCTCTATAGTTACTTGTAGGAACTTTTTTCCCTATGTTGTATTTTCCTGAGGTATCTGTTATCATTGCTAAATATATGATGACCCAATATTTACCTCAGTAAGTAGCTCTGAGACCTTTGCAATTTTTACCAGTTTCCTGTAGGACTGTTACAGATCAAAGCAGGTTGTTCTACCTCTAGTGGATTTTTGTTATGTCAGAGCCCCTTGCATTCCTCTCTTGTGCTTGCATCCACTACTTTGGTTAACAAGATACCCTCTGACATAAAATAGCCTGAAGAGTAACATTGTGCTTTTGCAAAAGCAGGGGCTTGATGTACTCCTTTGTGTAAAATAACTTCCCAATCAACAGTTTTAGTTAGAAAAAAGCCCAGAATTGTCAGTTCTACTTAAACCCTTCTGAAAAGAAAGTTTCTATATGCCTATGTAACAATCTTCAACATTAGCTGATGACTCTGTGCACACCTTGTGTGACAGGTACATGTGGCTGTCCAACTGCACAGTGTGTAGGACACGCTCTCTGTGCAGCCCCCCAGTTTTTACTAGATATGTTCTATATAGACAAGAAATAGTGAACTTCGGTGCAAGGCTGGCTGGGTGTAATTCCTCAGCCTGTTATCCAGAGGTTCTAAAGGGTGTTCAAGCAGGCATCTGGCTTTGAGCTCTCACGGACATGTGTACTGGGCAGTAGACATGGATGGTGTTTTCAAACTACGATGCATAAATGTGTTAGCTAGGAAGCTGTTAGTGTTGATCAGCAGATTAGGAGCCCTATCTATGTCACCTAAGAGAAAATCATACCTTTTGTTGGTCCACAGAGAAAAAAATCACTGTTTCTAAGCTGGTGTGTAGGGATAGAGAGCACTTTTACATGTGGAGCCACAATCTTTAAAAATATACATATTTTAGTTGATACAAGTAGGTTCTAAGTTTTACTTGCAGCCTTTCAGTACTTAAAGGGGGCTTGTGAAGAAAGAGGGAGACAGACTTTTTACATGGGCAGATAATGATAGGACAAGGGGGGACATTTTTAACTAAAAGAAGAGAGATTTAGATTGGATGCTAAGAAAAAATTCTTTACTCAGAGAGTGGTGAGGACAGGCTGCCCAGAGAAGCTGTGGTTGCTCCACCCCTGAAAGTGTTCAAGGCCAGACTGGAAGGGACTTCGAGCAATGTGGTCTAGTGGGGTTAGAAACTAAATGTCTTTTAGGGTCCCTTCCAACCTAAATCATTCTGTGATTCGATAATTCTAGTATTCTGTGATTCCCTAGATGTGTTCCCATGATGGCCAAAGAGGGTATGTTTTTCCAGCCATGCTAGCTCTCTGAAGTTATTGCAGAAACAGTCCTAACATTTACTAAAAGCTTGTTCGGAAGCTGGGATGCTCCATACCAGGTTAAGCTGGCCATAAGGGGCCTAGGTTTCCCCATACCCTTTACCTTGGCTAGCTAAACATATCTTAAATCAGAGTCCATGTACGCATTGAAGTGCCTAGAAAAGCACAGAAACTAATACCCACCAGTCCTCTATCACAACACGGATAGGGTCTCTGCCCTGGGGGGAAAAAGTACTTAAATAATGTGGTTACATGGTGATTAAAATACAACATGCAATTATATGGCAGGCTTAGAACTCAGTTGGACAAGGGTTCAATAAAAAGATCATGTTAATAAAAACGTAATTTTGATGGTTCCTGTCCTGAAAGAGTGGAAGTGGGGCTTGAAATCAAAGCTTTCCTAGTCAAGAGCATTTCTGGGGACAAAGGCTTTGTGGCAGCATACAGATCCTGGTGGAAAACCATGTGGTATTGCTCAGATGTGCAAAGCACCTGAGCTGCAGGAAGGGGAGATGGCCTGGCCACTGGCCCCTGCCACAGCAGTCCTGGAGTACAGCCATGGAAGCCAAACCAGCCTCGCAGACACACCCACATGTGAAAAGTCTGGCATGCTAAGGGCTTTTGATATAGAAGATTTTAAGTTGTCATTAATTATAGAGACATTTTTTCCATCTCTGTTACATCCAGAGCTCATATGACAAGAGATAATTGCTTCTGGAATGCAAATAGGTTGTAAAATTGTTATATTAAAAGCAGTGCATTAATAAAATACTTATTCTGGTCTTTTATACAGCAATACCTTTCTGAAACAAGGAATTATTCTGTGTTCCATGCCGAGCTACATACATGTTCCTTTTTTTTAGAAAAGGATTTAACTGGTTCCCAAGTACGGTGATAATTGTCTGTTTTCTGCTATGACCTTTGTATTGTTCCACCATCAACTGAGTCTTCCCTCAACTGTGTGAGTATATTGGATCCAAGCTGCACTGCAGGAAAAAGATAAATACTTTTTCTGGTGAAAAAGAGTAGAAATGCATGGTATTTTCTATTGACATTGAAGACTTGCTTTATTATTTTTTACCAGGAAAAAATTATTTGCTTAGAAACATGACTCATATTGCAGGCAAGGAGTAGTTTATGGCTGGCAGCTCCCCTCTGTTTAGTGTTGTCCACTGTGGAACAAAGGAGAAACATAAAATTCTCACTCCCAGTTTCTCAGAAGAGGGCAAACGTGGCATTACCTCTCAGCTGAGCCCTCAGTGGTACTTGGGCCTCAAATCCAGCAATGC
>VZRJ01005684.1:166-11582 GCA_013397565.1 Ptilonorhynchus violaceus | reverse complement strand
TAGATGTTTGATAAGAACAGGGCATGTATTCAGCCTAAAAAACCATCCAGCCATTCATTTTCCCGGGACAAGGACTACAGCAGACACTATTATTTTAACAGGTTTTTTTAAACTCTTGTTAGGACTGAGTAAATATGTATTTCTAAAGACTGTGGAGTAACTATAAAACTGTCATTTCCTATGCGTGCAAGCACGGCCTCTTCTATCTCGCCTTCACCCACTGTCACTCCATGCTAACCCCAGCCCTCTGACCCCCCAGCATGTGTTGTGCACACATTCTTTCTTATGCCAAAACACAGAGTCTCATTGAGACGCTAGCCCATACTGGGCCAGAAAAAGCACTTTTCTGGAAAGGCTGATAATTAGCCCCAGCTAAACTGCCGAGGTGTGAAGGGTCCTGGAGATATCACTGCCTCTCACAGTCCAGTGCAGACCATTGCATGCTATCACTTCCAGTGTGTCCAGTGAGAGCCCTCTGGTCCCTAACTCCTGCTCCCATTGCAGTGACCCCAGTGTTTTCTAGTGTCAGCTGTGTTGGATTTCCCAGACTGCTTACCATGCTGCTATTTATTTGCCAGAGCTGGAATAATTTCAGTCCTAACTGACTCAAAAGCTTTACTGAAGCGTCTCTGCTCCAGCTCGGTCCTTGGAGGAGAATATGCACAACAGGTAGAATTTCATCAACAACCCACACAAAGCTCCCACAGAAACCAAAGGTACTTTCTGGGATACATTGTAAAGTCTGCTCAGTGAGGAAACCCGTGCTAAATATAACAACCAATTGCTGCTTAAAGAGTAAGGCTTCATTTGGCAGAAATGATTCCTCCACCAACTTCATTGGCATAAACACTGAAGGAGTAGGAAGCCTTGTAATGGAGAGGGTAAGGAAGGTGGGGTTGCAGGGTGGGACTGGGGGTTGGTCTGCAAGTAAATAGTCAAGCAGGTCCTTCACTATTTTCAGAACTTGAAACAAGTTAATGCATTTTCATAGAAGGACAGGAAAACGCCTAAACCCAAGACAGTCTTTTCAGTGTGACAAATGCAGTGGAATAAAATGTGTTAATTTTCCTATAGGAAATAAATGTGTTTCTATAGGAATAAAATGATATTGCAAGTATTTTCTATGGGAAATCACATATAGAGCAACTGATTTTGAATGGCAAGATTTACTAAAGGGAAAAAAATAGATGAAGTTTCCAGGAGACCTTGTGTGAGAAAGACTGAGTAACCTACTGTATTTAGATAATAAATGCTAAAGATGGTAAAGAAGAGACAAAACCACCACTGCTGGTAGTCACAATGCAGTTGGCTAGTGGCTTGACAAATCTCAATTCTTGCAGGTTAAAGTGGAACTGGGGGTCAAATTTTCTCTTCAGTGGGGAAGTCTGTGCAGGAAGGGTGAAGCTGCCCCACAGTGCCTGGTGTTCTTGCAGATATCAGTGTTCTCCCCAGCTCTCGTGAAGTTTGCTCTGTTTGCCCTTGGTAGGTACAAATGCAAATTGGCAGCACTCCTTCCTGGTCTGTGCGTGGTGGCAGGCTGAAATAATAGCATATAGGACTGAAAAACAGGAAATATAATTATTGGAACATTGCAATTAATATAATAGGGTGATTGAGAGTGCAGCTGGTAAACAACTAGACAATGGGCCAATGAGGAGGATGTCTGGAGTCCATCAAAGGCATGTCTGAGGCCTCCACAGGGTACCTGAGGTATTCTACGACAAAGACATCCAAATATAGCACGTTCAGCATAAACTGAACACATGGTGCTGCTAATGACAGATCCTGGAGTACACGCGTCACCTAAGCATAAAATAATCACCTGATTAAAAACCTGTGCTAAATGTGTGATAGATGGTAACAACAAAAAAAAGCATCATGCAAAGCATCAGGATTGATTTAATGTAAGTCTGGGGAAGCCAGTGATGTGGGCTGCCTCTGTGGCATTTGCCTCCTTTACCAAAACCCAGGTGCTTCAGGTTACTTGGACGTGGCAGGACGCCAGTGCCAAGTGCCCAGGCAGCCGGTTCCTTGCATCTCTGCAAGGCATGCAGGACCCCATCGAAAAAACCTCAAAGCCATGCAGCTTTGAGTGCCTCCTCCAGAAGGTGCCTGGGGTGGGGAGGGGAGAGCAAGGGAGTACAGGGGAAGGGAGGGAGCCACTGCCCTGACATTGACCTGGCACAATTAGTCACTGCCAGGACAGCTCATCTCTGCCAGTGGGTGTGAGAGGAGGGAGGGGAGGAGTTGGGAAAACACACAAAGGCAGAGCTGTACACAACCAGACAGGGTTAATCCCAGTGGAGCTGATGCTTCTTCCCCCTCCTGCACCCCTAGAATCTTCAGAAAACTCAGACTGACTACGTAAACACACATGCACAACAAAGAATTATTTATACAGGCACAGCAGAAGGGAATTTTGCAATGACACGAGCTCTGGTGTCAGAGTCAGAGCTGAGAGTGCGCAGCCATGTCATGTATAGGGAGGCTACAGCTTGTCCGTGGGGGTTTTGCCAAAAACGTGGGCTTAGGCCATGCTAAAGCAGTAGGGTGTTTGTTGCCAGGGATGCAGCTTTGTCTTTGGGGGGGAAAAAAAAGTGTGTAGCTTGATTAACCCCAAAACTGTCGGAGCAAAGAGGTTTGCTCCAGACCCTAGCAGGCAGACTGCTGGCTTTGGGGAATCAAGGTCCGTGAATGCATTAGATACTGCTTCCTTTCCTCCTGGAGACATTCCTCACTGCCCAGACGATTCAATACCTGCTGGATGGCAGCATGGCAGGCTGGGCAAACAGACGGCTCTGGGTGCTCACCTGAGGCACGAGCACTGAGTTCAAAGCAGTGCCCCAATTAACAGGTGCCAACGCAGAGTGAAACTGCTCCACTCTAGATCCCTTGTTCTGCAGCTGGGGCAGAGAAGGACTCTGCACTGTCATCTGCTCGCCCTTCCCTCCCTTTTCCCTGTCAAGCTTCAATGTTTGGTGTTCTATCCTCCTGTGGTGCAGGAAGACAACTGGAAAGCTGGAAAAAATAGGCATATTTTGAACAGTATGTATTTTAGAGGATTTACATTCCAGTAAGGAAAACTTACATCAGATACAAAAGTATCAGTACATTGCATTTCATAAAAGGAGGGTTCCTTAAAATGCTTTCAGGATCAGTAAAATAAAGTAAGAAGGAATTCGAGGATTGGTGATAAATTTTAAAATGCAATACATTATAGTCTGTCACCCTGTTCTATCTCCCTAAAGGGTTAAAACACCTTTTATGAGAGGAAGAAGGTTAATATAATTTTTGCTAGAAATTATGACTATTATGGCAGAGAAATCAGGGCAAGTATTTTTATTCATGCCCACATTTTAGAACTACAATTTACTTTCCTAATGCCCCTGGGACCCTGCTGAAGAGCTGTAAATGATATCATCAGGCACACCTCAGCACATCAGCACCACACACATGTGAGTGGCATGCTGGCAGGGCAGCAGCACAAAGAGAGCACAAGCAGGATAGCAGGAAGAACCCCTTTACATCCTACAGTTTTGTGTGTTGCTTTTCCACCTGCAGGTCTATTGTCAGTGGGGTTACACCAGGGATGGATTTATCTGTTATCTGCAGAACTTTCCAACAGCCGTATTGTTGCTTACACTGTATTACCACTTGAAGACAGTCATGGCATATGAGATGTATTGAAGACGCAAATCCTTCAATTATTCACCAAATACTGTGAAACTTGTAGGTGGCTCACTACTCAAGCAAACAGCTCTTGCAGCTCCCAGTTACTAGCAGGATGCCATGTACAAGCCCACAGTGTACTTGAGAAATTAGTAGGTAATTAGCACGGATTAGGAGAGGTGAAAAATTTCAGGTTTTTCTATAGGTCAGTTGCTAACAGTTCTGAATGTATAATGGCTATTTCTGAGCATGTTTATAACAGCAGGTCTTCAGGTCTTTAAGGCAGAGCCCTTCTCTTAGCATGGTCATAGGTGCATTCCAACCAAAGCAAGCTCTCGACACACATGGGCTCCCAAAAATCTAGCTGTTGTAATGGACATAAATCGATAAATAAAACACAGGCTAGTCTTGTCAGAGGAGGCTTTGTATAAAAATGTTAGTCTCTGAATAAATGCTATGTTATATTGATTGAAAAGTGTGCAAACAGAAAATCTCAAGTTGACAACTCACCTTTCATAGGATATACAAAGAGGAATATAGGGTATGATAGAGCCCATGTCAAAGGATTATTTAGGAAGTCCTGAGGGGAAATGAGATCATATGAGCAACTGGGAAAGTGTCATAGAAAAGTAAGGGGAATATCCTGCAATATAGGTTATGACAGCTGGGACTGAGTATGTTATTTCAGATCTACTTAAATTGGCTTAAGACGGTTTTGCCTCAGACTGAACTAGAAAAATAAATTGGGAAGGAGCTGCTTTCCTGGCTCTAAAGACGGTGGAGAAAGCCAGGTGGCTTGGGATGTGCAGAAGGTATTTTGGGAGCTACAGATTAAAAGAAGATAGAATTTTTGTTACTGTGTCATATTGCAGGGACAGTTGCCATAGCATCATTTGCTCTAAGAATAGATTTCTATAGCCCGGCAGCAGGTCAAAATATTTATGAGAGTTAGGATTCTTTTCAAGGCCAATTCAAACAAAATGCAGGACCCTTTACAGAGCTGCTGAAAAGCACATAAGGTAACTCATACAACCTAGCCCCAAACTAGAATGAGGTGGGGCAAAAACGATGCAGGCGTGTGGAGCTTGACAAGAGCTTCCACAAAAATCAAAGTAGTCATTCTATCTTGCCTGTACCTTTAATTGGGAGACAAAGAAATAGAGCATGGATTGTGAGGCATTCCATTTCAAAGCAGAAGATTTTGTAAAAGAGGGGTATGTCTGAGACAGAACAATGATCTGAAATGGTTTTTCCTTTCATCCACTGATTTTCGCTTATAGGGGACTTTTCAGCTCTCTGTACTCCTTATAGTGCAGAAAAGAGATTTCTGAGTCCAAATCAGGACTCTGCCCGTCCTGTTGTCTCCAAAATGTGGCTGGCAATCCAGCTGCCCCACTCAGACACAAATCAAAGGCATCATGAGACAGCTGCCCCTTTCAGGCACAGAAATAACTTGCCTCAAAGCATGAGTTTGGAGGCAGTAGCTAGGAGAAGGTTGCCTAATTGAGCTTGCATTGTGCATTGGTGCAACATGGGAACTGTCCTTGCTTCCCCACAGCTGTGAGACAGAGTTAAAAAGATGTTGAGCAGCACAAAACAGTTTCCAACACTGTTGTAATCTGATCAAGGAAACATGCTGCTAATAACAGACTTTCTGCAATGCAGTGGATCTGCCTTCACTCCCTCATTCAGATGTGGCTGCACACCTGGGCCACACCATCAGGGCAAACCGCTCAAGCATCTCTCATGACAGGGAAAGGAGTTGAAAGGTGGAACTCAGACTGTTCTTCAGGAAGAAGAATAAAATGTGATGACAGTCTTCATAAAAACAACCTCTTTTTTCTCTTAGAACACTTCTGACATAAGACAGTATTCATTTGAGTATCACAGTTTCACACCTCAATCACACATTTGATTAAACCCAAGAGATTTACGGCAGGAACAGGCAAGCTATGGGCAGAGAATACTTCCTCCTCTTTAGCAGTTCTGGGGGTTACAGGGGAAAAATCAAAGACTGGAATAAAAGGGTGAGCAAGAAGGAAAAGGCAAGCAGTAGAGCCTGTCACCTCTAGGGAATGTCAGTTAAACACACCAACTCCATGGAAAAATGGTGATACACTCTGTGCCTCTGAGCAGTACTGCAGAACAAGTAGCTTGTCATGTGCAGAGTATCTGCTCATTGCTTATCTATCACTCCCCTCAAAGGATCATAATTTTGAAACTAGGGTCTATTAAAAAAATGTGATGGCCAGGGGCTTAATACTGACAGAAAATCTGCAGGCTGTTCTTAAAGCTCACCAATGCACTTATATCTTCTTATTATTCTTTCTTGATGTGCTTGAACTACATGCGATCTTGCCACAGCATTAGCATGATGAAACACTTTTTATTTCCTCACTGTGATATTCACAAGAAGACATTTGCTGATTGTATGTAATTGTTCAAGGAACATCTGTATGGTGCCTCTCTTTCTGTTTCACCCACACATTTCTATACCAGCTCACCTTTTATTCAATTAAATATCATCATTTTAGAAGTCAATATAAGCTGGGCTGCAGTGCCAGGCACACAAATCTAAAGGATTTCCCAAAGGGTGTGTAAGAGAAGCCAAACTGGGATATGGACACGTCCTTAAGTTTTTGTGTCTTGGTGCTGGTCTTATTGGAGAAAATAGTTGTCAGTGTACTCAAAGAGGACCTTGGGAGAAAACCTGAAAATGCTGTGGGCAAAAAAACTCCCAGAAAATGCTACTGGCAAAACACACAACATGCCTTCCTATCAAACACAGCCTAACTTACCAGTGCCGTGAAATGCACAACTCTGTTTGCACTCACATGTAGCTAGGATAATTTTGATAGCACAACTCTAAAATAGAAGTCAGTACATACACTCATTGTGGGGATTTCTTATTACTTGGAATGTCCCATAACAAGTTCATCTTTGAAGTTGTGTAGGAGTGTGAAGAAACAGATCTCTCAGCATATGAAGTTCTTCGCAACCAGTATGAAGGTTTAGCAAGCTGGGAGCAAGCATACAGGATGTGGGTAGGAGTAGAAAACTAAAAAAAAATAAGCCCAAACAGGCCCAGTCGGGTCACTTCTCCAAAGGTGTTGTACCAAACAAGCCAAAACCACCACCTTCTGTAGAGCACATGCTTGCAGGACAGAAGACTGCAGACAGAGAGGAGTCACTGTAAGCAGGCACACAACTTGCAGAAAAATCATTGCCTCAGCTGTGTGTGAGACAGCTGTGTGTGAGGGTCAGGAAACTGTAAAACCACTTTAGCTGCTGTTATGCTGGACTGCTTGCAGCATGGCCTGTGCTGAGTTTTGCTGGGCATCCCCAGTGTACAGCATGCTGCTCAGCACTGCAAGGCTTCAGAGTGGAGACAGGCAGCATCTCCTTCCTTACCAAGCTGGAAAAATCTGAATTACACACTGATGTTAAACCTGCAGCCATTCTTACTAATGTATTTTTTAAGTTATTGCCCTGTCTTTCTAAGAGACACAAGACTTGCTGTATCACTTAGGAATGTACCTGCTCATGGTGCTGTGGTGGGGTGTGAGGTGTGGAGACCCAGATGCAGTACCAGCCCTTCTTACAGGGACATCCCAATGGAGAGGTGGAGAGCCTCCCCTGCACCCTTTCAGTCAGTGGGTTTATCTGTAGGGTTTTTGTTTCCCATCTAGTAGGTTTACTCTAGATTAGAGGTATTTTTTGTGTACATAGTTATGGTACTGTGAAATCTAATGCTCACTTTGTGGGAAATGTAGTGATGATGCCATCATTCATACAAATAATCTGAGTTATTCCCTCTATAGATATGACAGATTTGGGTCATAATAAGACAGAGAAACATCTTTATTCCCAGATATCTGATATAAAATGAATGTATGCACTTGAAGAAAAAATAAAGGTATCCTCCTGATTAAGAAGACAACACACCTCATTTCCCTTTAACCAGCTACTTTGCCCTTTACGGGAGTGCCGTACTCCCAATCTTGTCAATCTTTGTTATTGATTTCTCAGCCAGTTTTCTTTTTCTGATACTTTCTTGTTTCCTTTTCCCCTTTTTCTCCCTCCTTTGCCTTCAAGCTCTTTCTCCACTGCTCAGGAATATGCACCATTAACAGCTTCATCCCTGTCACTTGTCACTGCTGCTCTTCCAAATCACCTGTGCCAGTTTCTGTGTACACCTCACGTTGAATTAGTGGTGAGGGGAGACACAAGTCTTGAAGGCAGCAGTGGGAAAGCAACTGAATTTGCAGCCATAGCCTTGGGAGACCAAACTTATGTGATGAATGTTCTCAACACACATTGCTGCTGGTGATCAGAGGAGAGAAAAGCACCTATTGTTTTCCTTTCATGCTCTAGGCTCTCCCAGCAATACTTTTGCTCACTGTGTTTTTTCCGCCTCAAATTACACAATTCACCAGAAGTCTCTTTATATAAGAGATTGTTGAGAAAATAACTATTTACACGAATCAGCTGCAGGCTTAAAGATGTTACACACTGAAAGTAGTCAGCTGCATCTTCTCGTCATATCCTGTTGGTTAAATTATGTGAAGATGCTGAGACAGTGAGTCCATTGAAATCTTCATTGTTTTCTGTTTTAACATCACTGAAACACATCTGATGGACAGAAGTCTTGTCCTGTGGTTTTATAAAAGTAGCGTTATTATTTACAGCACAACATTCAGAGCAACAAGCAAACATGGCCCATGTGTAGATTTGATGGCATTATTTTTCTATACTAGGGCAAATAAATAAAATACTAATGGAAAATTATTTTTATTCAGTCTGTGTAGGGCAGTTTAAAAAATTCCCAGAAGTCATCAAAGAGAGCATCTTTGTGACTCTCCACAAATCTCTTCTTGAAGTCTCAAAATATGATCCACTGAAAAATGGGAAAATAAAGTTTTAGAGACACAAGCAACACTCACCAGCCCTGTATGGCATAACATTTAGATCTGGTGACTTGGCAAACTGCTTAGTCAATTCTCAACAAACAAATTAGGAAATTTAAACAACTTGAAAATTTGGGAAATTATTTCAGCCCTGCTTTAACAGAATTGTCACAACAGAAACTTCTTAAACAGAGAAATTTCATTTTTAAATGTAGTGTTTCCACACTTTTATTCAGATATAAGTTTTGATTTTATTTTTCCCCAGTTTGGCTGACCTAGATTTCACCTAATTGCCTAATGTCTTTCTGGAGAAAGGGGGTTATGGCAGCTGCCCAGACTGTAGGAGCTGACTTGTTAGAAACCAAGCCAGACAGCTAGGCAGGACCTTGCCATCTAGGTCAAAAGCAATCTGGGTTAGCAAGTGTACCTCTCCAACCACACAGGATTATGCTAGTTTTGCTCTTTTGCAAAAGGCACAGGAGGTCTGCCAGTAGTACTACAACCGTTTGCCAAAAATGACATTTCAAGTCAAAATTTAAAGTCTTAAATTTTTGGTTCCAAGAAGACAGAAAAAAGCCCCACTTAAGGAAAAACCAGAAAACACAGATGTGTTTCAGTTCAGTTTCAGCCCATCCTCCCACCATAGTGCACGACTCAGCAGCAGCAGAGTCATCACCCTGGGTCAGGCTGACACAGTACCTGCTTGTACCCTTGAATACTCAACACCTAACAAGAGACCAAAATACAAGATTTGAAAGGTTTCCACAGGAGGGAAAAAAACAATTGGAAAACAATGAGGCAAAAACGCATAGACGATAACCATTCATATTCTATAAATGCATATATTTGAAAGTAGGGGAGGACAGTACTTTCAGAGTACTGCATAGCATGGTTTTGAAAGTACAAAGAAAATGCCCTATTAAAGGCCAGCGGAAAAGAGCGGAGACACATGCTGCCTTTATGTTTTTGCTCCACAGGAGTGTTAAACAGGGAACACCTGCAGCACTTTGCACAGCATCCCTTTCCACATGTGCCTGGCAGAGAGGCCTCTGGCACCCCAGGCAGACACTGTGCTCTGAGCACCACGAGAAGCACCAACAGTCAGATCTGGGTGGTTCCACGGGCTGACATGGCCATCACACACTGCACAACTGTTCACACACAATCTCAGGCATTGCAGCCCCATTTACTGAAGCCTCCTGAAGGTCATCCTCTATGCTTACAAAAGTAACTAGAATTTTTTATATTTATATTTGACTTTCCACCCGGATCAGCACCAGCCACTTCCATGTCATTTGTCACCCCAGTGACAGCACCATCAAGGAGGTCACCAAGCCTCTTGCATGTGTGATCCCACCACACTGGGGAACCTTGGCTGGAAGCTCCAACGAAGCCAGGGCTGCTGGCAGAGAGCACAGATATTACACCTGTGTGAGTCTTCCTGGGATTTTATCCTCTGGGGAAAGGCAGAGGTCCCTTTGATGACTGCCTGGAGAGGAATCAACAGTCTGGTGCATGTTTCTGCTCTGCAAAGTGGTTGGGGAAGAAACATGGTTTTGTTGACGTTAGTCCCCAGCATATCCTTGGGTGCCCTTGCCAGGGATCATCACCATCACAGTGGCACTGATTATAAACCTGTTTGCAAGATGGGATTCAGCCCCGCTGAAGCACAGATACTAAAGCTGTGGATGATCTCATCTGAGGATTCATAGAAACAAGGGCAGCCTTAATCTCCCTGAGGAACACAGACAGAGTCACACAGCTGGAAATAGCAGCATGCACGCAGTAAACAAGCGCAGCATCAGCTGCCCTCTATCCATGTGCCAGCACTACCTGCACTGTGCAAGGGGCATCTCAGGCCCCTGAAAACCAGCCACATAAGCCCCAGGCCCTCAGTTTCCCCACCAAGCACCAGTTGTTACTTTTCTGTGTGATTGCTGCTATACCATGCATAACTTCACCTCTGCTATCATAGGCAGTGAGAAGCATTGTAATATCATGTGCTCTACACTGGCAGCTTAGCAACTTGGGAAAGCTGGAATCATCTGAAGCAATCAGCCACTGTCCCAAGAAAGACAACACACTGTCCTGCACTGACCGGAAGTTCAGCTGAGCTCTTAATGGTCAACCCACTGTCACTGGTGCTTCCACTGCTTACTGAAGTAACTATTACAGCCTGTTCTTGCTGGTTTGTCATAGTAACTGAGTATGTTATGAGCAGCTGCCTTTTTGCAATTTGCAAATTCGTTTCTAGTGCTTTAAATTGCATTAAGGAGAACTAAAGGAATGGGATTATAAGCAGCTCAGGCAGAGGTCCGCTGCTGGCTGGGTTTTTTCACTGGCTGTGTGAGGCCAAATTTCGCCAGCCTGTTGGTTGGCTCATGAGATTGTGCAGATACTGCTGGCCATGGAAAAGTGAGCTTTGACCTGACACAAATCCAGTGCAAGTTGATGGGGTGGTTTGTGTGATCTGGATCTAGTGTCCACATCAGGGAGCTATACGCATCAGCAGAAGGAAGCTGCTGTGTAGGCACGAGTGGGAGAAACAAGTCCATCTATGCACTTCAAAATTGTGAATTGAATAGAGCCAAAAAAGAATAAGCACTTAAGGCAGTCTCCAACCTGAATAACAGAATGGTTTGGGTAGGAAGGGATCTTAAAGATCAGCTAGTTGCAACTTAACTGTCATGGGCAGGGACACCTCCCACTAGACCAGGCTGCTCCAAGCCCTGTCCAGCCTGGTCTGGAACACTTCCAGGGATGGGGAATACACAGCTTCTCCGTGCCAGTGCCTCACTACCCTCACACTAAAGAATTTCTTCCTAATAACTAATCTAAAC
>VZRJ01005681.1:454510-465427 GCA_013397565.1 Ptilonorhynchus violaceus | reverse complement strand
CAGATCTGTTGTTATCTCAACCCCTCAAGCCCCACACTGGGCACCAAATTAGGCTGTCATGATTTAGGAATGGTATTTCCCTATTTAGCATTCCCACTGAAACCATGCACTGCTTGCTCGCTCCTCCTCCTTCTCCCCCTCCCACTGTGGGTGGCTGGAGAGGAGAATCGGAGGCACAAAAGTTAAAGATCACAGACTGAGCTAAGAACAATTTACTGGAAACAGCAGTGAGATAAGAAAATGAACAGGAACAGCTACCATATCAATAGTAAAGTGTGGAAGACAAGCAAACGATTCACACATGATTCCTTGGAACTGGCATTACCCAAACCACTCCCTTTGCCACGCTCACTCCACTAGAAGGAACCCCTGGTCCCCAGAACAGATTCCCTTCCCCACACCCCCAGCACTGCCGTGGCAGAGAATAATCTCTGGGTCCTTGCCATGCCCCCTCCTGGATACTTCAAAAATTAACCCTGTCCTGGCTGGAACCAAGAGAACTTCTTAAAATTAAGATTTTATTTATATTGTATATACTGAAGTCTCTAGAAAGCTGGAAAAATATTTAAAGAAATGAACCACTAACTAGTAAATCTACTATATTTTTTAAAGGTATATACCAGCTCAATTCTAACAGATCCACAAAAAGCAGTGCAGATCACCAAGGCAATTTATGAGTTAGAAGTTTCTAAAAGCTACAAAGTAGGTTGTTACACAAGAGACTATAAATAGCTGTTATGATTTATCAAGTCCTGATTCCTTTGGGGCTGTTAGAATTTGGAACAGGAATAAGAGCCCTTTCGTAAAATCTCTCCTTTTGTGTTTGTCTGGCAAACATGAGAAAAACTTCATTATTTTCTCAATTATCCACGAAGATTGTTATATACTCATTTCATAATCTGGAGCATGAGTCTGTAAACCACACATACTAATGGTGAGTTTTCTAACAAAAAGGAATATATATTTTTTGTTTTAATGTTACTTTAGGCAAAGAAACACATCTGTAATGCAAACTGGTAGACAATAAGCAATTTAGAGCTACAGCAGAACATCAAGAATGACACTCTCCTTAAAGCATCTCATTACATCCAGATGCTGAAGAACACAATGCCTAATATCATGCAATCATCTCAGACAATGAAGATTGAAAGCCTGAGCCTGCAATTCTTGAGGCAGAACTTTTATTTTCTGAAAGACTGCAAAGTCAAGCCATATGTTTCACTGACATTTTCTTCTGTAGCTCTATTGTATTTTGTTTTGTATAATATGTTAAATCAGATCTTTATGTCCTGAATGTAGTTTTTCTGACTGCTATCCAGCTACAGTTGTTTTTCTATGCCTAGCAGGTATACGCACAGCTGGGATGAGAGAAGGGCATTATTTCAGAGAAAAAATCTCCGTTGTCCTTTGGATCCTTAAAATGAAGGAAGGAAAAAAATCTAACACATCTTTATGTTGGACTATATATGGCAGACAAAGCAAAACTTCTGGCTGTCAAAAAAGCAAAGTAGAAAGGCCTGATATTTAAGAGAACTGAGCTGATGTTTGCTGCCTGCAGGGTGTAAGGCGGATACCATGGCATGGATGACAGTCTCTGTTTTCACTTACTGCTTGCAGAAGATTGATGACAAGTGCTTTATGGAAGAAAGAAAAATTGCACTGATCTGAGATATGTGCACAGTATATCCACACAACTCCTCATAAATGTTTAACTGAGGCTGTGTGTCCATAGATGTTTCTCTCTGCAGCAGTACAGATTTAAGCAGTTATTCTCCTCTCTCTGCCTTATGCTTGTTTCCACATCTGTGCTGCTCGCTTGCTTTTGTAAATATAACTATCTGTAGGGCCATAGAGTGAACTGGATCAGCAAATTGAACTAAGCTAAAATGTTGATGAGGGTTGGAGAAGGAATTTTCATTTCTGATCCAGTTCAAAGACAGTACGGATACACAGTTCTGCTACACGCAGGGTAACATGAAAGATAATATTGTAAAAAAAAAAGATAAATAGAGAGTATGTGTATCGTGAGAAGTTAATATAGTTGTGTTCTGCTGTCTGAATCAAATTATAAACAATGTTTTCAGACAATATTGTAAGGATAATCCTTTTTAAGTCATATAAGCATTTATGAATTTCAAGGAATATGCATTCTCAGCATGATGGAGACCTAGCCTCTATTTAAGTACTAGCTTAAAAAAAGATTATATTTTATGAAAGTGAATGTACTGAAGACACCTCCTTTTTGGAGGTCACCCTATCCTCATTTTTCTTTTCAGAGAAAATGCTTTCAAAATGATAAGTAAAATGCTTACCAGCTGGAAGGAAGAGGAATCTAAGAGTGTGTTTGTGTGCTATGAGGACTCTAAAGACAGGTCTTTAGACAGAAATAGTTCTCTGCCATGGACTCCTGCCCTGCTCAGTCCAGTTATTGGAGATTGACACTAAGGAGAAAATTCTTCCAAAATAGTCCTCAATCTTGCAATGTAATTTTCCCTTAAAAATAGCTTTATACTATAAATAAAGATCAATACCTTTATTTTTGGAAAATATCCTGAATTTGTAATGTTTGTCAAAGCTTTAATTGACCCAACTTTAATTCACAAAAATTAAGAAATAACTTTCAACCTGGTAATTATTATAAAGGATTTATCTGTACAAAATCTGGACAGATTTCAGATACAGATACTCTTTAACAGAAGGTGCTTGACGCTGAATTCTTCCAGTCAACATTCAGAACTAAATGCTATATAGCACCTTTAACATCTGATTGTTCGGCAACCTTCACTAAGGCTGCATCACTACATTTTAGTTATAAACACCAAAGACAATGGCAGAGAATACACAACACAGTTTACCAAGTGTATTTCTCCATGACAGAATACACTCACACAGAATCCATATTACACTGCAGTTTCATTCTCTCAGTGCTCAGACCTGTCTCTGTCACAAGATATCTACAAGGTACTAGAAATACATGAACTGACTTTGCTTACATATACTGAGAAGAGAAAACCAATAACGTGTTCAAGAGGTGGCAAAGCTCTCCTAAAAAAAAAGAATGCTTTCCTTATGGTAAAAATTATAGTCATAAAGAAAATTAAAAGAAAATTGAATACATTGCTTTATAGATTTATTCCTCACTTGATTTTATTTTCTAATTATTATATTTAAAACATTATGTTGTCATTCAATTTAAATGAATGATACCCATACTCTTACAAACACATCCAAATGAGGATTTCTTTTTTCCTTAAAACTACCTACTGCAACTTTGTTAGAGAGAGTATAGCCATGACTGTTAAGACAAATTTCTGTTAAATCTCTTCTTATAGGCTCATCAGAGAGCTGCAAATATAAATCATTCTCAGGAACCGGTTTCCAAAGTTAGAGAAATTATTATAACCTGCAAATTTTTTTTAGCTATGAGAGCGGTAAGATAGAATCATAAACAAAAATTATTCCCACTATAAAATCAGCAGTTAAGCACTGCTGAAAGCAAACAGCAATTTTGGCATCACTATTAAGCAAGAGAAAGTATACCCCACTTGTTGATTTCCAGGTTTATCCTGATAGCAGAGGCATTTAGTGTTATCTCAATCAAGAACAACAATAAAGCATGTCAGATGCAAAAAGAACTATTGAACAGCTGTAGCGAGATTCAGTCACAGCAACTCAGAACATGAAGGTATCAGGAGGACAAGGAAATTTTCTGTTTCAGACACCAATTCCTTTTGTGGTTTTTTTGTGCATGGGACACTCCATCCCTTGTGACAATAAGGCAAATTCTTCAGAGTTGCAGGCTTGATAAAAGTTATCTGCCATTTTTGAGAAACAAGCCCACAGTATACTTCCCTTCATCTGCAATGACTCAAGTGGATGGTCTACTAAAGTCTCTGGCAACTGCTTAAGCAGAAAACTTTTAGTGAAACCAAACAGAACAAAGAAAGGAAGGGCAGACTGATTGAAGGACAAAAGGAAGGATTAAGTACTTGCCATTTCCATTACCTAACTATCTAAGCCTTGTCTAGTGCCATTCTATTACAGAATTGTGGCTGAGAACTTTGCAGAAAGACATGTCAGTTACAAATGAAGACCAATCTGACATGGTCTGGTGAGAACAAAAATGTCTGCAGTAAGATTGTATTGACAACCTCACCCCAATAGAGTCAGCAACGTAGGAATGGTACATCAATAGGACAGGCAAATCATCCCTTTGTACCCCAGACTGCTCAGGGGAGGGAATGAATCTCTTAAGCCATTCATCTCTAATGTCTTAACAGGTGCTGCTGAAGAACAGTCAGTATAGTATTTCTGATCTGCCGTACAGAAGCACTGTTTAGTATGTTGTTTACTGATCCCTCAAGAAGGTACAGAATAAAAATGCGAGACCCAAGTAAAGAAAATAATCAGAGTCAAACCTGACTTTTACAGACTGATGTTGTAGAAAGACTTGGAGAACCTAAATGTAGTAGTACCATAATTTCTGTAAATCTGCGAGAGAAGAAAGAGAAAAGAGAAGAGAAGAGAAGAGAAGAGAAGAGAAGAGAAGAGAAGAGAAGAGAAGAGAAGAGAAGAGAAGAGAAGAGAGAAGAGAAGGTTTCATTCCTCACACCCCCCAATTATATTTATTGTCATATTTCTTATCACATATTTATGTATCTACCAGTGGAGTGATATACATTTACATAACAGTCCACAGAAAAGTTATGTCAAAATATATGGACAATTTTTACACTTGGTTGTTAGAGTTGTCAGGACAGTATACACGGGAATAAGACACAAAAGCTAAAAAACATGGTAACTGGAGTCTTGATTTTTATAAACATTTGTTCATGAATAATAAGAAAAGTTATCCCTCACATAAATTTTAATGTTTTTCAAAAGACAACACTCCTGACATCATTTGGTGTGAATTCAGGAGTGGTCCAAAACTGGCGTTCAAAACTGAGCAAAAATTAATACAAATTTTGACTAAAATTTCAAGGTCATTATAATAGATTCAATTTGCAATTTGTTAAAGCAGCAACTGCTCTGCTTAACAGACACCAGAACTACTTTGCAAGTTTTTTTCTAAGTGACAAACACAGCTCACAGTAACAGATCTGGTTAGACCAGATACAAATCAAAGAGTAATCATCTATTCATAATATTTAAAATGTGAGCAAAAATATTGTTATAGCATATATACCAGTTAGAAGGAAAACAGAGTTGGCTAAAGCCAAGGAAAACTGTAGATTTAAATTTGAAGTAATCAGAAATGGCTTAACAGCAAACTGTAGATAGTACTTCATGAAGAAAATAATTTAAACCATTTCACACAGGTCTTTGCAGTAGGAAGAACACCTGGAGAAGCATAGTTTGATTAAGGATAAGTAGCAAGGACTCTGGCAGGGAACTGTTATGCTTATCTAGACTGTTGGAGTTCTTTGAAGATATTGCTGCTGTAAGAGATAAGGGGAATTCAGTGAATGTAATATACTCAGATTTTCAAAAGTATTTGACAAGGTTCCAAACTAGAGATTAGTGGTTGAGGCAAAGAATAAGGGTTAAAATGGGCTACTGGATAAAAAGACTGGATCAGGTGCAAAGTATAGAGTATTGCTATAGAAGGAAACTTCTTACAAATTGGAAAGGGGTTTGAGGTCAAACAGGTTAATAGGCATGTGCAGAAGTCTAGAAATACATTATTCATGTGACAGTTCCTTGTGAATGGAGTTGCCAAATGTCCACATCATATATGATTGCATGCAAAGGGATTAATGAAAAAAAAAATATTAAAAGCATCACAGGAAACGAATCAAAGTGAATTCAAAAATTCTTACAAGCAAGTGGAAAAAAGTTAAATAATTTAAATAAGAGTGCTGAGAACTAGACCAAGTGCTGACCAGAAAAAAAATAAAAAGGAAGAAGGTAAACAGGGGAAAACAGCATTGTCAGGACTATGCAGAAAGAAAAAAAAAAGTTACTATCATAACAGATTTTTTTCAAATGAAATAACAAACAACTGCAGAGGTTGTACTATTGCCATGTAAGTAATAGGCCATAATCATGGATGCTCATGGTTCTTGCTAATGCATGCAAAGGATAAAAATGTAATATTAAAACAACAGAAATTTTAGTCAATAAAAAACATAAAGGAGCTGGTTTTACTTCCATTGAAGAAACAGAAAATCTCAAAGCAGATTTCATTGTTTTGTGGAGGTACACATTTATAAATCAAGAAATTAAAGAGTAAGGAAACAATCCAATTGCAGAATTAGAATTCTGAAAGGAAAAAATAGTTTCTATAAAAGTCTATTAATAAAAAAATTAGTTATTTGGGAGATTTACCATAACAAAAGGGTTTCAAATTTAAGGAACATATAGTGGATTATTTATAATTAGCATCGTTATATGATTGCAAACCTACATTCAGCAGATGTTGTGCCAATGCAAATCATCAACCAGTTTCAACTGCCTTCAGATGACTGCTAAAGTATCCAAAAATCCATTCAGTCATGTTGGATGTCTAACAACCCTTCTCTCTTCAACTCTGATATGCAAAAAAACAAAGTAGGTCAGTTGATTTGAAACTATTCCCAAGAATATTTCTGCTTTCCAGTATGTTTACTCTCCATCCTTCTGATATTTGCCAGGAATTTACTTCCTAAACTTTTAGAGAAGCTTTTCCTGGTCTATTTATCTTTCCCTAGAGACTCCGATCCTAGGAGGTGTGACTTCTTTGCACAAATAATTGTCCTTTCTCCAGATAAAATGTGTCTAACCCCAGAGCATTCAATGTTACAGACCAGCCCAAAGGATTTTGGACTATTAGATTTTTGACAAGAGAAACACCGTAATACTCTTCAGATTCTCCTTTGTAGCCTCATAATTCATTCTATAACTATAAAATCCTAATTCATGTCAGGTGCCATCAGCTGCCTTCTGTCAACACAACGAATAAAATGGTCCAGGAAGATTGAATATATGATCTTATTAATGCCCTATAAATCAAGGAATTTTAGATATGTAAATACAGTAAGATAAACAAAAACAAAGCTATTTTTTCTTATTATCATCAGTAGATTCATATCGCATATGGCTGACTTAATAGGCTTTAAATTTATTCTGCTCAATCTTTGCTTCTATAATGAATGCAAATGTTGTCTCACAAACCACAATATAGAAAAAACTTTTATAATATACTACCCATTCAGCTCTATTTTTACAGAGGTGTTTTATAACCCAATACAGACATTTTAAATCAAAGCAAACCATTTCAAAAGGCACTCAGAAGACCTACGACATAAATAACATTGCAGGGGTCCTTATTTCTTTTGTATCAATAATATTTGTATCCAGTTTATTCAGGTAGCAAAATAATTTTTATTAGTTTTTAAACTGACAAAAAAAAAAAGTTCTTACTGGTTATGTGGTTATGAGGGTTGAGGAAAAAATATCACGTCACAATCTTCCAGATATTTGTATTGCACTTGCAAGTACTATAGATGTTGCAGTTAGGATTTAGTCCATTATATTCCTGTGGGACAAAGGTTAGAAATATGGTATGGCTGACTAACATGAAAAGACAGTTTTTAAATCCATTGATAGTAATATGTTGCATAAAGAATATTTTTTTTATTTATCACAAGTGCTTTTCAATTTAACTACACATTAGGTGTGATTGTAGCATACCCATCATTTGTCCTGTTGCACTGGAACATGGTTTGCTGTGCTGAATTAGGCAATCATCTCATCAGAATTCTGAAGTGCTGCAGAAAAGTCTAATCAATACATAGTATTTCAGAAGATATAGCATTTTAAAAATACTTTCATTTGTTTGCAAATCATTCTTTTGTAGCTAAGATGATACACAGTTTTGAGCTTTAGCTTTATGCACCAGCTCCTAGTCTATCACGATTTAATTTACCATATTTTACCACGATTTGATTAGAAAAGAAAATCTATTCCTGAAGGATCAGAATGAAAGATAAAATAGAGAGACCATATTTTAAGGATAAAGGCTATTCTATGACATCTCCTAACTTTAAACAACTGTAAGCTTTACTGGGAGCACGGACGCATTCTTGAATACATAAAAGAATTCCTTGGGCAATGGATTTACTAGTAAGGAGCTAAGGCTTAGAAATAATACTGCTAATCTTTTTTTTTTTTTAATGCCTTGAAAGAATATAGCAAATATTCTGCTTAAAATATTGAAGAGGAAGCTTGAAGTCAACCACACCTTTGCTACTCAGCCTGCACAATACCTCAGAAAAACTAGAGTATTGGAGATAATCTGTCTCCCAAAAGCTATAGAAGATATTATCAAATTCCTTTCATCTTGCCAATAAAGACCCAGGTGGCAAGAAAATATTTGTTCAGAGAGAACACTATTGCCTCATTTTTAAAGTGTGTGTTTTGCATCTATAAGCCTTCTAGAACCTTACTGATCTCTGTCTGAGTATCAGAAATGCTGAATCTTCACTCAATGACCATCTTAAACCTTTTAAAGGTGATGCTTCAAATGACAGGACATGATTGATTATAATGGAAATAAATGAGTTTGATCTCAAGTGTACCAAATGTGTGCTTGTAAAGGTTTAATTAAAAATCATCAGTCAAATAGAAGCATTTTTTTTTATATGCAAATTTGTATGACACTGTCCTGGTTTAAAGGACAGGTGTCTGTTAAGGAAGGTGGGAAAATCTCCCTGGAATACAAGATGACCCCCCTCCCTCCTCCGAATTACTGTACCTTTGAAATTACAGGGCTCTCAGGCAAAGATGTGGTAAAAAGAATAACAGTTCTTTACTAGAGTTATATATTTATACACACAAAACAAGACAATTAAACGGCAACCATAAGACAACAGACAAACCCCTTAACAGTCCCTTGTTTGATGTTGAGATTCTCCGTTGGAGCAGAGAGGCTGCGGTGACTCCCCCGCGGCTGCAGGGGGCGCTGTGGCGCGAGCGCAACGACCCTCACGTGGCAAATGGCGGCTCCGGCGAAGGGGACGGGGGGTCACCCCCGGTGCGGACCCGCGGGGGCAGCAGCCCGACCCCACCAACCTCGGCAGCGGGCAGCGCAGACAGGCAGGGTTGACTGGGGAGCGATGGACCTCGGTAACACCCACCGGCAGATCAGCAGAAGGCAGGCACAGCAGAGACGAGCAGTCCTGAGCGGCGACTGGTTACAGCGTAACCCTGTACCCTGTGCCGCTGCGGGACCCTCGGAGATGTCACAGTGTATCTGTGCTCGGGAGCCAGCCGGCTCAGTGTAGCAGTGTTCCCGGAGCGAAACCAGTACTGGCTGCAGACACCACCGTCCTTCCCCGAACGCCGAACCGAAAAGTGCCAAGCCAGTCCGGTCTCCACCCACCTCTCCCCCAAGTCCCGGGCAGTTTTCCTCGCGATGCTCCAGCCTCTTTGTTTTCCTTTAACTGGGGGAATTGTTCTGGCTTCTGGGCTGGGCCAACGCTCCCCTCTTTGTCCTTAAGTACCGTCGTTCTCCATCGTTACAGTGGAATGCAGCTCCACAGATAACTCCCTTTTGTTCTTAAGCATCGCCCATCAAATTCTCCCGGCCAGCCCCTCCCATTTACATAGCCTGCCTAGTACCTGAGGGAAAGGAGAAAAATTTCATTTTCCCTAATCCATAACAGACACATACATGACTTGAGGCACAAGTCTTTCATATTGCAGCACAAAATATAAATACAGATAGAATATACTCCACACATTTATTTGTTGTTAGTCTTTATCATCATTTCAGATTGTAAATGACAATTTCCCTTCCAAGAAGAAGCAGGCTAAATTTTCTTCCAATGGGATGAAATAATTGCCTATATTTCTCTAATCTTTTAAAGTCTTGCTGGTATCTTAATTTTTTTTTCTTTAACTCTTCTATTAACTGTGGAAACATTGTATTGTGCAACTAGATGCTTCAACAACAGTTTTTGTCTTACTGTTTGAAAATAGAAGTAATTCTCGAAAACAAAGTCAAACAGATGGGGGAAAGAAAGAGACAATAAATAACACTTTGCACCTATAACATCAGATTTGGAGCTGATTGAGAAACTTCAGGAAAATGATTTTACAACAATCAGTTTATGTAACTAAAATTTTATGTAGAAACATTTTCAATAAGATTTTCATCCAGGAAAAAAAAAAAAGTCATTGGATAATCTGGTTAATGATTAAATTTTTAATAGAATGGAAGAGAAAGTGACTTTGCACCCCCTCAGTAATCTAGTAGATAGACTCACTTGGCAACTTCAGACCTCCAGGATCTCAGTCAGAAACAGAAGGAAATTAGATTCTCTGTTACAAGTGAATGCTTGACTAACCTAGTTTGTTTCTCCCAAAATACCTTCACGCTGTTGCAGAATAGGATTTTTAGGCTTCAAAATTTTTGACAAGATAGAAAATCTTTTACAATCTTCTCTGCTTGAAATTCCCTTGCTGAGATAAATACTTACATCTTGAATTTTAAATCACAAAAATCTAAGACTACGGTAAAGGTAGGCAACTTTGACATGAAAAATGTTGCCAAAACAGTCTTCCTATAACCATTTGTTAATGGTCATTATCTGAACTATATAGTGCTTACAATACTTAAGAAATACTTGATGGACCATATGAAAGCAGAAGTGAATAATTCAGAACGATTTTTTGTAAACTCTTTTGTGTAAGTTGTTCACCTACATTCTTTGAAGATTCTCTAGTTTTCCGAGATGTGAGGATGTTGATCTCACACAGTGCTCCTATGTACTGCATTTTTATTACATAGGCTGTCAAAGGCTAGGGACCTCAGGGCTGAGGCTGGAGAATGCATTGGATTTCATTCAGAACCACCACAGAATGTTGATGAAAGTCTACTGAGAGCCTGACATTTTTGTTAAGCTTTTCATGTTAAAAAAAAAAAAAAAAAAA
>VZRJ01005681.1:432497-454493 GCA_013397565.1 Ptilonorhynchus violaceus | reverse complement strand
AAAAAAAAAAAAAAAATGTGGAGCAAAAAAAATCCTGACGAACTTCAATCCTGGTACTTTTTAAATGGCAAAAAAGATTTACTTCCAAAATGTAAAAATTAAAGATGCAGAAATGTTAAATGGTTTTTGCTGCTACTGATTTCACTTTGAAGAAGTGTTTCTACCTAAGTAAGGAAAAACAGTTTGCCAGGAGCAAGTGTAGAGAAACATTTAAACAGAAAATGGATTTAGATTTTTTATTAAAAATAAATTTGTAATATTTAAATTATAGCAAAAGAAGCAGAAATACCATGAAGAGAAAAATACTTCTGTAGCACTAACTTGTATTTTAGACAGCATTCAAGTCCTCAAATGGAGTTTCTGTCTATCATAGACAAACCAAGCAAATATGAATTCAAGATAATTGACGAGGAAAGAAAAGCTTTTAAAGTTGATGGACTGATAAAAGAAGACACTCAAGTCTTTAGATGACAAGAAAGATCACTGACTTGAAATAACTTCTTATAAAAGCAGATCATCTGGTCAGTAGTATAAGATCGTTTATGATAAGAAGTCAAAGGTAGAGTGCTGCCAGATATAAAGTACATATCTTCAGATGCCTGAAGTTATTGTATATCTGTCAGTTTTGAAAGCAAAATAAATCATCCTGTACTTTTTGTTCATTTTTTCTAGAATTCTGAACCAAAAAGCTATGTTCTTTCATCTGAAAAGTGCATTACTTCCAACACCAACAGTTTAATCCTAAGCAAGACAGTACAAATGACTTTCCATCACATACTGTCTATATAAGATGCTAATTCCAATGTATTGACACAAAAATAACTTTTTCTCTTAGAATATTTATTCAGTAGTTAGAACTCTGCAAGCATTTAATTTACATCCTAAGGTTCCCTTAACTTCAAAATAATGTACTATCAAGAGACTGGAAATTGTTTTATATGTTCTTCTTGCTAATAATTTTATCACTAAAAATAGTGAGCTGATACAGAATTTCTGACCTTAAGGTAATAACTGAATTTCCTCATTTCTCCTTGAAGCTGTGTCAAGAGTATGGGGCCACCACTTAAAAGTATTAAATTTAGAAATACTAGAAGTATATATATTTATGGCTATGAAGGTGTCTGTCTCTGGGAAACTCCTTTTCTCTAGGTAAAGTAATTCAGCTATTAATCAGAGAAGCTACCCCAGAGTCCTACAACAGCAAGTACCTCAGAAGTATGGAAGAAATTAAGGAATGACACTCTCTGCCTCTCTCCTCATCTCTCTTCCCGTGTTCAATAAGCCTGCCGCTGCTACCTGATGGTTACTGGGTGGTATCGCAGAAGCAGCTGGAGACGTGAGAGCCTGGAAAATTCTTCCCAAACCTGATACTCTGGAAAACCGTTTTGGATGGTGTATATCACATGATAGTACTGCCTGCATCTACATAAAATTATGGCAGTACTGTTCATTTGAGGGCTCATCATAGTTGATATGATTAGGCATGACAGAATGATCGGCATTTTTAGATATACTGAAATGACCAAGCTCAGTTCTGCCTCAAGTGTCTCCAGCCCTGAATGCCTCCACATGGGACAACTGCAATTTCTTTCATTGGTTGGTTGTGTGCCTTTGCCATTTTAAATATACATAAGGAAAACCTGTAATATGGTTTGATATCTTGCTAAACACTTTTTGCAGAAAGGGATACAGTCAATTTTGCCACTGAGACTGCCACATAAAACTGCAACATATCAAGATTTCTCTTTTCATTGCATCACTAATTCTTTAGCATATCATAGGAGGTGATCTGAAATACATCTGAAGAACGATTTGCATTCATTATAACAACAGAATCATAAAATGGTTTGAGTTGGAAAGAACCTTAAAGATCATGCATTTCCAACCCACCTGCCGTTCACAGGGACACCTTCCACTAGACCAGGTTTCTCAGAGCTCCATCCAATCTTATCTATAACCAAAAAAGCTGGGGTTTTTTCCTGCTACCGAAGGGACAATAGACCCAATCTTCTAGGATAAGGATTGCAAACTGTGGTATGCAAAAAAAATAATTAGTGCAAATATTTCCCAGGTGATTTTTGATTTTGTGGCTGAAATATACTGCTGTCCCATACATCTCTTGCTTCTGTAAATAATGGTATGTGCAACAATAGTCATCTCTTGTCTCAGATAAAGTTTGCTAGCATAGATTCAAGGGTGTTGAACTATCAACGAAGATAAAAACCAAGGCACTTGCTTAGAACTAAATCCCAAACCAAAGCCCATGAAGATATTCAGCTAGAGGCTTGAGTAATTTATAAATAAGATTAATCAGAATTGTTTGTTTACATACACCAACTGAATAGAATTGGCATCGCAGTGCCCTTGTGAAATTAATTGCATAACTTGAAGAATAAAATGTAACATTTAAAAAGGACAGAGTGGGAAGTGAAGCAGCACTCTATCAAGATAGTGTTAGCTGTTATAACTCTGCTTGTTATGGTTGAGACAATGTTCATAGTAGCTGGTATGGGGCTGTGGTTTGGATTTTTGTTGGAAGCAGGGTTGATAACACAGGGATATTTTCACTATTGCTGAGCAGTTCTTGCACAGAGTGAAGGCCTTTTCTGCTCTTCACTCCATCCCCCGCCCCCTGTGAGGAGACTGGGGGTGCACAGGGATTTGGGAGGAGACACAGCTGGACAGCTGACCCCAACTGACTAAAGGGATATTCCATAACATGGCATCACACTCAGCACATAAAACTGGGGGAAGAAGAAGGGAAGACTTCAGAGTGATAGCATTTGCCTTCCCAAGTCAGTACTAGGCGTGATGGGGCCCTGCTTTCCTGGAGATGGCTGAACACCTGCCTGTCTATGGGAAGCGGTGTATGAATTCCCTGTTTTGCTTTGCTTGTGCATGCAACCTTTGCTTTACCTGTTAAACTGTCTTTATCACAACCCACAAATTTACACACTTCAAATTCTCTCCCTCAACCCAATAAGGCAGAGAGTGGGGGGAGAGTGAGAAAGCAGCTGTGTGGAGCTCTGCTGACTGCCAGTGTTAACCCACAACAGTTATCCATATCTGACAAGCAAATGATCCTTGAAAATATTATGAATCGTTATTCACATGCAAAACTAAGGTTCAGAGAATCTCAATACCAACTCTCACAGTCGCCTACATAAGAAGCAAAAAAAGTTATATTACAGCACCCTTTATTCTCTGTGAAATGTGTTTCACCCTCCTGATACAGTTTATTTCATCAGTCTATGGCATATATGTCAGTCTCCTAACTTAGGAACAGTTTCACCTAATTAAGAGAAATTCCAAATTTATTTTGTTACGATCACAGAATTAAAATTACTTTGCAGCAAGTGCTCTGGTTTTCAATATATTTGCTATGTGCAAGTAGAATATGAGAGTAAAAGTCTTTACATATGTTTGGTGCTTAAAAATAGCATTTTCACGAGTCTAACAGGAAATTATAAGTTAAATCAACTAATTTTATAAACAGAAAAATGAAAATTCCAACTAAAATTATGATATTGTATATTTCAAAAATTTGTAATTAAGAAACACTAATGTTTGCATTGGCTTAGAGATTAGGAAAAAAACCAAACCAGACATTAAAAATAATAAAAGTAACATGTAGCAAATGAAGACTGGAATTTTTTATTAGCGACTATACAATAAAAACTAGGGAAAGAGGAGGCCAAAAGATAAACTATCTCACTATTAACTTGAAAATTTAAGAAAATATTTTAATGATGATTAATGGCAAATCTGTCAACAGCAATGCAAAGCGCATAGAAGTATGTAGTAAATATAGCTCATTGGTATTTAGGAAAAATATGATAAGAATTATCTTCCACTTCATAAATAATTTCATATGGCAGTGCACTTCCTTAATTTAGTAGTTTAAAAATTGTGATTCAGCTTTATTTTACCTGAGCATTTTGAGAGATTTTATTGAGGAGTTTTCTGGATCATTAATAGAGATTCTCAACAAACCCCAGACCTCTACAAGATACTTATTTAGTATGAGACTAGGCATTGAAATTAAAAATAAATGTAAAATAATAACACTGTAAACATTGGCTGAAACCAATTTTCAGAGCATTAGGAATTTTCAAGTGTTACTTTCAGTCAGATTCAACTACTCTATTAAATTCAGCAGAAAGGCACTAGAAAATTTTAGGGGCACTCTTTATCTCCATCACTGTAGCTCCTTACCTTATGAAGGGTTTAAAACCATCTGAGAAGATTAAAATCTGTTTTAAAGTTCAAAATTCGAAAGTGTAGAATCCAAAGCCTTGTGTTTAGGATTAAAAAAAATTATGTGTTGTCTTACATTTCATAGTCTAGAAGCAGAAATCTTCCACGAAAATGAGACTCACATGATTACAACACTATAAGAAGTATTTTCACTGGAAAAGAACTTTTTTATTCATGTTAAGCAACATCTGCCAATAATTAAACCATACAGATTCAAAAAATATCTTTGGCTATTGCTTACAGCAGAAGACAGGGGTAACCACATAGCCCAAACTGTGATGTGACTTAACGTTGCAATCATGAGCTTGTACTGACACGGCTGACTTCAAGCAGCTGCTTGTCATCCTTGTCAGCAGCCTAAGCTGGCACTTACTTGTCTTAACGTGAAACTCTCCTTGTGATATAGAGTCATTTTCTCCCCACTTTTCTGTCAGAACCTTAAAACTGATCGATTTTTATTCCATTGCATTGTTATCCTCTGTGTTCACTGCTGTCTCTACATCCAAACCTTTTGAGCCCTCTGAAGGTCCAACATCTTCTACTAACTGCTCAGACTCCCAGCTTTGCTCTAGTATCAGGAAGAATTAATCCTTGTGCTACAAGCAGAATGATCTGGGAATCTAAGTTATCTATATGTTTTGTAACTATGTGCCATGGTTTAGGAATGGTACTCCCCAGTTCAGTGCCCCCACTGAGATGCTCCCAAACCAGATGCCGCTCACTTGCTCTCCCTGCTCCCCTTTCCCACTCTGGGGATGGAGTTGAGAATTGGAGGCAGAAAAGATGGAAATCATGGGTTGAGAGAAGAACGATTTCACAGGAAACAGCAATGAGACAAAGAAACGAACAGTAACAGCAACAATACTAATAAGAAAAAGTGTACAAAGAGAGAGTGATTTCCATGCAAAATGCTCACCATGCCTGGGACAATGAAACAATGGCCAATGGACCCTACGCTCTTCATGTTTACTCCCCCAACCAGAAAGGGATGGTTACAACCCACCCCCATAAAGGCGAGAGTAACCCAGGTTCTTGTTAATAGATCCCTTGGGATGAATTAGAGTGAACAAGCTTTCAGTCCTCTGGCCTCAGAAACGAGCCTGAGGGTGCTTTGGAGGTCTTTGAAGGATATTGACACTTTTACAGCTGCCTGAGCCAGTTATGCCCCACCAGACCTTCCGCAGCAGCAGTGTGGGGTTGTTTTACAACTGAGCGAGTTGTGTAAGGGAGGGCAATTATCACGACCTCACCTTGCAGGATTTGCCTCCTATCGGCCTCAAAGCTTGGTTTGTAGCCTCCAGGTGGAGATAGTTCACTCCTTCTGTCTTATGCAGACCAGCCATTACAAACCCAAAAACTCACCTCCTCCCTTGAGGGTTGCAAACTCGGCCCCAGCAAAGCACCCTGGCACCTCACAAACGAGCAAATGTTTTGAGTCATTAATCATTAATAGTCTAGTCTCTGGCAGGGATACTCCTTCTTCTCAGAAGAAGGGGGAAGTCCCTTTCCTCTGTCTCTGGAAATGGTGTGAGGTTGTATCAAATAACATTATTGTCCTGGCCATGCCCACACCACTCCTGGCTCCGCCCACACACAGATAGTGGAAAAACGAACCCTGTCCTTGGCCAGAACCAGGACATTATGTCAGAAAGAATATCCTATTCTGATCTCAAGGCTACAGAACGCACTTGTAGTTGGAGTAGAGAAGGAACAGCTTCCCCACAGAATGGAAGTTTGAAACTTACTGTTTTGCACAAGAATGTAAAAAGAGTGTAAAAAGAATGAACATAAAAAGAGTGACTGTAAAAAGTCCTTCTGTTTTAAAAAGAGAATCTCATGTATTCCAGGATCATTAATAACTGAATCATTAGAGCAGTTCTGAAGGATGTAAGAAATGATGCAATGTCCAGTTCTGTAAGATACAGAGAAAGAGTTCAACTTGCATCCAAAAAGTGACTATCTTAACCACAGGACCTGTGACTATTTAATGTCTGGGTACATGTCAGATCTGTTGCGGCTTGCCTTGATTGGTCTGAGGAAGTTTGATATAAAGAATAAAATCTAAATACACCTAAATGGCAACAGATTTCAGTTGTCTTGCACTAAATTGAAGTGGGAATTGAAAAGCTGAGAGAATATTAATAGTCTTATTAATTTGAGAGTTTTTAAAAATATATTCATGACAATAGACAGTGCAAAAGTAACATTGGCCCATTGCAAGATGAGGACTATATTAGTAGAGGCTCTGTTCTATCCTTATCACGACAGTAGCTGAAATTCCTCTTGAAAATTAAGCAATGGGACTAGCAGCAAGCAATCTGCTTTATGCGTTATCATCTTCCAAATTCAGATCCAGTATGAAACATGCAGGGAAGAGAGCTGGATAAACAAATGTGTGACGAATACCATTAAACATAATATGTACATTGCACCAGGTTGAGAGAATTAACATTTTAAGACATCTTGAATCATAAAAAAGACCCCAAACCCATAGCATAAAGCTGCCAGAAGTGGACAAGCATTCGTTATGGCCCAGAGATCCTGCAACTGAAAGATGCCACACCTTTACCTCTAGTTCCTTTCTACTCCATATCTATCTCATTCATTTTTGATCTTCTTTACAGGAACTACCACATACCACAGCTTTGTATAACAACAGAACAGAGATGCTGCAATTTATTTCCACTGCTCTCATTACTTTAGCTAAAACAAAACAAATGGAAAAAACATCCCACATCTTGAATTCTCTCCAAATCATCTGCTACCGTGGAAATTGAAAATCATCTTGGTAAGAAAATGCTACAGTATGTCTACTAATATTTCAGCCAAAGTGCAGTCTGTAGTAGTGGAGATTTTGGAAGAACTTCATCCCATGACCTGAGAATTCTTCAGTCCATCCTGTCAGATAATTAATGTCCTCAGTTCCTGCACACTGAAAATACAGAAGTGGAAAGGCTCTGTCACTTTACAGGAAACACTCGGTACATTTGCATTGTTAGGGCTTGGAGCAATTTCTAAGAAACACCTCTTGTTTCCTTCTGGTAACATTATCTTTCATGTTAAGGACATGCAGTTCTTAATATTGATGGCATAAAATACAAGTTCATTCCAGTCTAGAAAACAGACTTTTCTTGGTTGTGTTCAAGATGGAGTACCTTCGGAAAGTCTGGAACAAGGTGTTGAAATAATTTAATGAGCCATAGTGGGAGTTAAATATTTCAGTGTTTTTCAAAATGAAGCCTCTTCTGAGGATTCCATGGGTTTTGTATCTGTATTTCAGACTAGAGAAACTCAGTCTGTCTTCAACATCTCAGATGACCTTTTTCCTTTTTTTCTCCTTTACATTATATTGATTTGTACAACAGGAAAAACAGAACAGACATCTGCTACATATTACTCAGATAATGTAAGACACAGAATTATTGTGTCTGCATACAAAATGTTAGAAGCAGATACAAAAAACTAAAGGTTCAGAAGAGTAGAAAGTATGAAGTAATGGTAACATATCAATTGCACAAGGATTGTAAAGTGGAAAATAAATTTTCACAGACATTTAACCTATTATTTTAAAAGAAAAACAGTTTTACAAGGGCATCAAATAGAACATTTAATCTGTTTTTGTCCTTAGTTTCACTATGTAAATAGAGATAAACATGTACTTCAAACTGTTTATAGGTGTTCATAGGAAGTACTTGTTCTGTCTTGCACAGTCTTGGATCAAAAAGAAATCTAAATTCTGGCCTTCTATTTACTATTATTCCTATTTTAATGAAGCTGAACTGAAAACATTTGCTGTCTAACTTTTAAAAGCTGCAGGATTTGTCAAGCTTAAAGTGTTTTACAACATCTCTCCTAGCAGCCAGTACAGGCAGATGTAAAAATTTCCTCATGTTAGCTCATTTATACCTTGAAATGGGCAGATGTTAGGGGAAAGCACGAGGGCAGAACTCATAATCTTGCTGACAGCAATGTTAACATTGTTCCAAAAATTCAATATGAGCCTAATTCTGCTTCCATTAAAGTCAGTCAGATTTCATTTCTTGATTTGAAGGAATGTAGAAATAGAGCTTAGGGGAGGCCATACAAACGGCTCTTGGAGAACACTGGCATTTTAGATTTTGAATACTCAGGTGACTACCCATTGTGAAATGAAGTAATTTTCTTTAGGTTCTACTAGATGCTGATAGCAGCTTATCATATTCTGCTTTTAACATTTGCTGAAATAATGTTTCTCATTTCCTATCTAGAGTACTTATCATATGCCAGAATTTCACAGTACAGACAGAACCAGTCCAGTTCTGCCTTCCTCCCAACACTCTTTAATGTGACAGCAACTCCCAGTTCCCATACTTCTTCCTCCCTTCAGCCATCGTTGATACAAGGCAAATAGGTCTCCCGAACAGCATCAGTTTATAATTATGTTCAGAGTTTCTGATACTGTTTCAACCCACGATTTTTATCCATTGGGAGCAACATATATCAGAAATATCCATGAAAAAGCAGGCATTTGGAAGATAGACTCATATTCATTACCATATAAATGTAAACAGCTTGATCTTTAGCTCCTCATGGCACATATTTATGGATGTAAAAATATCTTGACAGGGAAGGTATTTTGTTATAGAAGGGCCTTTAGGCTTTAGGTTTTTCTTTTCCTTCTTTTCCTGGGCAAAGACGTGTTACTTCTGCTGCTTACCAGGGATCGCCCCAGAAAACTTTCTTTCCTCTGAGTGAAATAGGATCTGTAATGAAGATGCTTCTTCTTAATGCTTCTTCTGTCAACGGTTCCTAAAGGAACTATCAGAAAATCCTCTTAAGGAGGAAGAAGCACTGTCATTACACCTTCAGAAATAACTTTGTATTCAAACATCCTCCTCTCTCAATCTCTTCAGTTTCACATTGGCAGCCAGCCTAAAACCACAGTGGTCCTCAACCACTTCCTGCCAGATGCAGTCTGTGGAGAAAAGACTTAACAACCTCCCTACATAGCTGGTCAAATTGCAGGAATTTATAAGTGACCCCTTTTACCTGTTTTGGTGAGGGGAATGTTCGTTTTGTTTCAGCTTTTTTGCCTGAAATTGTTTTCGGGCTTCTGTCTCCTCTCTTCATCTGACAGTAAATATATCTTTAAGACGTCTTTATATTTTGATGACCAAATTCTTTATGCTAGAAAATCAGCATGCCCTCTCCCAAGAATTCCCAATTAGTGCTCATGAGGCTCAGACCAGATCACTAAAAACTACCACAAATGTCATTGGAAGAAATAATCTTTGACACCAAAACTAGGAGTCATCCCTAGACTTTGTGACTTTTCAGAGCATGGAAACTCCCAGGTTCCCATTTCATTGAAACTCTACTCCCTTCATTACAGATGAAAGAGCAGAACAAGTAGCTTCTATTTTTATGTTCTTTCTATAGCAAACATCCTTTTCTTATCTCCTTTGATTATATTGTCAACCCATTTACCCACCCAAGTTAGAAAATGCTAATCTCAAGCACTTCCAAGACACCTTCCTGAGAAAGTCATAATTTTTAAATGTGTTTATCTTTAAACACTGTTGTGAGGTAGGAAAGTAAGATTTAATACCGTATTAAACAAGAAGTTAAGCAACAAAGGATCTACAATTATTGGTCACTCTTAACAGAAGATAGTTATTAAGCAGGGAAGCATACTAATTTAGTCTGGGAATTCAGTTACCTTAAATTCACTGGTTTTATCTAAGGTTTTGCTGCTGATGGTTCAGGTTTTGCAATTTGTAAAAAAAAGTCTTATAGTATCTGCACAGGACTTGCTTAAGTATTGGGTAATTATTAAAACAGAAATAGGCAGAGGACATCTCTTGTCTCAAAATCAGACACAGATTCATAGCAGGGAGACTATCACATCATTTATTTTCTGACCTTGACAAATACTGTATAAGACACGTTTTCTTTATGTTTTCTTAATACATATTTTTAACACCTATGGTTTTGCTTTCTATGTATTTAAAATATTTCCTTACATAAATATGCCCTGAAGTTTCTGGCTACCATTTAGCTTGCCTACAATGAAGCACTACAAAGGATGGTTTCAGAAAGAGGTATATCATGGACTGGGAAATGCTCTCTACTTGCTGCTTTGCAAAATTTGTTCTATCAGCAACTTTCATTGTGGTAATTATTCCAAGGTGTCACCCTGAAGCATGACAAAATCATAATATGGAAGTGTACATCTATCACAGTTGGTTTGAGTCACTGATAAGACTGAAACTGATAGTACTGACAAATGTGTCACAATGAGTCATGTTAAATACTGAAATGGCACCTGAGTTTTGTTCTGCTAACTTTGACCAATTGTGACTTGCTGATATTCCTTTTACAAATTTCATTTGATTGGGGTTTTCTAAGATTCTACTGAAAACTCTGTGCTGATGAACTGTGTAAGAATGAGGAAAAAAGAGAATTATTTATATGATTTTATAGATTGTATAATGAATAACATGAAAAGGGATACCCCCATGGAATAGTAGAGATAAAATGGGAAAGAAAGTGTGGTGGAGGGGCAGGGGAATTAAATATATTAATACCTACAGGAGTATAAAGAATAGACATATTGATATATATAATGTTCTTAGTGTTTTCATATAGCTACATATATGACTTCAAACTGACTGTTTCTAAACTGTCTAACATGAAGTCCATAAAATTGGCCTAGTACCAATATACTTCTAGGTCATTAAAAGACAAAACTTTATACAGCATGTATAATGCCTCCTTGAGTCAAATATAAGACATTTTCTTAGACTAGTATAAGACATTTCTTATTTCTGGGCCCAAATCCCAGAACCCAGGGAAAGGAATAAATTTCATAAGTAGCAAGAAAGATCTGAAGCCCAACCTTCAGGCTTGGAGAGAAAGGCTAAATCATACAGTAAACAATCACAAAGATGTTCAGAAGGAATGCATTCCTGAGAGGAAATGTTCTCAGTACAGCAAGACAGAAAGAATAATGCATTTGAAAAAAACCTAAGGGAGTCTTGGATTGTGACCTGAGTGAAGCAAAATGAACAAAGTTCTTGGGCAGATGACAAACCTGAAAGCTTGGGTGGATTCTACTGGGTGAATGATACAATTCCATGTTCACACCATTCTATAGAGTGCGATATGTGATATGCCAGAAATGTGTATCTCAAAAGTATATTATGGACCTAACAGAATTATATCTGTGTTACACAAACTGCTCTTACAATGGACAAGACACAGAAATTCATCTTGACTGTGCTCCATTCATATCAATTAGCTACAGGTACAAAAGAGGAATCCAAAAAAAGGGGCTCCTTCTAAGGCTGAAGTTACGGATGCTAAGGAGGGTAAACAAATGCGTCCGAGACAATACTCAAAAGAGTTTAAGTTCCCTGTTAATGTGAGAAGGTCCTGGAATTCCAGTGACAACATCACTGTCATGATTTTGGGAAGATTATTAAAAGTGTATCTCAGTGGATATCACCAAAGCAGACAACATTTGAGGTGCTTACTTAGCTCCAGCAGTACTGAATTTAAAAAAAGCAAACAATCAAATAAAAAATCAAAATAAAGCCCCAACAAACATTCATTATCCTTGTTTTGATTCAGCTGTCTTCATTATTTTATGGAGAACTTACTTGAAAACATTTCTCAAAACTTTTCTTTATCAGTGTATTGCTACCTTTCCCCTGATACGTGCATTTATCCACTTGTGCAAAGCTGCAGCAATTATTTAGAAGGTGAGAAAAGAAAAACAGACTTTCTGTAATCCTGACTTGCAAAGTACATGCTCCAGCTGTCAACTCATTGACTGGTCACTTTACTCTTTTTTTAAACTTTGATCATTAGAGCTCTCCAGTGACCTCAGGTACATGTTCGATCACAGAGGAGACAGAATTAGCCTTAAAGACAGAAAAACTCATTGTGAAAGAAGAGATTCTCATCATGCTCCAGCAAGTTGTACTGTATTACAGTGAGTTATTTTACTTTACCTAACTCTAGATATCTGTGCTGAGTCATGCCAACAGATCGGCTGAGTGTTTTGCATGGGAGTTTCAGAGATTCGTAGCAGACTGAAAAATACTAGCACTGACAATTCATTCTTGTCTATATCCCCAAGGACACCATCTATCAAAATAAATGCCATGATATTTATGCTGCTTATATTAAGATTGGAAGAGACCCAAGACTGTAATGTGTTAGGAACACTTGCATTTGGCCGAGAGGAACAGAAGAATAACTGTAGAGAAGATGCATCCCCCACTTAAATGGGAATGAAAAACCTCTACTGGTGCTAGCTTTATATCCTAGTTTATTAGAAACAGTTACAAACAATCAAATTAATTGAAACAGAAAAAAGGGCTTCAAATTTACACAACTAAAAATAATCTAGTCACGTTTTGATATCATCATGGTATTCAACTAATGTCTGTTATATGGTTTCTGGGAAATAAAAATTGAGGAGAAGTTCTGTACTATCATGAACCCAAACCAAACTGCTATTACAAAGCAGTTACATTTTAAAAAGGGATAGCAATAAAAGATAATTTGTTCTAATCAATTCTGCTACCCATATATATACATCTGACTAATTTTTTTCCCGTTTGTCAAGTGATTTGAAATATATCAGCTGCTCCAATCACATTGTAATTACTTCATTTTACAATGCAACACAGCACGATGCAATGGAAGCTAAACAATTCTACAATGTGTATCTGTACAAAAAAGTTCTATAGTATTTTTCAAAACTGGGGCTTTAAGATTCCAAAAGTATCCATCTGTCCCTTTTGTTTGCCTTTTTCCTTCCAGTGCCAGAGAGTGATCCTCCCCAACATCAGGAGGAGAGGACAAGACACTCTTCTCCTGCTTCAAGCAGCTGTACTTCCAAAGTGAAAAAGTCCTGATTCTACTGGACTGAATTATTTAGTCTAAAACAAAGAGGTTCTATACAGATGGAAAAACATGTGTGTTGAATGACAATCAAAGTCTTATTTACTGAATGTATTAAAAATTGTTTTTCCAGACACATTTCATCAAAGCAAAGCTCCATCCTTGGGAAAACAGCTATATTCACAATCAAGACAGATGTACAAGTCATGTGAAATAAGGCTGCCACTGGACTGAATTATTTAGTTGTTTGCTAGAGACTTGATCAAATTCAGCCTCTGTGTAAACAGACAAAATTTAATGGGACACGGTTTGAGATGTTCTACATCCTGATCCAATTTGATCGTCTGTGTGCATTAAGTCTTTGGAAATGTTAGTGTAAGAATGTTGTCCTTGTAGTGAATGTAAACTTGTGGGTATGTTTTGGATTAAATAGTCCATAAGACTCAATAGCATCATTTAGAAAAAAACAATAATCAATCAAATACGCATAAAGGAGCTTGGATTTCCAATGTGGTCAACCCTTGAAAAGTCTGTCTTTTGACAATTAAATGCAACGGTATTTTCAATAATACATTTCTTTTCTTGGAAAGGTGAAGACTTATTCTCACTATATATCTAGATCTGAACAATTTCCTCTCTATAACATTAGCTTTCTTATTAAATACACTTTTAATTTACTGACTGCATTCCAATTTGTTGTTCCAAAAAATTATTCTGAATTTTAGAAAACTATCCTATCTGTGGCACATGTTCATGCAAGAAAGAGAAGATATTGGGGGAAATTGCTCATAGAAGAATGCTATGCTTTCTTCTATGAATGCTTGAGAAGCATAAATGTATTTAAAGATTCCCAAATATACCTAATTTGTGTTAATATGATATCTAAACAATTTGTGAATAGAGTCTTTTCATGTTCAACCATCACTTTAACTGTGTTGCAAATGAATTAATGGTTTACTGGTTTAAGTAGCCAATATTTTAATATAGTTGTAGATTTTCATTACTTTGTGTTGACAGTTGCAGTTTTTGTACCACAATTTTATTTGTGTGTGATCACAGCAATACCTTTTTTACTCTGTTTTAATAGTTTCAGTTTTCAGCTCTCCATTAGCCAGAATATCATAAAATTAAATGAAGTGTGAAACGTCACAAAAAAGGAATAATCTTGCCATTTTCTCCATATCTCTAAATCAGTTTGCTTAACTCAGTGAGAAACTGAAACAATAAAGGGTTTAGATTAAAACATGACCGCACAAATTTTATATCATGCTTACAAGATTTATAATAATGGTGAAGGATGTACTGTATGACTGTAATTGTTGCCAAGCACTAAGAATATTGTTTCTGTGGGGCTTTTACCACAAAAAACGTATTTGTGCTTGCACTAAAGCAAGCACCATGAATGACCCTTCTAATTCTAAGAAAATATTTTGAGGATGAAAGCTCTTATTAAAAGAGAGGTGTGCTCACTAACCAGTGGTCTTAGCAGATGTTAATCAATCACACTGTCAGATGACATCTCTCTTCTTAAGAAAAGAAAAAGGTAAAGATGACAGGGTTCCTAATAACTAAATCTGACCAAAGGCATTAAGTAGCTGCAGTAGTAGTTCACCACTAGTGTTTCACTAGAGGAGATTGGTGTTCAGCTGAGATGCTGGGATGATGTTTCAACAAGTTTGCCCTAGTAGATCACTTGATACAGCTCAACATAACAAAATGGGGACATTGGCCCACTGCCCACTAACAGAACAGGAAGGTTGCAAGAGGAAGGTCACATTTTGTGTGCACATTAATGCTACAGTTCGCCAGTAGAGAAAGAGCAAGGAATTGTTTGTAATGTTTTCGCAGGTAAATGGATTGCTATTGCATTTAGCAAACCAACATCTGTGAAGCTGGTGAAGGTTAGCATGAGAACAAGTAGAAATTATCCCAGCAGTACATTTCTGTGCAGACTTAGAGGCACCAAGTTCCTTGAGCCACTTGAAAGCTATAAATGGACAGAAGCTCTTCCCAAATTGTGGTCTCCCCTCAAAATAAAAATGCAGGTATATCTGGATAAAGTGCTGAAAATGGGTCCTAACTCTCTGCCACAGAAACTGGGTAAGTACCCTTAAACTGCACAGGAAAGCCCAGAGTCCATCATCTAATCAGCTGAGCAGGGAGTAATGTACAAAAAACAAGGGCCTGTAGCAGTTTACCCTTGTCTGGAATAGTACAATATTCCACACTAAAACTGTGTCCATAACACAAGAAAAAGGGGAAGAAAACAGGAATTGTATGTATAGAAATTTTAACCACGTTATTGAGATTTCTTCAATATAAAAGTGTTCATGTTTTTTCTTTGTTTTCTTTTTCCATAATAATTAGGATTCTTAGATTAGACTCTTGAGACTTCAAATATATTAACAATAAATTCTTTCCTTTATATAGGGACACTTACCTTTAGTCCAAATCGAGATTTTGAGAGTAACATGGCCAAATAGCCTAGTAGACTGGGCCAGTGGCAGAAAGTGGTAGCACAAGGAGGAAATGCAACCAAAGATTAACACAAATCAATCAAGTATTCAACAGCAAGATTTCACGATGCTCAAATCAGAGATACACAGTATTAAGAGAGATCTTGGCTGATAATAGCAAAAGTTTTTTTGATCTTTAGGTTCCACGAGAAAAAGGAACATTCCAAAGGAATTAGAGCTTATATTAATAGATAATCCATAGTTAGACCACCCTATCGGAATTAACAACAATTAAAGAAGAACTGAGTGCCTGATGTTCCAAAATTAAAATACAAAATTACAATATAATATTACAATATAAAATTGTACAGGTCTTACATCGTCAAAAGTGTTTTGAAAGAATGTTCCAAAGCCTGTAGCTTTAGAGTCCACTAAAGAAAACAGAATACATTTTATCACCTCCCTAAATTAACTTGACACATATAGTGTGGAGACACTGTCGGTGACTCAGTCACTAATGTAGCAGAAAGACACATGCAGTTCTGGTTATAATTTTTAGTCCCAACAGTGATTATCTGTAGCTGTAAATAGTGACAAAATTCAGTCTCTCGTTGGCTGGAACTTTGAAAATCTCTGTAGTGCTAACAGTATGTACAAATGTTCCAGTTACAGGGAATGCAATGTTTCAAAACTGAGAAGCTTTTCCAAAGCGCCCATTTTCTCACTATGTGGTAGACAAGTTAGTTCTTCTTTTACAGAAAGTATTCTGGCACTAGAGATTGCCTTTAGCAAAAGGATACAATCTCAGTTACAAAACTATAGA
Organism: Ptilonorhynchus violaceus; assembly: GCA_013397565.1. Lineage (NCBI taxonomy): Eukaryota > Metazoa > Chordata > Aves > Passeriformes > Ptilonorhynchidae > Ptilonorhynchus > Ptilonorhynchus violaceus. Next base: position 438,065 of record VZRJ01005681.1, on the reverse strand, counting down.
AAATACCAACCATCCCCTCAAGGTCAAAATACCACTGAATATGTTAATGCTCCATATACATTTAGCCAGACCAGGATCTATATAGGCTTTCACTATGCTCTTTAAGGATGACACCTAAGGATGAATACCTCCACTTTTTTGTCACAAAATAAAATTGTCCTGCTGTCCTGAGAACAGCACAACTTCTGGGAGTGAGGGGAATGAAATTGATGAATACTGCATCACCTACTTAATATCTGTTATTCCGCATTATTCCCTACTGTGCACAAAGAGGCCTGTTCAATGGAAATAATAATTAGAGAAACGGCATTAAAAACTCAGCATAATTCTACTGTATGTATGCATTTTTGTGTCACTAATGGATATTTTAACATCCCAGAGTTTCATTTGCTCTTCTCTCATCTAGTTTTAAACATCCAATGAGCATGGTATCCTTTGGAACCTAATATAGCCAAAAAGCAGTATTTAACCTTTAACACTTTGATCTACACAAATAAATACAGCAAAAAAATGGGGCTTTTAAAAAATCTTTCTAAATTACAATCATTTTTATGAAAAAAAGAAAAAAGGTAAGTAGTTTCAAGCAATTTACTTATCAAAAATAGTTTTGTTTTTCTTTCTTGAAACTTCTTCTTATCTCCACAACAGTCAGGGAGGGATTTGTAATTTCAGGTACTAAGTAGATCAAATCTATAGAACCTACAATTTCAAATAAACTTTAAAAACATGTAACCAGTGGCCTCATATGTCACAGGCCACTTAACATATTTAATTATAACTACTTGTTACATATCAGCCTAAACAATTAATCTTTTTATTTTATTCTATGTTTATACTATTTGGAGCACACTTACCTACATAAATGCATAGTGAGGTCTACAAAACTGCCTGAGATCAAACACCTCTTTATATAGTCCAAAGAGAAGTCAATTACTGGAGGCATTGACGGTTATTTTACCACCTACTTTTTTTAGTGTCACACCTTCACATACAAAATATATAAACAGAGTTAGCTTTAACTGATGTACCAGAGGAGCTGTAATACTGGAGGCAGCTTGAGAGGATGTACTTATTGTGAGACAACAATTCTAATGGCTTTTGCAATTAAATTACTTAATACTGCCTAAGGGTGTTTTATACCACCTTAGAGGATCAGACCAGTGCATACAGACCTAAAACAGTGTCATAAAAGTGGCATAAGGCAGTTTTGTACACATCTTAATCCTCATCACTGAAAATACAGAGAAACAATATCAAACAGCCTTTTTAGTTTAATAATATTTTCTTTCACCTAAGAATTTTACTTAGATTTACTAGGTCATGAGAGCAAGAAACTATGTTTCCCATTTGTGAAAACTGAGAAAACCAAATTAAATGTCATTTTGCTATTATCACAAATTTTCCATAAATGAGAAGACAGGAAAATATTAGCATAAAATAAAATTAATATGCCCTAATTTTGCCCGTATCAGCTTTAACATGAAAACGCTAAATTCTTACAAAAAACCTGAAGTTATCTAACAATACTTAATAAAGTATTTCATACCTTCTTCATAGAACTTGGTATTTCAGCTTAACTAGGATTTAGCCTACCTTACTATAATTTTGTCCAGTTAGGATGTGGCACTACATTAGCAAGTACTGTAGAGCTGCCAGAGCAGATCTGTGAAGAACTGGTGATTAGAATTATCTCCAGAAGAGGCTCAGGGTTGTTTCAGATGGTGCCCAGCTTCATTTCACCTCAGAAGAATTTAATCTGTGTGCTTTGGGGCCATGGGGCAGCTCGTATCCAAGTGGAGAGCTATGTGGAAATTCTTTATGAAAATGAACTTTTGTTCTGAACCAAACCACTAATGTATGTAATTTAAAAATGGTGCATTCCCTGACTTGGAAAAAGTGCTCTTTTTTGCCCTCTTAATGACCTGATTCTTAGAAAGCCAAACCAGAATTTAGATTTACAATATCTATGGTGTCCTAACCAATGGATAGTTGGATTTAAAAAAAGGGGAGATTCACCAATTCACTAGCCATCTTCTCCAATAGTTAAATTTAATTTATTAACCAAGTACTTTAGAAATTAAATTCAGACGTGATTTATCCCAAAAGGATGCAAATTGAGCAAGTACTACACACATTTAATATCATCAGTGTCCATGTCCATCTCATAATCCTAGCACACTGAAAGGAAAAATATTCAACAGATCATAAACAACAATTGTGACATATTACAGGCAATGCTATAGCTGTGTCATCTAAGCAAAGTTGATATTTTCATGTAAGTTAATTTAAAATACTATTTCTATATGCTTTTGTATTTTCTAGAAACACACTTTACTACAGATAAACCAGAAACAGTTTTAAAATAATACTGACATGAACCTCTGAAATACCGTATTTCCAGTAAATTTTGGCAGCTTATATATACTTAGGTCTTGATTCTCCAATTTCAAGGCTTTCACTCACCCCTATTATGCTGAAGTCTTTCTAAAATACATCCATCAACTCAAATAGCAAATGAGACTGATGCAGTGAAAAGATGACAAAGAGGTGTAGCCTGATGCCTGAAACTCTGTACTACAATGATAAACGAAGTGTTTGGGAGTTCCTTGATACTGCCAAAACTTTGACCCCAGGCCTATACTTGGAAACTGTTTCACATTACGCTGTACCAATAGCATAAAGGGACCTTAAAACAGATGTAAAAAGTATTTACAGTTACAGTGATAACTGCATATAACAGTACACAGTTATATGCCAGTATACTTTGACTGGAGTTACCATAGTAAAATACATGTAAGTCTAAGCATGAACAGTCCACAACTGGATTTTCAGTTGCTGAAGGTTAGCTAGCTTCAATCATAGGTGTGTATCAAATCAGCAATGTTATGTGCTAAGAAAATTACAGTACAAGGTAAAACCTCTAGTTTTATACTTCTTATATGTAAAGAATTTGAGGAAATTAGGACACAATATTACTCTTGTAACTGAGTATTGAATAATAAGAGAAATCATTTGTTAAAAAAAATAAACTACTTCAAAGAATTCAGTTAAAAATGAGAATAGCAGAAGGCAGAAAAAATAAGTGAATTATTTGATCAATTGTTTATGTGACATTTTGAGGCTATAACATTTTAGAGAAATGCAAATTATTGAGAGCTTAATTAACTGTAATTCCAAAGTCAATCACTTTGTACCAGTTAGTAGATATTGCACTACTTTGTGAACAGAAAAAATGGATGTAACATTCCAGTAGCTATTTTACTGACACAGATCACAAACATTATGTTGTTTCTCAGTCTTGGATAGCACTTCTTTATTTATCTTTATATTGTTGTGTTCTACATATGAATGAAATCCATGTGGGAGGAAAAAGGTGATTTTCAAACAATTTTGGATCAGCCACACAAAAAACCAGGACTATGACCTTGAACAGGATTGTACTTACAAGAGAAGCATATTGGGGCTATCTGTTTTCTGTTATCTGTGCATAAACTGAGCAGGCGGGCTGCTGTCGTCTCTTATTCACTTGTAGTTTACTGTAATTCATTATACAAGGGCTCTTTCCTAGGCAAAGTACAAACTTCTGAAAGAGGAAGACGTACTTAATAAACATTAGTCTATGCCTATTACTAGTATGTGAAAACCAGAAGAAGCAAAAAAATCCAGAGTTCTCCCTTACTAAGTGTAGCAAGACTAACATAAAAATAATATATTCCACAGGAAGAGCTTGAGCTACACAGAGAACAATAAAATGATACCATAGAAATGCTACACTATTAACTAGTTCCATTCAAAGAATACCCACAAAAGATTGACCACGTTGCTAGTCATTAAACAATAAACTGACCTCCAGCATAACACCACCATTGCCACAGAACTTGTCACAAGTTATCACACCAGATAAATTTGACTGAGCATTAAAATGTTCATTACGGTAATTTTGATTTTTCTTTATAAAAATTCACTGAGAATGATCTGAACAAAATTACTCCATAGCTGATTACAGCTCATGAATTTACATTGTAATCAGCAGGAATATTCAGAGCCAGTTAACAACATGTAAGTGATTATATTGAAAAATAATAAAACCTATTACAACGTAGGGTGTATTCGATTTAAGAAAGTTTGGGTTGTTTTTCTTATTTGTAAATCATGATAAGTGCATACATTTTTCATAAGATAAACATATTTTTCATTATTGCTAGGGTCCTTAAAATACAGTGTGTTGAAGACATTCTTGTAGGACTGTAGCTGTTTCTACATAGAAAGAATTAAAGAATTCGGTTTTCAAAAAATGAAGATGAAATCCTTGGTTTGAGTGAATAAGTTAAATTCCTCAAAATATGTCCAAACCCATTATAAGAAGTTTTTACTCCTCCTCAACTATAAAGGTTTGCGAAAACTTCAGGTAATATCTGTCCTTAGCCTCTCTTGGTGAAGTATAAAATTTAATCATTGTTTGTTTTGACTGTTCTTTATTTAGCTCAACAGAAGAGTTCAAGCCTATCTCATGCAGGTTCTCACCACTCTAAGAAACGTTTCTTTCTGAAGTTCAGTCAGAGTAGCCTGATTATAGCTGTCAGATTTTACTTGTTTTCCCTCATATTGAACATTTTTTGTTGTTTTACTTATTTATGATGTGCTGCAATAGAGTTATTGACAAAAGCAGAGTTACAGAGTTTCTCTTTACAGCTGCAACAGAAGGAAATGACTTTTCATATTTCATCATTTCTAAGGAAAATCAAAGAAATTTCTGCCTTTGGCCATTCCTTAGTTTTAGTTTCAAATTTAGTTCTCAGGTATTCCTGTACATTAGGGATGCAGATATCAGGGACACCCACTCAATTTAATGAAGTCCAATAGGGCTCTAGAAAGGACCAAATTTACATCCAAATCTCCCCAAAATACTTGATGGTTTCCTGATCTAAGCATCTCTCCTAACTCCATATATGATTAATCTCATATCTAAATTTTGCATGCAATGGTGTTGTTAGGATTTGTCAGAAAAAGAAAATCTCTCCCTTCTCTTTTGCCTTAAATTCTGAAAGTCTTCTCATTTTGAGTTAGAATTAGTAAGACACACCATCTTCCACAGTCATGGTTGACAAATAATACCTGCATCTTCATGACAAATCTTTGAATCCTTCACCTTATTGACCCATTCCACAAGCAGGGTAACAGCCACAGTGATCCTAGTGACAGGACCCATGTGTAGAAGAGGAGCTGCAAATGGGAGATACGTAGCCAAGATCATTTGCCAACAGAACCGAAACAAGCTCCACCACATGGTGATGTGTGGTGTGATTTTATATCTAACACACAAATTGGGTTACCTAGAAACTGTTATTCTTTTCCTCAATGCCCTCGAGGCCTCACGTTGGGCGCCAATTAACTGTCCTGGTTTGAAGGACAGGTGTCTGTTAAGGAAGGTGGGAAAACCTCCCTTGAGTACAAGATGACCCCCCTCCCTCCTCCAAATTACTGTACCTTTGAAATTACAGGGCTCTCAGGCAAAGATGTGGTAAAAAGAATAACAGTTCTTTACTAGAGTTATATAACTATATATAT
>VZRJ01005681.1:377628-432079 GCA_013397565.1 Ptilonorhynchus violaceus | reverse complement strand
TGGGGGAATTGTCCTGGCTTCTGGGCTGGGCAAGTGATCCCTTTCGTCCATCGTTCTCTGTCGTTACCGTGGAATGCAGCTCTGTAGACAACTCCCTTTTGTTCTTAAGTATCGCCTATCAAATTTTCCTGGCCAGCCCCTCCCCATCTACACAACCTGCCTAGTACCTGAGGGAAAGGAAACAAATTTCATTTTCCCTAACCCATAACACTTAAAAATTTAGATATTCACATAGTTTCCTATAACTTTGAAAGCGTAAACCTCTACTGCTCTGAGTCTTTAATGCAAGAAGCAACAAAACCAGGAATCAGTCACACTTCACAAGGAAACCTTTCCAAGTCTTCATTTTCTTGAAACCCTGGATCACTTTCTTATTTCTTTTCAAGATCCAAATATTTCTATAAAACAAAAGCAAAAAAGAAACCCAAACTCTCATTTAATGTTTTTAATTAATAAATGAAATAATGGTAATAGCAAAGCTCTTCTTACATCTTCAGAGACAGCCACCAAAACCTTCTCTCCTTGTCAAACTAAGTTTTGAAGGTAAACTTACAAAATCCACACATCAGAAAATTTTTGTGGCAATGTATTACTTACGAGGTCAAAGCAGTGACATCACACAGTTTATAGCATAATATCAATTAAATCAGATGTGCGACATTAATAAGAATAATAATGAGATGTATGAAATTAATGAAAATAATAAAGATTTCTTACCTGTTATGCAACTGGGAAACATCAACCTATGAACATCACAAGTCTGATAGGAACCTTATTGAATCCACTGAGTACACAAGAAAGCATGATGGACAACCCGGACATTTATAATTACAGCTTGTGCTAAATGAGTCTCCATATCATCAACTGAAACACAATTCCTTGCTGTAACCAAAAGCTTATCTGTCCCATAACTTCCATGAGTAACTTCAGTCTGTTTATTAATGTATATCAACAAGATGCAAACTCACCACCCACAAGTGTTGCAAAGTCTTTCTATTGTCAGCAGTTTAATTATCTCCACACGTGTAATAAATAAGAATAGAACTTTTTTTGTTAGATTATCTCTACATCTGTGATAAAGAAACAGAGCAGAAGAGGTTTTGTTAAACAGACTCTAAAAATAAGCAGCCATTGCTGTTGATAAAGTGCTGTCCACTGGAATTCTTTGGGTTGTAATTCTTTGTTGTAGCCAAAGATTATCTGCTCAGTGATTTTCATGAGCTTCATAAATCCTTGCTCCATTTTTTATCTCATACTCTAAACCAATTTTTGTTCTTGATGTAAAATTAAAAGGTAAACACACAGAAAACCTCACATAAACACCTTGTATTTCACCTTGACTGAGTGCAGCTCAAGGGCCTCCAAAAGAATTTTACTCTGAGTTCAAATATCAAGATTATTTGAGACTGTATTCTACACCATTTTCTTCTAAAACACCTGTAGTATAGCATATAAGCATTATTGTGTATAAGCTTATAACATGTACAGTTGCAAGACAACTCCTCTAAACTACCTGCAAAAACCCCCTGCAGTTTCCAAATCTGTGCAGTTACCGAACACTGTATAAAGGCACTACCTTGGCATCACCTTCATCAGCTTACTCACGATTCACATATGGACAAAATTTAAACAGGCAAAATGAGAATGAAGCAAAACTGGCCTGGAGAACAAAATGGGATAATCTGAGCAAAAATACCCTGTCAGCCTATTCCAAGTAGGAGGCTATCCACATCCCTGTTTTAAAGGTAGAGAAGATTAGATGAGAAGATATCTGATTTATTTTGATGATTCTATTTTTCTGAAGATAGGCAGAATTATAAGCAGTTTTTCTTTTGGTTTTGGTTTTTTCCCCCCTAAAACCACTCCTACAATTAGCCAGAGAAGGCAGGACTCCATGTGAAGATCAGAAGGGCATGAGAGCAATTCAGGTTTTAGACTGACTCCTTGAAATACAAAAGGTTGAATAGATGTGTCTTATTGCAGTACTGTGATTTAATGCAAATTGTACATTTTTTAATACAACAATGAGAAATAAAGAAAATATTGCATCAAAGCTAAGTTACTATTAATACTATTGACATGGATATAGTCTTCCTGGTTTGGTACAGGGTGTTGAACTAGATGACCTTTCGAAGTCCCTTACAGCCCTATTCTCTATAAATATTAAATTAAACTAGAAATATATCAGGGCAGTTACTCTCAGTATTGAATTGGTTATAAATCAAATTAACCACCAATAATAATCAATCCTTATTTAGTCTAAGGAATCGTCTGTCTCTTCAATTATAAATCTCAACTAAAGAGGTGTATCAAAGCCAATAAAGCTGGAGTTTGAATAGGTAAGTAAATTAATAATGGGACCAAATCACTTAGTGTCTAGAATACAGCCAGAGTTTATAAAGTTATAAATTATAAAGTCTTCTTTTTACAAATGTTTTCACAGGCACATCTTTACTCCCCTTCTTTTAAGGTAAAAGATTGCTATCTTTTTTTCATGAGAAGTCATATGCTATAATGGTTACAGATCTAGGATTACAGCTAGTATTATTACAAAACAATACTTAGGAACAATTGCACCTTCATAATTTTTTGTTTTCCCTATTTGCATTACAAAGACAATATAAACAAGGTAATCTAGGGGCAAATTCTGATGTTATTGTAGATAACTACCTAATTCATATTGATTCCTGTCATGATTTCAAAACATCTTTCCTATTTTTGGATATCAGCAGAGAATTATACTCCACAAAATGAAGTGAAAAACGGATCAATTTTAACTCCACAAGAAGTTCTCCTACAGTTCTACACACTATAGTTTATATGTTTATAATTTCTAACATTATACCATAATTTATAACTCATGCCCTAAAACATGTCTTTTGCAGCAAGATGAAAGCTGCAGTTTTACTAATGAAGTTTGGTGACCCTTTTCACTAGCAAGCTTATCCCTATTTTCTTTCCCTCTCTCTGTTCTTATTAAAATAATTTTCAACTGAACAGCAGTTGTAGTATCAGCTTCACCAGAATACCTATGATGCCACATGGTTTCTATTTCAGAAGCAATTAAAAGATTCAAAGACTACTATTTCAACTATTTTCATGACATTAGCCAAATTGCCACTGTGATTTTGCAGCTCTGCTCTGAAATCAACTTTCAGAGTGGTACTAATGGACTGGTTTTACACCAGCTGACAGAACTAGTCTGAAACACAGATGTGTTACCATTCATGTCCTGAAATCTGTATTTCAAACTCACTATTTCAGGTAGAGAGGTAAGAGTGCAATTTCATATTGACATCAGTATCTGCTTTGAAAAAGCACCTTGCAGATACCACAAACAGAGAATAGCCCAACTCCAGAAAAAGTTTGTTCACAGAGCTCAGGAGCTCTGTGGTTTCATAAAATGAACCTCTTTCCTCAGGTAAATTGAAGTGAAGCCTCCAGGACTGAGTAACACAGTAAACTCATCCTTTCTTTTCCTTGAATCAGTTTTGTTTGAAGTTCAGATATACAAGCTGTAGGGAGAAGACATGCTATGTTTTGTTTGAAGGAATTGAGAACTTAAATCTACACAGAATCCATTTTGAGGGATTGGTCAATACCACTGACAAGTATGGAGGCTAGCAAGAAAGCATCAAGGTCACTGAACTTGTGTTAGTGACTGTGAATGTGACTGTGTATAGACATAATGTCATCACTGGGAACACTGACTGAGGTCATTGATCTACAGTGCTGGACCCAAACTGGTGAACGGTTTCTGGGGGCAATGATAAGAAGTTCAGTTTCTTGGTTGAAAATTTCAAAAGAGATTGTCAGGCCCAAAATATAATAAAGGGCAGAAAAAGTGAACGGCTTGAAAAAAGGATGTATAAAAATGAAGTAAAATTCTGAGATGAGCGATGGAACCCAGCTACAAAAGTCAGAACTCCAAATGTATCACTATCCTAAGGGGGTCCAGAGAGAAGCTGTGAAGCACTGGCAATTGATTTTACGATGGTGCTTTAAATCACCACAATTTTGGAGAGATAGGGGACTTTTGTTCTGACTCACACAAAGCAGCTGATACAAAAGGACATCTATCCAGCCAATATAATTTCTTTAGAAAGAGACATTGAGCAATAGCAGCATTTTACTTTGAACTGTACCAAGAATTTTCTTCCTGGTACAGTTTTTACAGGAATAGCTGACTGCAATTTCACAGAAATTTTTTACAAGCACTGAAATATGGTATGGAACCTTGGGAGGATGGGGGAAGGGTGCTACTTCTAATGTGGATGTTGCATAGTTAATGAACAGCCTGAAAATAATCACATTTTTCATATACACATCTGCCTTTTGTTTTATTTCAGTCACTACATATTCTAGTTATTTCCACAGGATTAAGACAATACTATGCATAAAATAAAATTTAAAAGGAAATATATGTCTTTGCTCCAGACCCTATGATTTAAAAGTTAAGCAATATGCAATAGGGCTAAACAGGAATATGCTTACTAGTAACTTTTCCAAATGTGTTTTACAGTTCTGAACAGTGACACTAAGCTGTTCATAATACTTGCACAGTTTCCAGTATCCTCTGCCACATCGTATTTATTCATAGGATGTTGAGCCATTTTGAATAATTTCATGCATAACAATGTTCATAATTGTTTCAGACACTCCAGTAGCACATGCTTCAATACCGGGTGTTAATCCAAAGAGATTGTTTTTTGTCAACACTTCCTCCACATAGAATAGTTATGAACTGTATCATTTATTTTCATTATTTCACTCTATACTGACTTAATCTTTTAAAAGTGTATTGGCTTTTTAAGTTAAGCAGGCTAATGGTAACCCTATAACATTGTTTAAAGGTAGCATGGTACTACTTAGGAGACGCTGTGTTATTGTGGATGACAACCACATTTCCCTGCTTTTGTGTCTCTTTTCACTTAAGTTATCTGAGGAAAAGAACTTGGTGACAAACATTTTTATGGACATTGCAAAATTGTTTCTGTATAGTAAGAGTCACAAGGGCCAATTTGATACACATATGATACTCACTTGATACTACCCTTCCTTGGTAAAAAAATTTAAACTGAAACCCAGAACCTGCACAACAATTTCAGTTTATTCTGTCTTCCACAACTTAGTAATGCAGAATTTCACAGCTATCCAGAGCAGAGACAGTATTTCTCATTTCACTTATGCCATCCTGTCAAATTGAGAGGATTAATTAACTCCTAGATTCCTTATCTTCATCATTCCTTCCTCTAGATCTTGCTTTTTTTTGATCGAGTGACAAAGAATCTCGCATTTGTTACCACACTTGCTACCACATCACTAACATCTGTTTGACAGAAGGCAACAGCATGTTGTGCATCTGTGCACTTAAAGCCTCAGTACACCAGAGCCTTAACACAACCACAAAACAGACATACTACTACATAATATATGTACATATATATTCCACATACTGGGTAATCTCAACTACAGCACACACACTATTGCATTTCCGAGTGTCTTATTTACACACATTGCATAAATATAGAATCAATTTTGAGCTTCCCCAGTTTTATGCTCAGTAATTACCAACTTCAGCTAGAAAACTCATGAATTTGATCTCAATAAACCCTACAAAACTGGCTTAAAATGTAAGGTTCTTCTACGCTTTTGTGTGTGTGTGTGTTGATCTGTAGCATTTCTATTTCAGCTTTTTCCCAAGGAAACTAAGGCTTTAAAAAAAAGTTGAAAACCAAAATTTAGCAAATTGCAATAAAAAGACATCTTACTGAAAGAAGTCTAATTCTGGCAGCATAGATCTCCATAAAAGATCTGGAGAGCTTTATACAGACAAAATTCTTCAAGTATCCTAATAGGCTTATGTTGCATATCTCTTCACTACACAGCTGTCCTCAGCATAGATATCCTTAAGTCACAATGATCAGAGCCTATAAAGAAAATAATAAATGCCAGATGGCCATGGCTTCACAAAAGATTACAAAATTGTTACTGTCAGTAAACTAACATCTGCATGAAAAAGAGGCATTTTCCATTCTCTATCCTACTATTCTTAAGCCTTTACTTTGTTTTTTCGTGGACTTTGTTCAGATTGTAGTGACAAACCCAGTATCACTTAAGTATCCAGGCAAACTAAAGACAGATTGAATAGGTGCAGCAACACACAAAATGAATCACAAAATCTGTTCTCACGCCTACAAAGAATCAGTGGATCGTCTATCTTAATTAAGCCTTGGTTTCCAGTCACAGGGAAGAAGAAAAGGCAAACAGGAAACCTCTATGTCTTATTAGAAACAAAAAACTGATTTCTGCACTGCTCATCAGTGTTCAAAAGCAATCAGTTTAGTATACTGCCAGCTCTGCCTTTTCTTTTTCTTTCATGCTGAACTGACAACTTTTACTCCATCCATAGAGAAGCTGACAGGTGGAGCAGCAGCTGAGCAGCTGCAGGCATTTGGCTGCCTATGGCTTGCTGCTGGTGGCCGAGAACAACTCCTCACTCTGGTGCTCATATCTCTGGAGAACTTGGGAACTTAGAAGCACAAAGCCAAGTCTTTTCTACTGCAACTGCACCAATGGTGCAAAAGAAGCCAAAAAGGTTAAAAGGACTTAAACTATACCCCATTATTTCCAAAATACTAATATGCATGTCTCCCTCTTGAGTTAGAAAATCAGGACTCTATTACCTCTGAATGGTTTGACAAGAAAGGAAGAATATTGAAAATCAACCTCAACCACAGGTTTCAAATTAAAATGTGATTACTTCTTAACACTAGCAACCTGGTAGATAACAATGGTTATGCCACTTTAGATCAGATATCTGTTTTCAAAAGTCTGGACCAAAGCTGAGGACACTGTTTTCTAGCATGATAACTTCACTATTCTAGCACTATCTCCAGTCTACTAGAGACATAAAATGTGAATCCCCGAAAGTAAGAAACAAAAACCCACGGCAGCCCTGGTGGAGAGCAGGACACATGATAAGCCCTAAGTAAAGTGGAAGGAGGTGGTATAAGCTACATCGATGAGGAGAGCAAAAAGTGGAGGCTGCATCTTTCACCTCTGCCAACTTCAATGCATTTTGTGCTATCTTATTTCTAAAGTCTTATTGCAATCCTCCAGGACAGTTATCCATTCAATCATCTGTGTCATGTAAGTCTGTTCATTTCACTTGTAAATATGTAATGCTGACAGAAGTAACTGACTGTCACAATATTTAGTTGCAAAACGAAATGAAACAATGTCAATACAAGAGCTGTGCTAAAAGATAGTGCAATACATTATTTAATGTGTCCCTGAACAGAAAAAAATTTTTCTATTCCAGTTGGGGGAATATGTGTAGGGCCAGCAGTCAGGAAGTTCTCAGCTTCTTTCCCATTTCTGACATTCTTTATACTTTGTTGAAGGAAGACTCCAGGTATAAACACGCTTCACTGCTGTAGTTTTTCATTACTACACACTAGTGAGCTGCTTAGCTTCCCTAAATCTATCATATAACAAGTCAGTATAGTTCCTGCAGTTTGTACCCCGTCTGGAGATCCACAGAAGACAGGTATGGGGAGCAAAAACTGTGAAAATGTTCACTGGAGTGGTAAAGGATTGTCCTGAAACATCATTACTGACTGTAATAATGGTTAAAATTTCACTTGGAACACATTGGAATAGTTGTCAAGCATTGCAACAGGTTGCCCAGGGAAATGCCTGAGTCACTGTCCCTGGAGGTATTAAAAAGACATGTAGGTGTGGCAGTGACACAGTTTAGTGGTGGACATGTCGGTGCTGGGTTTATGGATATGATGGTCTTAAAGATCTTTTCCAACCTAAATGATCCTATGATTTATCCCACCTCCACAAGGCAACTTCTGATGGATCTAGAGCTAGATAAGGATATAGCCTTAGGTAACTGCTGCAAAACATCTGGCTATTCAGTGTTAACAGAAGTTATAAATTGAATTAAGTTCAGCTATGAGCTTTTGTCCATTTTCACTGTCTCTGTGATATTTCCAGCGTTAGTTTATACCTCGCACATTCACACAACTAGATGACATTCAGAAGGTGCTCACCTCTGCCTCTTCATATCTAAACTTCTGCTAGCCCCAATGACAAACAAAACAGACAGTTGTTCCGTCTGTGTCCACTCTGCCCATCTGCCAGGAAAGGGTGTGAGTAAACTTGCCAATTTCAGCCAGATCTGAAGGTTGAATTTTAAGAGTAGGCAGATCCGTACATTACAACAAGGTTTATGAAACTCTGTAGTAGAAGAGAGAGGACAAAACTCACTTGCACCAAAGAGAAGAAAAACTCAGTCTCTATTTCCTACACCTGTTAGCCAGCTACTAGCAATAATTTCCCAAAGGCAGCCCCACCGAATGTCACATGGGCAGCTTCAGTGGAGCAGCAAAAGAACAAGGATGCTCCCAGAAAACCAATGATGGATGTCTCCTCAGACAACTTCCTGGGGAAGCCCTGCCCCTCCTACTATTACATGGCCCTGCCCTTGCCCCAGAAGTCCTTACCCTCTTCCAGTTACGAGGTCTATTTATTCCTCCCCGTTCTGCCTTTGGCAGTCACCATTTTGTAAAATCTCATACCCCACATGATCAGAGTCTCCTGTCATTTGTTCAGCAGGACCAGCTATGCCCTCCCACTTATCCAGGAGTATGGCGGCATGGGAAGTCCCTTCCCACTATGCACACAGGTGCCAATCTATGGTTGTGAGCCAATTTATAACCATTTGTAAACTTTGACAGCCACTGTGATTTCATGTGATTGTTTCACAGTCCCCACATCTCCCTCATGGCCCGCAGAGGAGCAGGTCCAGGGGCATTTTCAGCCACATGTTCACATTCAGTCTCACTTCACATGTACGTGAATGTTTTTGATGATTTTTTCATAGGCCTAGGAGATCCCTGAGTGTCTGTTTTCTAATACATTGTAGGCACTTTGGTACTGCCCACAATAAAATGGCAGCTGTCTTTGGTACTGCCCCTGAGTATTTCAGCCTTGTATTATAGTAAATTTTCCACTTTCCTATCTCAGAATTGCAAAAGAAGATAAGAATTCACTTCTTTCTATGAAGTTGTTTTGTCTATAAATCTAATCTGATCCAATGTTATATTCTATCCCCATTTTATTTGATTTTGGTAAGCTTTATGGTGGTCCTTCTCCTTTAGTTTATCAGCTTCTGTTACCCATATTATATCATCCTTTTTTATGCAAGACAAATTGGATAAAAGTTTGCCATTGATGGAACAGATTGAAAGAAGTCTGTTGAGTAATAAAATAAGTATTTCTTTAATTTTTAAATAATATTCTAAGTATTCCTGCTGTGAGTTGACATAATACCCTTTCACTGATGGCCCTGCTGCATATTTGTCAAGATCTGCCTTACTGGGTAATCAGAATTTTATTGATTTCAATAGAGCTGTCACTTGACCTCAGATGAAGACCTTGACCCAAGTTCTATATGCAACATTTCTAGTCAGGAGTGGCAGCTGTCCCTCTCCTCAGAGTAGCAGCATAGTAATCACTGGCAGATAGTAAACACAAAGTTTAGTTCACAGATTCCTTTAATGAGAAATTTGGGATGTCAAAGTGAAAACTGCTTTGCAAGGATCAGGCAGACATTTTAAATTAATTCATATGAATAAGTAGAAACCTTCTCCACATTATTCTACCACAGAGCATTTCATACCATGGCAAACATTGACACATAGCTTCAAAAGGCACACAAGGTTTGTATCTTTTGTCTTGCATTCTGTTAGTACTGTTCTGCTGGAGAAAAAATATTTCATAAGAGGGAAAAAAAAACCTATTCAAATATTTAAACATCAGACAAGGTAATTTGGAAAGCTGTTTCAGAACCATTAGTATGGTCATAAGAATCTACTGGTAAAAATGTAAGTATGTAAGCCTTGAAAGTCACTTAAATTAAATCATTAAAGAGTGATCGAGCAATCTCTCCATGCCTTTGTAATGGTTAAGATTGTTGTCTTCAATAGCCGCACTGAAATGTCATCCAATTACAGAAACTATGGTCCACACAAAGGTAAAATAAATAAAAAATGTGTTAAAATGTGTTCCATAGACTTCTGAAAGTCCCTAGTATATCTCTTGTACTATTACATCTTGGAAGAAAGTTTAATAACAGAAATATTTGTTAGACAAAAGGAAAATCCAGTTTCCAGAATTGTTATATTGTAATAGAATCTTATGAATCAGGTACCCAGGTAAAGGAAAACATCATTCCTGGGCAGACACACCAGTGTGACAGAATGAATGTAAAGCTTCTCATTTTCATCATGTCTTTGGTCACAGTTTTCCCTTCTGCCAGACAGGATTTCTTTGTTCACTGAGGAAGAAATTAGTGCTTCATGACTGGTTTTAGAACACAAAATACTAGGAACAGAAAAAGCACTTAATGTTAAACTGCATAGAAACTGAAATCTCACAGAGGAAGTTTAAAGTGTTGAATAGTTTGAAAGCTTGTTCATGTATATTTCTTCTAAAGTCAACAGTATGAAAGTAAAGAATAATCTGTATGTGCTTGTCATGTGAAAAGGGGAGATTTACTCAGACCCTTAGGGCTGATTAACCTGTCAGCACCCCAGGAAAGCTGAGACCCTTGTGTCTGACCAGTCTGTCAGTGTCCCGTTATGGGCACCCTTCACCCAGAAGTTAGTTCACTACTTTGGAGGGAAGTTTGACTGACTTGTTCAGGGTCACACACCAAAGAGAGAAACCTCCTCTTGGGTCTCCACACCTTTATCCACTGCTGGCAACTGCCAGTGCCCTGGAAGGACTCACATTAATGGTTTATGGAATAGCACTCTTTACTAATAAAATTTAACAGGTTAAAGTTTGAGAATTGCTAATATCAGACTGCAAAAATATATTTAAAGCAATATATTAATTCAAGGCAATATACTAACAAGGTCTCCTCCCCTATAAAAGCTAGTTCTAAATAATCATTCAGCATGCATAGAAAATGGTTCTTACCCAATAGGTGTCCCTATGGGGGAGAAAACAGGTTCAGCCCATTGACTGAACCCAGAAGTTATGATGGAGTCTTCCCTCTCACTTCTCCCCATTTTTCACTCACTTTTACACTATTTCTTTATGTTTAGGTGAAGATTGAGTGACTTTGGTCATCCATTTTACTCGATGAGGGGTGGCTGTGCCTTAGCAGTGGGTATCTCAGAATAGTACCTGAGATAACCTTGAGATGGGGACATGCGTCAGTTCAAGGAGAGTGATTTCAACATGGCTGCTGATTCAAGAGCTGGACATTTTCCTTTATCTGCCTTGGTTTTCAGCTGCTTTGGGGCTTATCAGATAGAAAGTACCACTGAGTTCCCTCCTCTGCAAGGGTTTCAACGGAGCCTGGCCGCAGTGTCTCCACCCTTCATTTAGACCCATGAGATGGCACTGTGTGTGAGAGATCAGATGTAGTGGTGCAGGCAGTTGAGGCTGCCCAGACCCCAGAAAGAGAGGCTGGTCCTACAACCTAGTGGTCTGGAGCAGGAGCAGAGATTTGACTGCTCACTCAGTGAAAACCGATCTCTCCCCAGGCTCAACAGCCAGCAGGCCCTGTTACTGTGGTAACTTGTCCTCCCCCTCCCTGTTCCATGTACTAGTCTTTAAATATTCATTTCCCCTCGTTAATATGTATTGTTTCTGGAAAGTTCTACTCTGTTCGATGCCCCGTTGGTTCCCTCCTAAAGCTCCTCCCTTACCTTGTCCCTATCGGTTTATGTGTTACAACCCTGCCTTATCTCCACCCCCTGACCCTCAGATTATTGGTTACCATTGCTCTCTCTGCCCCCACTCAGTGGGGTATAAAACCCTGTGTAACTCTGCTCCCGGGGTTTTTTCTGTCCCTGGACCCTTCACCTGCAATAAACCTGTACGTGGAACCTATACGGAGAGTCCCCTCTCGGCTTCTTTATCCCCGCCCATGCCCCAAAACATCCGCCCTGGAAAGCTCCCTTGGGTGAGGAACCAGTCCCTACAGCGTGAGGGGGTTTGCGAGCTGCCTGAGGTAAACGCTGCAGCTCCGGTGTGGGACAAAGCAGCTATCCTCTGGGCTTTCATTGAGGGGCAGTGCGCGATTCTACAGTCAGATATCCTGACCACACGCCATCCAGGGAGTAGCAGCCGTATTTTCCTCTATAATTTCTGTATCGTTATCTTTCAATCCTCTCTTATCTTCCCATAGTGCTGGAGAATCATGCGTTCTAATAAATATTTTCATTAGAATAGTGAAGTTATAATTATGTTTGTGTTTTACCATCAGTCTTCCAGACCAAAATCACCTCAAATAAATCTTATAAAATGATAAAAATATTCACTGGTAATGTGTAGAGACATAAACAGTGACATTTTAATGTGATCATTAAAATGTGAGGAAACAAAATGAAAAATAATCATATTATTTAAGCAAACAGTTTCAGTAGTTCTAAATATATGAAAAGCATCAATAATTACAAGAAGAACTCAATGTTTTATTCACCTCTAATCTTTTTCTCTCTTAAAGTACTTTTTTGCTGCCTTGTATAAGCTGTAAGCATTTAGGTTTGTAAGCCAGGTTGGCACTTGGCTTCTGTTCAGGCCATTTCTGTTTGACTTTTAGCAGTTTCTAACAGAGGATTTATACCCTCAAAACTTTCCACTTTCCCAGGAACATAGTTAACTTTTAAAGAAGTAGTGGTACATTTACCAAGCAGCAGCTAGGACACACATAACAAAGGAAACACTGAACCAGCAATTTAAGTCATGCACAAAGAGGGTATGAAGGCAGTTGGTTTCCTGTCAGGCTTCTCCAACTTCTTTCCTCTTTTTCCTCAAATGCTGCTGTCTCTTCTGTGCTTCTGTGTCCGTTCTCCTTCCTTTGATTGCCTTAAGACCAGACAGGACGGTGAATAGACTGTGGCACACCTCAGACACTTATCTGGAGTTTTTGAAACTGTCTGGAAGTTAATTTTCTTAAAGATAAGGAAACAGAGTACCAAGCTGCCCTCTGTAATGGTCCTACAGGTAGATATAAACTCCCCACAGCCATGGGGAAAGGAAGCTCACTCCACCACCACCACCTGCCTTCTCTGTGAGAAACTTACCTAAAACCATCAGTTTCTGATTCACAGACCCAGTGGCTGTTTCTTTCTAGTTCACTTGGGAATTTCAGGAATCACTTTGCAGTTTTCCCTTATTGTCCTCATATACATTCTCTCCTGAAGCCGAGAATTTCCATGTTCTCCGGCAGTGTTGCTTGTGTTTTCTAACAAGATGCAAAGCCACGAAGCTCACCCTAGTGCATCGTCATCCTAGCAGTGGTCTAGGGCTGGATGCAGGACCTCTTGGACTAGGTTACTGTATGTCTCTGCTTTGCATGTTACAGGGTTTGCACAGGGATTCCTTGCTGGACTTCTTGCATGGCTACACAGCCTTTGGGCATGTGCCAAAGTGCTTGTGGCCCTCCACCCTTCTGGTGCTATCCCCACCCTGCTCATGAACTTCCACCCATCCCATCATGTCAGAGCTTTGAAGCTTTGTAAAATGAGAGGCGTCACACTTGCCTTACACCTTTTTTGTATTTTCTTTCTATTCACATTAAAATTTTACCTATTAATTTCATTAGCTATTGGTGAAGGAGGTTTTGTACATTATATACCTACATTTTCAAGTACATATATTTTAATGTATGTAACTTCATGTGTATGTATATATGCCATATATATACACACATAAAGTGAAAGTAAAAAGAAATAATACATATATTTATGCATATATCTACACTCTCTTATTGTAAACTTCTATAGAGAACGAAACATTTGTTTATGAATGTGGATTTTTCTCTATATAGGCATTTTGTGGTCCAAATAGGCAGCCAGTCACAGCGTCATGACCTTGCCAGAAATGGCAGCTCCCTCCCATAAAACATCATCTGGAACAACATTGCAGCCTGTATATTTAGTGAAAGGAGAACTGGTGATGAGGCAGCATCATTCCAGTGCAGACAGACAAGGAAGTTTTTCCTGACGGCCAATCCTGGCACTGCCTGAGATCACAGGGGGCATCACACCATCACAAAAATCCATCAGCAAATGGCAAGGTCATATGAACACATATGGGTTACAATGCCTTACAAAATGGCAGCTCTCTGCCATAAAATGGCGGCTGACCAAAATGGTGGCCCCCATGTATGCAGTGGGAAGGGGCCTCTTGTGAGGTACCTCTGGATGAACAGGACAGAGCAGCTAGTCCTACCAATCATAGGGCATTGTGCCAACAAGCGGGCTGTGAGGTTGTATAACATGGAGATATCCTGGGGCAGAAGGAGATGGAGTACAGAAAGTGCATCACTGGAAGAGGGGAAGGACTTCTTTTGGAGAAGATCATGTGAGGACCAGTAGGGGCAGGGCTTCCAGGGGACATTTTTAGCAGAGATATGTGCATCTCTCACCTCTTCTAGACTGTCCATATGCTGCTTAGGTCACACAAGACAATTAAATCCTCTTTTTCAGTTCTCAAACCAAAAATAAGTCTGACCTGGTGGGGATACCTTAAGAATAGGAGAGGGGTAGTGTTTAGGAAGAAGAGCTCCAAATACTATGGAGGTAAAAACGCTGGACAGCAGAAAATGCAAACATTTTGTTCTTTCATATTGAAGCTATGATGCAGTGAAGGACTTATTTCAGCAGAAATAAGGAACACGCTTAACATTTTTGTACTACAAGATTCAAAACTATTTTATATCAAAGCATCACTTTACCATTAATATTATCTGGTCAAATGGGAATCATGCAAATGCCTCTTTTCAGAAGCCAGAATCCAGTTCTTGAAATGGATCTCTCCCACCTTATTTTTTATAACATGTAAATTAGGGACTTCTAGTTCTCCACAGTTTCTTTTTCTACTCCAAGAAGAAAAAAATAATTTTTTTCTGAAAAACAGATCAGACATTTTAACTTAGCAGTAGTACCCTCTTTTTAGTTTGCTTGCTAGCCAGTGAAATTCGATTACATTAACAGATTAACAGTAATGCATTAAATTCTATGTTCCGGTGTACATATAGTTAAATTCACTTCCCTACAGCAAAGTTTCTTCCTATCTTAATCAGACACTACTGTAGAATAACTGAAATTTAGGTGAAGTCCAAGCAATAGCTAACTTTCTGTAAGTGACAAAATAAGTTATAGTACAGTAATCACCACAGTTCCACAACAATTCATTATATTTTTCTTAGATTAAATCTCTGGCAGTCTTTACTAATTTGTGAACATCTACTAGTGTAGTTCATATCCAGCTGCATTCTCTAGCACCATCTGGAAAGTGAAGGAATTCTTTGTACAGTGACTTCAATATTATATACTTAAGAACGAGATCTGGAGTACAGCATATTTTGGCAAGCTGAAACCAAACCTGAAAATCTCCGAACAGGTTTTTTAATTTTATTATGTACTGAAATAACAGATCTTATGTCAGTTCAATTTGATGCTGTACCAGGTCATACTGACACTGGACCAGCCAATAGCATCAGTTGTCCACTCAAGGAAAAGGCAACACTGACTTCTGTTTTGAAGCACTGTATTTTCACTCATTTACTTCCTGATTATAGCCATGAAACTAAAAACTTCTGCATATCTTTTAATATACAAATACTCTATTTCGGTGTAAAATCCTATATTCACATGCTTATCAATGAACAAAAGTGGCTTTATGTGATAACTGCTGTGTTTTCTACAGATTACCTACTTATAGGCCTCATTGTGTTTTCCTCACTTCAAAGTCAGCCTGCAAAAATTATACTTTGAAAACAATAGAAATTCCTAAGATTCACGTAACACTGGAGAAACTTTGACTTAATTCTATGACACAGTTGAGAATCTTTGATCAAAGCATTTCACAACCTAAGCTTGTAAAATATTCAGACCAATCATTTTGCTTCTCCAATGCATTCATTAGTCTTCCACCAGTGTTTGAAATTCAGACTTGTTTTAAGCATCCTGTTGATTAAAAAACAATTATTTCCTTTCTTTAAGAAATTACAGCTATCCAAAATACAAAAATATTGAATAGGAAATGTGGAGGGCTGTGAGCCCTCAAGGCTAGAGCTTCCAGCACTGCCCTGGAGGTAGTCAGAGATACCAACTTTCCTCTGGGTCATGGCAAGTTCCCAACATGCTTTGTTTCTTCATGGTAATAGCCTGTACCCCATTGGCTAATTGGTTTCCACCCCACACCCTGTTTTCACCATCTAAACCCATGCCTCTACCCCTGACAGTAGGGAGTTCTTGTCCCTGGCCTCCCCTTTGCACGGTGGTTTGGACAATAAACGCTGCTTCTATGGAACAGCCATATGGGACTCCTGTCTCTCTGTTCCTGAGTCTGCCTCGAGTGATTTCACAAGGAGCTGAAGTCACAAGAGCTGAAATCACTTGTAGCTGAAAGATTGCTACACCTGCTGAAATCACCTGTCCCCTAGGAAGGCTTGCCAGTGCCCCTGGAAGAGTTGTTCTCTGTGGGACGCTCTCTAGGAAGGTCGCAGGCATATCGGAGCTGAATATCAGCACCGGACCCCTTCCTGCGACAAGGAAAATTTTAATATTATCCATATTATAAGGTTTGTCAGTAGCTAATGATTCATTTAAGAGGTCTAAGCCAATGATTTTCTATTACTCAGTTTTCTGAATATCTTTTAGCAGTTGAATTTCTATATGTTTGGTCTTAGCATTTGGTCAAACTGATTTGGGTTTGGGAATTTTTCTATAAAACATATTTTCCATTGTGTATATGTACCAAAAAAGGTATATTTTTCTTTAGTATGTTCCTATTAAAGTGCTTAAGCCTGAAACTTCACAGCTAACCAAATCGTTGACACACTTACCCAACTAGAAAAACAATCTGAAATATAGAAAACATATAGAGTATTTTTAACATTTTAAATTGTCTGTGGGTAAATTTTCACCATAGGTACAGCCAAGTATATTGAAAAAATAATTAAATGTCTCCTAGATTAAATTAAGTTTAAGGAGCAAAAATAATTAGCAGAAAACATATCTATGACAGAAAATTGGAATAAAGCTTCTGGCCACTAAGAATTTAATTTCTAGGGCAGCTTCCAAGATAGATAGCATGAGAAATAGAGCTAAAATGCTCTAGAATTATGCTTGGGTGGCACATAGAAATGATTGCGTGACAAAACTGGAATTACAAAAAACAGAAAATTAAGCTAATTAGTTAAGTAATTATGTTTATACATTGGATCAGCCTGACTAGGGTCACCCATAACCCTTCGCAAAACATTTCATAGTAGGACGTACCAATTTTGTTCTTTTCTGTTTTTCTTTCAGTGGCACCACATGGTTATGGATTTTTGGTTTTACTATCAGCCCTATGTTTGTTAAATATTGCTGGAGCAGATTACATGGCCTTGGCAGGACAGCATCATGTAAAACAGATGATCTGTGTAATTTTATGAAATTGCATTATTGATTACTCCAGCAATATCCTAGACTCAACCACCCAAGCAGACATCCCTTCCAGTCTTCTGTTGCACTGTTCTCAGCATGGCCTGCATCGAGACTTCAGACACTACTCTGTCAAGTGAGTTTCATTGCAGAAAGGATTGAGAATGCTGAGAAAAAGAGAGAGAATATAACATTATGCCATTACCAACTACACAGGCTACCTACATCTGTAATATTGTGTGGAAATACCTCATAGCCAAAAGGATTTAGTAGATCTGCAAATGTTTCCAGTGAGCAATGATCCAAGGCCTAAAAAGTCTTCCATAAAGGCTTAGGGTGTAAGTAATGAGTCTCTGAAAAAGACAAGGATTTTAATCAATTATTCACTCTTTCTTCCCATATATGAACTAAGGGGCAACAAATGGCTCTATCAGACAGTAGGCTAAAGCAAATCAAAAAGCAGTGTTTCTTCACTCAATGTATAGTTAGATGGTATATGTCATGGTTAAACCCCAGCAGCCAGCTAAACACCACACAGCTGCTCACTCATGCTCCCAAAGTGGGATGGGGAAGAGAATCAGGAGAAAACTTGTGGGTAGACATAAATACAGATTAATAAATAAAGGAACAGGTGTGTTCACAAGCAAAGAAAGATGAAGAATTCATTCCTTATTTCCCATGGGCAGGCAGGTGTTCAGCCATTTCTAGGGTTTCATCTCATGTAGCAGTTACTTGGGAGGACAAATGCCATAACTTCAAACATCCCCACTTCCTCTTTCTTCCTCCTCACAGTCTTTATTGCTAAACACACCAGCATATGGTATGAGATATTCCTTTGGTCAGTTGGGGTCAGCTGTTCTGACTATGTCCCCTCCCAGCCTGCCCACTCCCACCCTACTCACTGATGAGGTAGTGTGAAAAGTAGAAAAGGCCTTGATGCTGATCAACACTGTTTTGGTGACAAATCCAAAATAGGGCATCATATGATCTTCTATTAAGAAAATGAATTCTATCCCAGCTCAAACCAGTACAGTACAGTATGTCGACTCTATGTCACAGTATGTTGTAAATGCTGGTGTCATGGGAGTTACACCTGGGCTGGACAAGTCCACGAGGGAGACACCAGAGGCTTTAAGTATCTACCAACCATTTCTAGTGGCAGAAATTGCTGGACAACGGGACAGAACTCCAAGGAAGGATCACATATGCTTTGCCTCTTCTGCCCTTGATGTGAACAGCCACTTGACCACTGCTGGAGACAGGACAGGTGAGCCTGACTGGCCTTTTGTCTGACACAAAGTGATTACTATTTTTAGCAGACCCGTACAAAACATGTACAAGCAAATCGCAGTCTTACACAATTACATAATATAATAGTTATCTCTGCTTAGTTCTTTATTCCTAATAAATCCTAGCACAAATGACATATCAATTACCACACTTCATTATAAGTCTTAGATAATTCTTCTCTTTCTCCCCTGCTGAGTTCAAAACATGGCTTTAAGCACTCCTCATAAAGAAGTAAATTTTTTTTTCACAGTAGGATGGCTCAAGGGACAGTTTGAGATCCAGTTAAAAAAAGGAAATAGTTACTAATAACAAATGCTTTAATTAAGTGAGATCTGTTTCTTTTGCTTGTTGGTACTATTATTATGTTCTTCAATATTATAAACTTGTATTAGAACAAGCACGCCTCTCTAATCCTTGCAGATAAAACAAGGTCAGAACATGGACAGTTGTAACATCTGCATGAGTTAGCACTCAGGGCTCTGGGATGTGTGAATTGCTTAATGGGTTGTTAACTCAGATGTGCATTGATAATAACTGAAAGATCAACTTGTCAACATTACTTATTTGGCCACTGATCAAAGCACTATAAGAGGATGAGGGAGATAATATGAAGGTCAGAATAATTTTCCGAGGGGATTTCACTTTGGCACATGAATATTGTTACTCCCTAATAGGTTACTGAGGGAAAAAAAAACAATCAAGAAACTCAGGGTGAGCTGATATGTGGAACACCATTCCAAGCAGGGAACTAGTCTGAACCCATGCTGCATTTAAAACTCACTGGTGAGCACAAGGAGTCAAAATGCACAAGATAAAATCGTGTTCAAGGCTCTGAACAGTTCTCATTTTGGTGTCTCATATGTGTGAAACCTAATTTACAATTCCTAGAGTTTCTTTGAGTTCAAGACCTACTATCCTGGTAACATTCACCAGAGAAATCCCTATGGCCTAGTCATGCAAGGAACTCTGCAATAGAATAAAACAATGGCTGCCTGGGAGAGTTTCATCTAATATTGTTTTGAAGGCAGGCATAGAGCACAGAAGAAAGAAGGTTTCATTTAGTTTCAATATTCCAATGAAATTACTTAAATGTTACCAGCTGAATGTTTTTGCTTCATTATGCAGGTTCCTGTGATTTTTTTTTTTTCTTCTTTTAATCAGAATTTTGTTCTGAAAAGAGCTTGTTGAAAGGAAAATTTAAAAAGGCAGACTATGGGGTCCCAACCTCATTGGTACAAAATTATCCACAAGAATCTATGAACTGAATGTGACAGTGGATGAAACAAGCACAAAATTTACACAAAATAGTTCTATATCCTGCAAGCTTTTCATTATCACTTTATTAACAGATCATCACAGTTTTTACAGTGGAAAAGATCAAAAGTGCACAAGCTTTGCAGTAAATGTAGCACCCAAGTAAGCCCTCTTACACCCTCTCCAATAAAGGAAAAGACAAAACTAAAGCCGCTGTATTATCAACCACAAAACTTGACCCCTCCAAAAAAGTAAGTTCTTCTTCAGTGTATCAGTGGGTTCTGTCAGTCACCTTTAAGGAGAAAATAAGACACATGCCAATGATAGCAGCTTATCTATAAATGAGGTGTTGTATCTGTAAAGGAGGCATTTATTCAGTTACTCTAACTGGAAAACTATGTTAATTCTCCTGGTTTAGTAGTTTGGCTACTCTTAGATGGCTTTGCCAGAAGATACTGCAATTCTGCTCAAGTATACTATAGCAAATCTATTTTTTTGGCAAAAGAAAAATTATATATTCAATGTGTCAACATATATAGAATTCCTGGGTTATAACTGAGAAGGTACAGGTTTTAGATGTTTCTAGGAAGACTCAGGGTATGTGGTATTGAGTTGTATCTGTCACCTCGAATCCCTGCAGCACCAGGCTTGTTACAACAAAGCTCCTGTCCTGCCACGCTGTGGGTTCAGATATATCTGAAAAAATAAATCACAAGTGCATCTACAAAACATGGTTGTCACCTATTGACATTTATTAACCAGAAAACTGGCAGCAAAAATACATGAAGCTGATGCCAGTCATTTGGAATATGCAACTATTTATATTTAGAAAGATATATATGTCAAAATAGAAAACAGAGTGTGATCTGGAATCTCATTACCAACTATAACTTAAGGAAAATGAGGCAACATTACCCTCTAATGGGAAACAATATTTTTAAGCACTGAACCACAAGGTGTAGTTTCACCATCAAAAGTTTTCTTTTAAGGTAAGAGTAAATTATTGAAAAATGGAAAGCAAATACTTTAAACCAGAAGACCAGATTATTCCTGCTGAAAAGGATTTTTCCAGAAAAAAAAAAATCAGGTCAGTCTAAAGCTCTTGGCTACCCACGCTTCCATTAGCCTACAGTACTGTCCTATGGATGCTACCACTGGACTAAAAATGAAGATAGCTAAGGAGCTCTTCCATCAGCATTTTAGTTCAGAACATGAGTGTCTTTTCTTGCCAATTTCTGATCACCCCTAATTACATTTATATTGTGAAGCAGTCTTGGAGCATGAACATTGTATTGCTTTCAGGTGAAACTAAAACAGAAGCTGTGCCTCAAAGTGGCATGTATAGTGCATTCAAACCAGGAACTGGTGTTCAGTGCAGTACAGAGGTAGTCTGAAGTAACACAATAGCCTGCAGATGAATATGATCTGGACATCGGGTCCTTTTGTTTATCTGGTGTTCTTACTGATCTGCTCCAATTGCACAATTTGCTCATGTGGAGGTACTCTCAGTCAGACAAAATTACAGGTACACAGACATACCTATTTCTTTTCTTATATGCTTGCATGGCCCTAAAACAATGTCACAATAAATTATATAACAATAAAATCACAAGTGCAACCTTTTACATGTGCATTTAAATAGTTCTGTAAGGAATGCCGGTACACCGCAATTTTAAAAACTACCATTAGTAACAAGATAGAATAGAAGACCTATCTCTTATTGTGCTCACTTTTGCAAATAATGCTAACGATAATACTGGAATGACCTATTTAATATACTCAGCTCCTTACAAAATTGGAATTGCAGTATTTTTTTCATACCTTAGACTTGCTCAAGTGTTTTACAGACCAAGTTACAAAGTGAGAAGAGCAAATCAGTTTGCTCTCATACAAACTAAACCCAGGGAAGATTCTTGTATGCAGATGCCACTTCAATGCACATGCTCCCGGAGGACATTATCATCCTGCAATGCTATCACCCTGCTTCAGTTTCCTTGCAGGGTTCACTAGACATAGGAATTACCCCTCCACTTTAAGTGTTACAGTCTTCTTCAGATGGACAATGTACACTTGGTCCAAATTGAAGACCTTGATTGAGATTTTGGACCAGCAGAGATTTTAAGCCGCTCAGTAAGAGAGAAGCCAGTTGCTATCACTCACAGGTCCCCTGCTCTGGAAGAGAATGGTAAGCAATTATCTAGGCCATATCCAATTCATTTTAGCAATTACACCAGACTTCCCACATGCAAAGTGCTTCCATTCAAAGACAGGTTACGCAACATTTAGTAGTCAGAATTCCTTTCTTTAAGCCTACTACCTAGCCCAAATGTGGCTAATTTAATCCAGCTGAGTTCTACACTTTTACCTCATTGGAAATGATTAAAGGTTTGAAAAAACCCACAGAGTGTGGCAAAAAAAGACGTAAGAGTGAAAGGATAATGGACTTCCAGATTACTGAGTTCTTCTAAATAATACTTTGAAATCATAAGCAGTAAGGAGTTTGAGGACTATGAATAATATCTTCCCCCAAACTCAGTGTTTTACTTACTACAAAAGCCTTAAAATAGATGCCTGGATTTAATTTAGTATGGATTCAAAAGTAAGAGTGCCACCTAGTGAGTCACTATTACCATACTGTAGCTCCTTGATGAATTTATGGGAAATCCCCCACCAGTAACTTTGAAGTTAGGCGACAGTGTTTGGGAAGCATCTTTTTTTTTTTTTTTTTATGCTGTAGTATGTAGCACAAACAGAAGTTAAGAGCTTGATGCAAAAATCACTGTCACAAGATTCTACAGGCTATGTTATTCAGGAGGGCACGCCAGGTAATTGCTAATCATCATGATCCCTAAAATCTATTAAGGTAATTAATTTCAGCTGGCAAGCTCCGACAGGCTGGAGAAAAAGGATATTCAGCAGTGATGTTAATATATATTCTGTTTCTCTTACATATGTGCTAGTGTTAGTTCATCTTGTGAAATTCAAATAGTCCTTGAGGGCAGGCTCCACCTTTCTCCATGAATGTAGCTAACCCAGCTGGTAAGTCATTCACTCAGAGCACAGATGGGAATGGTGCAGATGCTCTCCGATCTAACTTACATGATAAAATTCCTGTTGAATCTCATCAATGTGTAATACATAAAACAATGTGAAATACTCTTCATTTTTCATCAGACAACTACAATCAGTAAAGGAAAATACTCCAAGGTCTAACTAATATTTCAAAGAAGTTTGTACTGAGAAAACAGCAGTGTACACTCTGTTCCTATGGGACAATATCATCTTCGATTTGTCTGTTCCATCACTGAGTTTTATAAATTTTTTTTTAAATTTCTATATACTAATTACTAATCCCCACATCAACTATCCTGGTGATGTCTCAAGGCATTTCAACTAGTCAGAAAAATCTTACAATAGCAGATTAAGGGACATGGGGGTAAACAGAGGAAATGAAGGAAAGCAGGAAAGAAGCAGCCAAGAACACTCCACAGGATTTCCGTTCCTCACCTGCTCCACTGACTTCAGCTTCCTGGCCATGCCATTCTCTTCCTCATGCAGCCACTTCCCAGTACCAATTTACATCTACCATTTATATTACCCTGCTAAGGCTCCCAGAGCCATGCCAAAGGCTGTGGACTGGAAGGAATGACTTTACCCTTAGGAGGGAAGCAAACCCAAGTTACTGCTGAGGGAGGAGCAGTCCCTTCCCCTACTTTTCAACGCCTTACTTTAGCATGGGTGCATCCTGTGAAGGTGGCATGTGGGGATAGACCAGCTCTTCCAATCACCTTCTGAAGGACAGGCAGTCCACTACTCTCTGCATATTGGTACCCTAGTCAGCAGCCAAATTTACTTAAGCCTTCAGTGAACTCCGAATTTTTCCTTCTTATAACTGCACACATTGTTCAAACCAGTCCTAATAAGCCTATATCACACTCATTTTTCTCCTAGAAATGGTTAGTTGCATTTCCTATGTGTTTATGTGCATTCATGCATCTGTCATCCATTTGGATTTATTCCCAAAGCTGCTTTTCATTTGACAACCATTGTTTTCTGTAATTTTTATACCTTGTACCCATGTTTACGAGGGGGCTATTTTGCTCTGTTGTATGCCCAGAAGGGTCATTTACCAAAGAAGAAAAATATCATTATCTTTGTTTAACAGCTAGTGGGACTCAGACACTGAGGTTAAGTGACTTACCAAGCAGAAGTTATGGGCAAAGCTGAAAATAAGTCTGTTATCTACCCTCTTTGAACATACTATCTTCAAGACTGAAAAAACCCCACTGCTGATTGCAAAAGGAAAGATAAAATGATAAATATCACTGGCTCCCATTCTATTACACTATTAAGTAAATCTTCACTTGTCAGGTAAAGCCATTGGTAACTGACTATCATTAGTTTCAGCTCAGTGCTTATAGCCTGTAGGAACAAAAATACTACATTGAACATCCATTTAAAAAGCAATTCCATAATTTTGAAATGCCACTGGATTGCCATCACTGATTTTGTAATTATTTCAGATCATTTCATAATATTCAGGAAAAACTGTCTAAAAGTAATTGTATCACATACAAGTTCATTTGTGAAAAAGAGACACCTAACACTGACACTGTTTCTTCTTTACTGAGATAGCTCTGTAATGTGTAATTTTTATTAAATGGTAGTGGTCAGACAGATAGTCAACATAAACTCAGAAGCTAAACAATAAAAAAGGGTACAGTACAGGCAACAAATCTCAAAGCAATTCAAGCCGCGAATGATAAATGACAGATCTGGTGGTTGCATTAGTTGCTTGTGCCATATGCAAGTAATATTAACACAAGTGTAGACTTTTAAATATGTTCACTGAGTAAAAAGCCCCCTAAACAAATTGAATAGATAAAACTCCCCCACTTCTGGAATCTGATGAATCAGGCAATTTGCAAACCTGATGACTATTTTTGATCATGAGTAGCAGATGCCCAGAAAGGCCATTTGGGCATTGGGAAGAGGACCCAGTAACCACAGATGTCCTTTGCAGCTGTTGTGTCCTTTTGGGTTTTTTTTCCCCAACATTCTACATGTAAAACCTAGAGCTGTCCAACTTCTTTTATCTAAATTCAAGTGGTCTCCTGTTGAAAAGGATGCCCAGCAGTAATCAGGATACAATAAACTATCATATTACTGAAACATTACTCTGCAAACAAGTAAACAGAGTTACTCCCACATGTTTTTCTTAAGTTATTGGTTAGATGCCTGTTCACTTCCCCTTTCTCTGCTGGACTTAATATTTTCTATATTTTGAACTTCAAAGCTGTGGTAAATCCACTGAAGATGCCCTGGAAAGATCACCTTTAAGGTGAAATGGAGGGGAGCATGCCCTGGATGGGATACATTACCACAAATTAATGGTGTGTTTTCCTGGTCTCTCAGAAACACGGATCTAGATAGGAAATGGGAGATGAAATCAGGGAACATTAAAGGTTCACTACTTTAAAATGATGAAGGAAGTCTTTGTGACAAATGTAAACAGGATCAAAACAAAAATTACAGCTGAATTTATTTTTGTGAGCTAAGCTTTTATTCTTGATGATGATCTTGTACTGAAGAAATCGATATTTCCAGAAAAAAAGAAGTAAGCAAACTATTATTGACAGGTAGAAAAACTGAGTATAAATTAAGGTTTATTTTTGTTATTGTAGTGGTTTTATATACTTTAATCAATTATTTCTTTAGATTAGACCCCTATATGAAATCAGATAATCACACTTAGTAGCTCCTAAAGGTAGTTAAATGAAGGAATCATCATTGTAATTATTCAAATTCTGTTCAGCTCGTTAGGACTGATAAAAATCTAAACTTTCCTTCCAAGGTGGTAATCATAGCTTGATACACTTACAAATGGACAATACAAGCAAAAAGCATTGTTCCATGATAAACACATGAGCCTTACTGTACAGTTTCTTCCCTCTGAAAAAAGGGATATGTTTACTTCTTCCCAATAGGTTATTAGTTTTACTTAGTAAGGCCATCATCCAGGAAAGCTGACTTTTGAAGGAATACTGAGTAACTGACAAAAAAGTTTCGACTGCAAAGTTCATATGATACTAATAGGCCTGGCAAATCCAGGGTCAAACTGAATATAGGGCAAAAATGAACCAAATTCCTTGCAATGTGAAAAGTACTTGACTCAACTGAGCTGTTTTCAAAGTCAGCTACTCAAAATTACATAATTTTTGCAAAAATACATGTTCTATTACAGATATTATAATAGGATCCTTACAGCAATATTCAGTTCTAAGTTCAGACACCTAACTTCAGGAGTCTCAAATGTAGGTGTTGACCTGTGAAGTGCCTATGCCTCCATTGTAGCGAATGTGGATCTAATCTGTGTAAGCATTTTAGCATCAGGAGGGCCCAAGGGCAGAAACACATCTAAGAAACACACGTGCCCATGGTCATCTGAAATGTCTAGCACACCCAAAATACAACATCGGAAGATGTTCATGGGACTTCGAGAATACTTGCATCTTTTGGTCTGGCAGCTGTAGAACCTTTGAAGGCATGCTGAGGGATGTTAGAAGTATAGGCTTAGAGGCAGTGTCCTGCCCAGATTCTCAAATGTGGCATATTCCTCCAGTGCTCTGTGCCTGGATCTGTAGGTGGCAGGCATGTAAGGCACTGCTCAGTCCAAAGTCTTAGGGAACTTTTATAGAAAGTTCTTCACCTCATCACACAAATTGTTCTCCTCCTTACTGACCCAGAGCCTGTCACACAGAAAGAATCCAGTGTCCTGTCTTCTTCCTGAAGGGTAGCCAGGTACTTTAGTCAGCTCTTCTTCCACCCAAACAGACTCTGTCTGGTGAATGGACTGTCTGTGGGTGGGAGAAGTTCAGAACCATGATCAGACATTTCTTGTCTTCCAGTGCCCTGCATGCATCCTACACCTTAACTGTAGTCCAAGGTCAAGAGAAAGCCACACAAAGAATGTGCTATTGGGGCAGAGTGGAAAGAAAAGAAAGAGAGAGTCTGCAGCTGGTATTTTAGCAGCTTCATGCCATGTAAGAATGATAAACTGCAGTCCTGACAGAACTGTTTCAGATAATACCCAGAGTGGGGAGTGCATTCACTGAACGCAGTGTATTATTTCCCTGCCAAAAGTGTAGTTGATTTCAACAGACGGAAGGGAGGGGTAAGCCATGTGCATGCTCTGATAAAGATATCTAGGAAGGACAAATTTCATCATGTGGCACATGTTCATTTCTTGCTCAAAATTATGATCATTTACGTGGTGAATGGACAGCAGTCTCATCATTCTTTTGCTAGCAGCAAAAACTTTTGGAAATGATAGCAGCAGCAGAGAACAGGCTGCTAACCACAACCATAAGCATATTTGCTTGCCAGATCCTATAACAACTCCAGCTTTTATATTTTATATTAGAAAAATATTTACAGATGCTGCCTTGATCCCTTAAAAATAACAACTTAGCTTCCTGTAAGATTCCTCTTAGTCATTCATTCCCGTAAATTTTTGTATTTGTAGAGATATTTATTAGGATTTTTAGGGCAAATGAGTGAAATTGGCTGATGAATTGATTTTGATTTGTCAAAACTGCTTGTAAAACATCCGCATATACAAATATTATAATATTTAAATGTTATGTGTTGGGATTTTTTAATACGCGAGATTACAATTAAAACACTATAGAGTCTTGTATAAGGTAAATATACAGTCAATGAAAATGTATACCAATTTGTCTCTAAAGTAAGGAGTCTGCTGTAGTCCCACAGAGCCTGTATAAGTCCAGGATTCACACTGGTGTGTTTGAGGAAAGAATGCAAGGGTAGTTTTGGCTTCCCATCTGTCAGCAGACCCCGTGCTCAAACGTAACAGTACACAGACCAAACTGTAGCACGTGAGTTGACAGAGAAGCAGAAAAACATGGCAGAACTATCAATATAGAAGCACCAGAAAAAAATTTTCTAGTTACAGCTTGCTTCTTTCTGTATGTGAATGTAAAAAAAAGAAATACTAGATACTAGAAGGTTCATTCAACCTTCTGCCACATGGAAGAAACATATCCTGAATGACAAAATTTGATAGATACAGTAATAGATAAAAACAGGTAAATATTTAAGAACTATGGATCTGCTGGAGAGGGTCCAGTGAAGGGCCAAGATGATGATGAAGGGACCAGAGCATCTCTCATGCAAAGAAAGACTAAGAGCTGGGATTGTTCAGCCTAGAGATGAGAAGGCTCAGGGAGAATCTTACAAATACCCGAAGAGAAGATACAAAAAAGGTGGACTGAGGCTGTGAAAGTGGTGCCTGGAGAGAACCAGAGGCAATGGGCACAGCTGAAACACAGGAGGTTCCCTCTGAACATCAGCAAACACTTTTTCACTGTGAGGGTGAGCAATCACTGGCACAAGTTGTCCAGAGAGGTGAAGTGTCCATCCTTGGGGGTATTCAAAAGCTGTCTCAACATGATCCTGGGCAACAGGTCCTAGGTGATCCTGCTTGATGAAGGGTGTTGGACCAGAGGACCTCCAGAGGTCCTTTCTCATCTCAAACATTCTGTGATTTTGTGAACATTTCTTGCAAGAATATTTTTTCATCTTATGCCACATACATTTTAGAGTAAACTGTAAGGAAACAGCCTAAACAAAACATAAGCTATATTGCACTTTCAAGTTATATAACTAGTTCCTTCAGTCTTAAAGGCTAAGGTTAATCAATACTTTTTCCTGTGGGACATTTGCATTCAGATGCAGCCTTTCAGGTGTGAAAACATGCTTTCTATCTAAAAGTTTAATACCACAATAATAAATTTTTCAGTCAGTATGCAGTGAATGAAGCAGTGTTAAACCCAGGGAAAATGTATTTCTTTCAGAATACGTCATCTATCTTGGATATTAAGGATCTACTCCTGCAATCCACCTTCCTATAGAATTTTCCCTAAACATACACTGTGTTCCTAAAGAAACGATATGTTTTTATTCTCCTTTTTTTTCTTTTTTTTTTTTAATAAATGTTAATTATGTAAACCAGGCCAACAAAATTTCTTCCCAGGAGTTAAAACTTTGTAGACAATGAGTAAATTACAAAGCCCTTTAACTTGTATACAACTAAACTGACTAGAAAATCATATATCTAACTACATTTGTTTCTGTCTTAGTGCTTTAGAGATCTAAAATGTAGGGTTATGTTTCATATGTAAGTACAAAATAGATAATACAAAATTACCTTAATTTTTAACTGCAAAGGCGTTTGAAAGTGACACTTCAAATACAAATATGCAACATTACTTGGGCCAGTTTTCCTTGTCTTTGCAATTTTACTGCACTTTGCTTGAGCATCTTTCTTCTGTTAGCCAGAAGGTATCTTGAATCATGGTGTCCACAAAACTGATCATAATGTTTCAGGGTTTCATGTAAACACCACTTTATTTATCCAAATAATGTGATCATTTAAATCTGACAGATTCCCACTCTAGTTTATGCTTTCAAAATTATTTTTGGAAGAGGGGCTTAGCTATGGAACAAAGAATGTCAATTATTTACATGACTGTCCAATTAGTCAATGGCTCTCAAATCCAGTGTCTTGGCACTGCAGGGCCACTGACTCGTCTGGGATAGCAAGCACATTGTTTCACCTGCACAAAGGAAATACTGACAGCAACAGCTGTGACATCTACTCCCTGCATAGACAGATATACTGAAGTCAAGATCAGACAAAGTGAAATTGAATTATATATTACCTGAATGGTGTGGGTAAAAAAAAAAAACAAACCCACAGTGAATTTCTACATTAAAGCCATAAACTAAATGGGAGTAGAATTCTTCCCTGCACAGGGAAGAATTAAAGAAGTTCTATTGATTGAGAACATCTTCATAGCGAAATAATGCTAAACCTTTTTTATAGATGATTGCCATCACATGATTGAAATAAGCAAGACTTAAATAGCATATAAATAAATTAAAAAGGTGGGCAGTACATTTGTCTCTCATGGTGAACAGATAATTTAATTATTTTCTGAGAAATAATGTCATTTTCTCTACATTCATATTTTCTGTTGAAACAGATTCCTCCAAAAAGTAAAAGGGAAAATTAAAGAAGTCATAAATCATGTGAATATAAGAACCTCTAATCTAAAATAAAATTCCCAATAAAAGTGACAGGTGCAATATAAATTTTGAATGAGTAAATGTTATCTGAACTGAAACAGCACTGATTAATTCCAAAAGCAGCTTGGGGAGTGGCTTTTATAGTTGTTACACCAGCTACTTGCTCTTGAATATTAGAAGTACAAACTCAGAAAAATCTCCAGTGATCATCTGTTCAGAGACTTAATTTTGCATTTGCAAAGCTTCTGTGGACTGAAATACAGAGTTATGAGCATCTCTGGCCTCCACATTTATCTTGTGTTCGAATTGCCTCTGGGCTGTGTGTCTGCTGCAGGCATGTGCCACACAGTTACTGAAGCACAAGTCTACACTTCAGAGCTTCCCAACAAGGCAGCTGTGCAAATCTTAACCCTTGTACAGTGTGTCACCTCACTGCAGCACTGCAGTGCAGAGAGATGGGAGGACAAAGTGACATGGTTGATTCTATCACTGAGGAAAATAAAGACAGCTATAGATACTGAGATTCACCTGCAGAGGTTCAGCAAAGGTGGCTCAAACACTTGAAAAATTTTAAAATTCCCCCAAACTGATGCTGTAGCACTTCCCAGTTATTATTCTGGCAAAGTTGTAAATGAAAAATAGGTAGACGTGATTAATGTAGGCCAAGGTGGAAAAGGGAAAAATAGCACTTGCAATCCATAGATGATAACCCGCATACAGACAAAATGTTTTCCAGTAACATGGAAGAAAGTATCACTGTTTTATATCACATGGGATGAAACTGTTTGCTGGATCTTGTCCCCAGCATGCAATCACTCAGTCCTACTACAACTTGTCAGTGTGAAACAATCTATGTATGAACACTCAAGAACTTCCAGAAGTTGGAGAGTAGGAGTTGAGGCTCTGATACTGCCTATACGAGGACTGCAATAAGCCAGTCCTACACCTGACTTCTGAAAAGAGGAACTGAGATCATCTGTGGTCCCATTCCAGGAAGCGAAATACACTTAGAAGGAAATGCAAATTTTAGAGGATTACTTTTCAAGAAATATATGAGAGCTAACCACAGTATCTACAAAGGAATAATTGTATAAGTTTATGCTTTTCTGTTTTGAGGACCCTGGCAAAGATAACATAAAGGATAAAATTCAGTTCATAATTTAAAAAACTCCAGAGAATTTTCTGAAAGCACATGAGCTGTCTAAGCCCCTGTTACAATTAACAGATATTAAGAAAATGTAAATTGTAGAGTGTGATTCAGGTGATGAGCCACTAGGTGACTGCCCTATACAGGGCCAAATTCTTCTCTGAGTTTCACTGATATTGAATATATTATCATTGACTTA
Source organism: Ptilonorhynchus violaceus (assembly GCA_013397565.1). Lineage (NCBI taxonomy): Eukaryota > Metazoa > Chordata > Aves > Passeriformes > Ptilonorhynchidae > Ptilonorhynchus > Ptilonorhynchus violaceus. The sequence continues at coordinate 400,611 of VZRJ01005681.1, read as the reverse complement.
CTGGAATATGGCCACTGATATGTCGTTCTTGGACACGAAATAAGCACGCGAGTCGCAGTTATCAGGGTCCACCAGCCAGGGCAGAGGCCAAGGAAGAATGGAGGAAAAGAAGGGGCCGACCTCTGCCCTCGGCCTTTATTTATATGTTTCCAGAAAACCAGCGAGGATTGGAGGAAGAGAATACCACCTCCTACTGTCCACTGGTCAACAGAATTGTCTATCACCCAGACTACAGGAATTCAAAACATCAGATCGGTTAGCATAAACAAGAGCTATGTTTACAGAACAGTGCATGGGAAACTATTCACAGAACTTAAAACACTGCACAACTAAAGAACTGCAATATGCAGGGCTACACTGATAGACATCTACTCCAGTAATAACCTGTGCTGGTTTTGGCTGGGGCAGAGATAATTTTCTTCACAGTGGCTGGTATGGGGCTGTGTTTTGGATTTGTGCTGAAGACAGGGTTGATAATATAGAGTCGTTTTTGTTATTGCTGAACAGGGCTTACACAGATCTATGGCCTTTTCTGCTTCTCATGTTGCCACACTGGCGAGAAGACTAGGGGTGTGTGGGAAGTTAGGAGAAGACACAGCCAGGACAGCTGATCCAAAGTGACCAAAGGGATATTCCAGACCATATGACATCAGAGAGTGTGATACTGAGCTAATGTGGTTTTTTTCTGTATACTTGTCATGTATAGAGCCAAGGTTTTAGAGCCAAGGTATAGAGCCATGTCTCTAAACCCAAGGTTTACACAAGCTCACTCTGTGCACAAATTATTAGATATGTTACCAGCAATATCTATAATTTCAAGTAAATACTAAATCACCTTCCAAGCAGTATATTGTCACATAGCATTTCTGAAGAGGCTGATAACAATTAAATTATAGAGACTTTATACTACTGGAAAATAATCTGTATCTTCAGTATGCATATTCTCTTTGAACCCTTATTCCTATTAACATATGCTCAGAATATGTTACTTTCTGGCAATAATGATCAGTTCTGCATCACATTGAGGGAGGAAGGCTGAAACCATGAACATTCCAGTGAAATACTATCAGTATTTGTGGAGATAGAGGATTAATCTGTAAGTTTTATGGATATCGATATTGGTGCAGTTTCTCTGTACCCATGAGAGAGTTCAGCTTTTACCCGTGAGAATTGTGACACTGACAGAAGCTAGAAGCATAACAACAGAAGGATAATCTGCACCTGCTGTAGGGAGTTGTTAGTTATATGTACAAAGAATGTGTTCTAATAATAGGCAAACAAGTAGCTTTATATATGTACTAAGAATAGACAACCAGTAAGGTTATATTGTTATTTGCTGCAGCCAATGAACATGTAACATGAATGCTGAGAAATATTATAAAAGAGGCCTTGAATTATTAAAGTTTGGCATCATTGTCCCGAAGCAGCTTGTGTGTGTTTTGTGTCATGACTGTCTCTACAGCGACAGTATTCTTAAATTATATTAATATGATTGTTAAATCTCATCCTGAGATTGACAAATTGAAATTAATAGTACAGGTACATGACTGTCCAATAAAAAAAAAATCTGAGTGTGATATTAGAAACTGTACCACTTTTGCAAATATCCAGCTTATTCAAATTGACAGTCACAGAAATTGCCAAGAGTAGCCCTTATGACCCCAGTCGTCTTCCAGGGTAATACAAGAATGAGGAGTTGAGCTTCCCTCTAGGCAGATGACCAACACTTCCTTTGACAGAAAATTGATCACTCATCTTAAAACATGCAGGATTCTGTCTAGAACTAAATAAATCTTTAGCAGACACTAGCAACTGCATGAACTACTGCCAGCACCTAATCTTCTGTAAGCAAGCTAATAAAGAAACAAGCAGTCAGTGTCTCCTGTCACCTGCCAGTATTCTGGATAGACATCAGGAATGCTGCAGGCCACAGACTGCACAGGAGCAGCACTCTTCCCTTTGGGATCTGATCTCCTCCAAGTCAGAAACAGAGGTAATCATTCACAGTTATTCTGAACCATTTGATATCACTGAATTTTGAGCAAGTTCATTGCTACTCCAGGGAGAGGCAGGAATACATAGATATTCCATCAAAATAGCTCGATGAATCCTTCACTTCATACTCAGTGTTGTGGTTCAGTCTTCACCAAAAAAAAGTAAATATGAAAAATATTTTCAGCACCTGTTAAACTGTGTGTGTGTGTGTGTGTGTGTGTGTGTGTTTTACATTTGCAAGCAGCTTTAATCTTTAAATACATTCTTTATTATTCCTTGTATCCTACATCATAAATTTTGTTCCACTGGAAAAACAAAATCTTCACATTCCAGTGACATGCAAAGCCATGGGTGTCCAGTCTTGCCTCCAGTCTCCTCTTGAGACAGGAGACTCTTGTGCTTGAAATTGAGATATTATTAGGGAGAGAAAATTAGTTCTACCCATTTCTAAAAGTAATTTTTTGTTATTTAAATTGTATTGACTGTAACTCTTCAGACCCTTAAGAGCTGGGAGAGCTGGGATCATGAGAGCAAAGACTAAATGACATGAAGATAATAATATATCAATCTGACCATAAGAATCAGAATTTCAACTAAGATTGTTATGTTTGCCTTGTAATTGAAAATTGCAATCAATCTGAAGAAAGAAAAATTATAAAAAAGGCCATTTTTCTGTGTTTTCCCTACTTTCTCAAAGAAAAGCTTCTGATCAGATGCGATTTTGCACTCTATGCATTTGATGAAAAGGAAACTTCTTGCAGAAGATGTGGAATGAAACAAAAATCAATAGACAGTAGAGGAGGAATGGGAAAAACAATATGTTGTTGTTGTTGTTGTTCTGTAAACAATTCTTGGGTTTAACTTTCAATCCTATTTTAAATCTGCAAGGCTGGGATCAAATTGCTGCAAAGTCTCTTACAGAGAAGCTGGAAATAATTTTTAACATTTTCCTTACATAAAACCCCTTTAAAATTAAAAGAATATGTAAGAAAAAAATAATTTGAATACTACATGTTCAACAGAGACTGAAAATTATTAAAAGTGGATTTATTAGTAAGTTGCATAGCAGTCAATTTAAGCTATTATTTACATATTAGCTAAATTAATATACAAATTTTAATTTACATATAGAAGTTCCTTTAGAATCTTTGGCATGTTGTTTAGAGTGCCAAAGAACACCAGATTTTTGCTGAGGAGTATCTGTCTAGCTTTCTATGGTTCCTAGGGATTTTGTCTAAGCCCCTATTTACAATGACTTTTTGCATATAGAAGATACATAAGACATTTGCATTTCTAGTTTGGAAAAGGATAGGACCATTGTTATTGTCGCCTTTAGATAATTTGAGAGAGATATAGTTCCTCCGGCAACATCAGAGAATTGCACTGCCATTCTTTTCAGGTTCAGATATGAGTAACACAAGATGGTGACTGAAATGCCATATTGCCCCCAAGTTTTCCATAATCTCTTGTAAACATCTGCATTTTAAATTCTCTAAAAACTAGAAAGAGACTCAGACATCATAGCTTAAAAAAATATGGAAAATATATATATATAAAACTTTGAGTGAGGAATGTACACAAAAATCCATGGAAAATTTATTTGTAACACTGATGGTCCATAAAGCCTGACACGAGTGATCCAATAAAGAAAACTAAAATGCTGTAATGCAGTTTGCTCAGATGGTCTTTAAAATCCTAACCCAGTTAGGCTACAGGAATAAACTGTGGAAGGTGCTATGTCCCTGTATCCAAACAAAGAAGAAATCCCAATGCAGGAAAAAAAAGAGTATAGTCTTATAAAATATATGTAAGGAACTTTCTATGTTGAACAGTCTCTGATCATCTGTGTTCTTGGTAAGTCCAGTTCAATTGCAGAAAAGCATATAAGCCCCAGGCAAGCCCTGGGCCACGAAAGCACCCAGAGCTACATCAGGTATCGAGAGTCTTTGTTGCTATCTGTAAGCACATTCTAAAGTACAAGCTTGCGGGAGTACAGGCCAAGACACAGCACGAGGCCACCTCTTAAGGCAGTGCCCGGGATGGAAGTGTAGATGTTGAGAAGCCGAAGTAGGCAGGAGTGATGCAGACAAAGCAGGCTTGCCAGAAGATATTATTTCAATGGATTAAAAAGCAATGGGATACCCGGTAAGCCTAAAAAAGATAGTACGGGTACAGCCAATATTAATTGCCCAGCAGCAGTTACACCTTTGAACTTGATTTCATAGGCTGATTTTTTCTATGAAAACAACAACAACAGAAAAAAATATAATGCTCTTTCAATCATGAAACATACAGGAGCATTGCTAACTGAATATTTTTTTCCTTTTTTTTTAATTTCCATTTTTTTGTTCCTACATTGAGAGAGTAATTAAATGTATTTCTTGTTCTGAAGAGAAAAGTGCCTCCTTTATTCCAAGAAACTTGTGCTAAATCAGAAAGGAAAACTAACTTTCCTATGTGCACATGGTACTATTCAGTTGCTTCAAATATTCAGCCGGGAGGGTTTGGAAACTTGGAAGCATAATTCTGTAATGCCTTGCCTCATGCTTTTCATATTCCTACCACAAAGGGTGAGTTCAGTGCCCTAATTTGTTTTCAAGCATTAGTAAAGATCCATCCACACTAGAACGCAATGCCTTCCCTTAAGTAGAAATTTAAATGGTGCAGTTGCATATGGGCTACTTGAGCTCATGAGATGCAAGTGGGAGGGGGAGAATTTTGCCCTTTGTAAGAGGGTGCCAGGTATAATCAGCTGGGGGTGTTGCTACCTTTATTTGTCACCAAAGTCTTTGTCATTTTGCCAGGCTTTCCAGTAATACTGCCTGGTCTTCACATGTTCTTAAGGCTGAGAAACAGGAAAAGAGTAGGCGCTTCAGTGCCAGTGTCTGAAGGACAAACTGCAGTGCAGTGAACAATAAATCCATTTTACAGTAGAAATTGTATAAAAAACATGACCCCATTTATTTTAGAGAAGTAAAATGAAAAGTCTATTTAAAATAATGAAAACACTTTTTTTTTTTTACAACAGAAATTTGAATTTATCTTATGGAACTCAAGAGTAAACTAATTATCTACAGTCCTCGTCTTAAATATGAAGCAACTTATTTATTTTCATTTTTATATCTGATCTGTAGATACTTCTCTGAGTATTTGGCTAAATGAGGCACCAAAAAGAAACAGTCAATCCTGTCAACAGCAGTAGGAAGCTAAATGTATCCATTAACGAGTTTTATGATCTGATGAGCACAGAAACCCACACTGATTAGCTGATCACCTCAGGAGTGCTTGTTACATTTATAATGAAGCAAATCAAATAACACAGTTTGTATTTGGGGAGCTGGAAAAGCTGAGCCAAATAGTCACTGATGTGACCTGGCAAAAATCAATAGTGCTAAATTTATACTTCTATTCCTCAGTGGCAGTAGGTGGTCATTTGGTTAAAGTCAATTACGTTAGTTACACTGATCTACTGCATCAGTGACAGCAAAAGTCAGAACCTGTTGATTTCTAAGTTATGCTGGATTTCACAAATCACTGTGTGAAGTCAGCAGCAAGAATATGTGAATTGAAGGTGATGGTAATATTTCCAGTCCTTCTGACTGACAAGCAAAAGTCAGAACCTGTTGATTTCTAAGTTATGCTGGATTTCACAAATCACTGTGTGAAGTCAGCAGCAAGAATATGTGAATTGAAGGTGATGGTAATATTTCCAGTCCTTCTGACTGACAAGCACCAGTCTACAGGAAGGTGTTTTGTTACTTAAGTGTCAACAATCCTTTTCATGGATATTGCTACATTGAGTTTTGCCATGTTTAAAAGTTTATGCTGACAGCTCAGTAGTTGTGCAGAAAAATGAGGTGGCACACTATGACAGAAACAAAGCAAGGATAATGAACATCTCCATCAGTTACACCAAAAAGTTTCATGATGAAGATCTGGGATTCTAGTGATAACAATGCTGCAACTGAATGTGAAACTGTATACAGCCATTTAACCCTCATGACTATGGCAACAGACAGAGAAAACTTTGTTCCTGAATATTTCTGATTAATATTGCCAATTAAATAGAACATGAGCTATAAAAAAAGAAGAGATTTGCCAACAAAAAAAGAGAACAAAAGGTAATGACAGATAAGTAGGTTTTACATACACTAAAGAAAATGTTTCTGAATGACAAGACAAAATTACCATGGTTTGATTTATCATATGACAGGGGTTTGAGATAAATAAAACAATTAAAAACTCCGAGGAAAATATTCAGAGACATTTAAAGAATGATAAGGATGGCATCTCTGCTTAATGACCTTATTCTTCAGAAAAAAACTGCATGAAAATGGGCTTCTTACATGTTTTTTCTTATTCTGTGGTGCATAAAGCAAGCTGTAAAAAATTAGATGCATAGAATCTGAATGCATAATAAAAGCAAAGGCATATTTCTTCTTTCAAGATGGATGGATGAACAGAAAAAGAATATTAAATCGATGTTGATTTTTTGTTGTTGTTTTCTTTAATTCCTCAATACATATTTTAATAAAATCGGGGGGGAAGCTTGTTTTTTTGATTTTAGTTTTGGTTTGGTTGTTTGTTTGGGGGTTTTTGTTTGGTTTTGTTGGGTTTTTTTTATTTGGCTAGATGTTGTGCTTCAACCCCAGCCAACAACTACGTACCATGCAGCCGCTTGCTCACTTCCCCTTCAGCAGCATCTGGGAGAAGACTGGAAGATTAAAAGTGAGAAAACTCATGGGTTGGGATAAAGACAGATTAGCAGTTAAAGCAAAATACACATACACAAGCCAAGCAAAAGAAGCAATTAATTCACCACTTCCCATGGGCAGGCAGGTGTTCAGTCATCCCCGGAAAGGCAGTGCTCCATCATGTGTAACAGTGACCCGGGAAGACAAACAGCACCACCCTGAATGTTCCCTCCTTCCTTCTTCTTCCCCCAGCTTTATATGCTAAGCATGATGCCATATGGCATGGAATATCTCTGGGGTCAGTTAGGGTCAGCTGTCCAGCTGTGACTCTCCACAGCTTCTTGCACACCCCCAGCCCCCTTGCTGGTGGGGTGGGGTGCAAGACAGAAAAAGCCTTGATGCTGTGCAAGAGTTGCTGAGCTGTAACTAAAACATCCCTGTGTTATCAACACTGTTTCCAGCACCAATCCAAAACATAGGCCCATCCCAGCTACTATGAATTAAAAAACCAGCCCAAACCAGCACATTAGTTTTATAATTTGTTTTACACTGGTGGAGTATGTTTAAGTACAGTCCTTAATGGTCATTTCACTCCTAGAATTGGTTTGTTACTACTCAGGGAGAAGCAGGTATACCTGATTCTCTAAAAGATGCCAGTACTAAATCAGCTTTTAGAAGGGAACGTATCAGGTATACAGTTCAATAACAATAATAGACATACTGCCTTTTCACACAGCGATTCTTGAAATAAGTCAAGTTCTTTCAACTGACACCAGAAGGGAAAATGACATCCAGAATTAAGGAACACTTTCAGATACTGTTATTCCGCCACTAAAACTGAGGGTATTTAACTATTTCTCATGTATCAGTTATGTACATGTACCATGTGCAGAATACAAACTGTGACAGCTGTGGCTACCACACACCAAAGAACTAGAGAAGTAATGGTCAAACTCAACATCTTGACTGCACACAGACACAAACCAGAGAACACACTTCTAAAACAGTCAAAAGAAGTTGATGTGTGGAACTTATCTGTTTGAGCAACACCTGTGTAATCACTGACAACTGACTTGAAGGCATTTCACAGTAAATTTCTCTTTAGATGATTTAAAATAGTGGTATACTGACTCGAGGCAAGCCATTAGATAACAATATTGGGGTTTTTTTCTGTTTTCACAGTACTAATCTGAGAGTTTTTAATGTTGCCATGGAAATATTAGACAATGCATTCAAAAAGTAATTTTTATTTATTTGCTTGCTTGCTTGCTTTTCGCAGAAGAAAGCATTCTGAGACAAAAGGCAACAATATCTCAATTTATCAAGAAGAAATCCTCCCCATTAAATTACTTTTAAAATCACCATTATTAGATTCAGTCAAACAGAACCTAACATGAAATATGAAATCATCATAGAATGGTTCAGGTTGGAATGGACCTTAAAGATCATCTAGTTCCAACCACACTGTCATGGACACTAGACCATTATTCCACTAGGCCAGGTTGCTCCAAGCCCCATCCAACCTAACCCAAATCCTAACACAACCTGCCTTGAGCACTTCCAGGGATGGGGTATCCGTAACTTCTCTGGTAAACCTGTTGCAGTGTCTCACCACCCCCACAGTAAAGTTCTCTTGTGAACCCCTTTAGGTACTGGAAGGTTGCTGTAAGGTCTCCCCTGAGTCTTCTCTTCTTCTGAATGTAAACCAGTGTTTCTGACTATAAACCCTAATATTGAATTCTATGTAGCTTTCCCTTGAAATTTCTAGCACAATATTGTAGCCCAGCAAGGTCTTATGACATTGCTTACACCAGACCACAGGCTTAGGGTTAATAACACAGACATCAGGACAGGTCAAGCTTTGTATAGACTACTCCTGGCCTGCCTGGAGATTTGTTTCACCATGTAACAGAAGTTGCCCAATGACCAGGTCACTACTACAAATTTTGGTTTAGTTTTTACTGAGGTTCATACAAATGGCTTCTATTGTTATATATATTTCGATTCTAATAAATTATAAGAACATGTCATGCTTGTGCAATGACTTACCTGTGACCCTAGTGTGAAATGCTGTGTAGAAGAGCATGGAAAGCTGGTGATAGTGGAAGCCTTGAAATTACAGACATAGGAGACACCAGAGGCCGCTTGGCAATAAGTAGCAATGGTCATCAATAACTGGTTTTTAAAGTAATGCAGCCTTCAGAGCTGGGCAAGACCAGTTTTAGGTGTGACAGCAAAGAAGCAGTGTCTAAGACATAGAAATTATAACAAATACAGTGAATTTGGATGTGACATTGCATTGAAGACCAATGGAGAAAGAGCCGAGTGCAGACTGCTTTAGCAAACACATAAAAGCAATGTCAAGGGGATCTTAGAGTGAGGCAGAAGACTTCACCATCATCATACTTCTCCCTACAAGGGACTTGTGAAGCTGATAACTTGCTGTAAGACCTAAAGGGATACTAGAAGGTTGAGTACAACATCACAGAAAGGGGTGGATATTTGAAAGTTTGTGGATGTATTGTTTTGACTGTCTGTAATTTGAACTATAAGTGTCTTACATATTTATAGCTTTCATGGCTGGTTGCATTTAAATACATTTTGTTTGATGGAATGTATCTTACCAACAAATGTAAGTCATACAGTCTAATTCTAAGCTCTCATTATTTAACACTGACAAATTTTTAGTTTCAGAAGAGTGATGAAAATATCCCACAGTGTCGGGCCCACCCTCAGCCCTTGCACAACACCTCACGGGGGTTGATTTTCTGTTGATAACTACTTGTTCATAGGTTATTCATTAGCCAGTTCATTAGTTCACTAAATGCATACTTGTGTAGTGTCGATTTTGTAATCAAGGTAGGATGCAAGACACAGTATAATAATTTATAAAAATAAAAGTATGTTACATCCAAACATTTACTAGCAATCCAATCTGTAATCTTAAGGAATGAAATCAGGTTTATTTGACATGACTAATTTTCAATAAATCTATAGTGATGCACATTAGTTAATTATTTAATAATTCACTATTGAAACACCTCCTTATTAATTTTTCTTTCAAGGATAAAGTCTCTTATTTAGTCATGTCAGAAAATATCCACTTGTTTAGTCTTCTGGAATGTATCCACTACTCCAAGATTTCTTCAGAGTGCAGCTGCTCAAACATTCTTTCAATCAAATCTTCTGGAATTCAATCCAGACCAGTTGAATTCAGAATTGTCTGTCACAGCATACATTTATAATCTTTTTAGTTACTAATGGAAAAACTAGTTAGCCCTCCTGTGAAATAAGGATAAGTCCCTTTATTGGACTTCTTTCAAAATGCAGGACAGAAATATTCAGTGACAAACATCAGCGAGCAATGCAGTGTATTCATACTGTTTGATTGTTTTTCCATATCCTAAAAAGTTACTCTATTAATGTTAGCACAGCTATCATGGGTCTTTTCTCAATGTTGTTAGTTTCCTTCAGCTTCTTTTTTATAGTAATTCTAGCAGGCAGTTCTTGGTATCTATTTACTATTTCATGTGTTGCATATTGTGATTTATTTCTAACTTTCACTTTACCAGTGAGGCAGACGGGGCTTGCCTCCACTGTGAGATTAAATAATTTTGTTCCTCCAGTAAATTTTCATCAGTTACTTCTGATTAATGGAAAACACTCATAGAATCATAGAATATCCTGAGTTGAAAGGGACCCACAAGGATCATCGAGTCCAGCTTCTGGCTCATTTGTTTGCCAGACTGTATATAATCATAATGACTAGTCTTGATTCAGCCCAGGTGACTAATTCATCTTTACCTGCTATAATGATGACCAAAATAGAGAAACAACACAGCACAATCTTTTGTGTTAGAGAACAGTCATCTATCATTCTTAAAAGAACTAAAGGAGGCTTTTTTAAGGCCTGTATGAGACCTCTAATACATCTCTAGAGACTACAGCATTAACTGACAATTTCCTACTTTTCTTCAGTCTTCTGGACTGTGCTAGTTAGCACTGCAATATTTCTTCAGTATACCCTGTTACATCTTTTGAGTATTTTATTCTCCTTAAGTGAGTAATAACCACTGATTTTAGTGTTCTGATCACACAAATCAACTCATCAGCTTTTAGGAATACCAGTTATATCAAATTTCTTCTAATCAATGAGAATTTTCAATTCCTCCTGCCTACTGTCTTCAAGCAGCGCCATATAGCAATTGAAAAATATATTCTTTTCACATCTATTGACCTTAATCACAACATCATGAGTTTGTGTTTATACCACATTTGCATTCTTATTAAGTTTTCTCTTTTATTTTTGTGTTAATAATCTCATAGGTGCTCCAGCTAATCTCCAGTGGAGAAGATTATCACTGGTTTTTTCTGTGAGAAGTAAGCTGCAGGATTTATTATCCAACCATCTCAGGATACATGTTTGACAAACATGACAACTCTTTCATACTAGTCATGCAAACAGTGGTACTGTCTCGTATCTTCTCTCTTTTCAGGGCTATTGGAATGACTCTAAGAAGATTATGTGGGCTTTTGTCTTCTGCCTCCCTTCAAGATAACTGAAGCTTCCTAAAGTGCATAGTTCCACGTGAGTGTCATGTAACTATTTTCAATGTGCATCATCCCTCACAAATATCTCCCAAATGTCTGGTGGATTCTCTGTCTTCTCTTTTCAACACAGTCATCAGTAATGAGCTACTCCTGGGGTAGCTGAGCTCTTCTGTAGCTACTTGCTTCATCTAAAAAGAATAAGTCAAAATATTCAACAGGCTTTTGTTCTATTCTGCCAGAAAAAAGGGACAAGTTGCTGATAATCTGATGATCTGGCACTTATAGAGGAAAGTGAGTGTCCTCCAAAGTAAGGAAGTATGCTACCACTACATTAACATATATTACAATGCAAATTACTTCCAAAGTGTTATTCATTACTGATAAAAGCATTCTTGTAAAAATGTGAAGTAGTTTACTTGTGGAGTAATACAATATTATAGTTAAGGAACTGCACTGAAGTGTTAGGGATATTAGGACACCAAAACTTCTTATGCTGGAGGCTTAAGAAAGCATACCTCTTCTAGTATCTTAAACAGCATGTTGATGATAAAAATTTATAGCATGTTACTAGCTACAACCTAACAGGGTCAGACTATTGCAGATTTCCAGCAGACACACCACACAGTTTAAAGGAAATGGTAGTCAAATCTAACAAATTAATGGACAGCCCTCTAGGTCTATCCTGCCTTGCCCTGAGTTAATTTTTAAAGCTTGATTTGATAACAGCAAAAGGTGATAAGACTAGAAGTAGAGCTTGGTAGGCATAGAAGGTATTAAACACAATTCTTAGCAAAGGGCATGTTTTCAATTCTTTTTACCCATGTAATTCTCACATAAGTAATGTGTAATTCAGTGCCCCTATGCCAGAGTGTGAAAGGTAAATTTGGCAATATAGTCCCTGAAGCATCTTTGTCACCAGTGTGATCTGTGATTGTTCATTGTTCTGTAATTGAAATATAAAAACTGTTTGATAAGATGATAGAATAAATGATAACTAGGAAACTGGAAAGGGGTTGGAAGCACATTCAGTGGCCTGGCAGAGGTGAGGCTGCCACAAATCCATGCCCCCATGTCCAGCCAGCAGCAAGGCTGAGAATATATTCTTGGTACTATGGACACACAGGGTACACAGACAAACAGCAGTAATAGCCTCATCCTGTTCCCTTTTCTGGCTGCACAGGATGAAGGTCTCTTAGTGTGAAACATATATATATATATGTACAATGTACAGCAGCTTGGCTCAGACATTTAGTCCACCCAGTAACTGCTCCAAGGTCCCAGTCTTCCCAGTTGCTGGCACCTGATGCCCCAGCCCCACTGCATTTGCTGATGCAGAGCCCCTCAGTCAGAGATACACATACACACACGGCTGGGACTTCCCTGGTCCTCAGTACTCAGCTCTCCCTTGGTCTCACCCTGAGGCCGGGCAGAACTGGCTCCCCAGCCATTGCACCTACCTGCTGGCTAATCCAGATTGATTTTAACTATTGTTCACACATTCACAGGCATGACAGACTCAACCATGCATAACACTGAGCTGCTTAGGAAAAAGGTTAGAAAATGGATTTTGGTAAGAAGATAGGACAAACTGAGCAGATCAGGCATAGGCCATGGCTAGACAAATGTACCAACCTTGCTTACTTGCAACTGGCCCTTTTGATCCCCTTACCCTTCTACTTCCCTGTGATTGCACCTCCCCAAATCACGTAAATTCATCTCCTTCCCTGCCTTCTTTCCTTCCTTAAATGTCCCATTACAAGTTTCCTGCAATCCCAAAATGCTCTTTCCCCTGAACCCCCTAACATGTCCCATACCCTTATGCAGTGACTGCCTCCATCTGCAAGGTGTTCTGAGACTCATCTTGATGGGTCTCACCCTGGCACATAGCTGAGGCTTATATGTGATGCCCTGGCAGGGGCCTGGGCAGGGTAATCTGCAAATCCATACTTCTGGTACCTCTGCCAGCTGCTGTCTCTCTGTGCTCCCTTCTGTGTGTGCAGACCAGCTTTTTCCCATATGACCTAACAGAAACATGTGAGCATGGGACTAAAAATCCCATCATATCTTTCCAGTCAAACTAATTGGTAACATTTCCAATAAGACCATTCTGTCAAAGGGTCTCACTGTTCAGTTCACACAACAATTGTCCTCTCCAGTACAAGTAATTGGTTCCCTGAATAGTCTTCAAAAGGCAGAAGGAACGCGATGATCACATAAAAAGTCATACTTTTTATCTGTGTTAAAGGACACCTGGACAATTCTTATATATCCTTTTATGATGAACAAAGAAATAATCTCAGCAGGATCATCTCAACCTCTTTTTTAATAGAAGTACTTTAAAAAGTCTTTTGGCTAATAGAATTCCCCCGAATAAATACGTGAAAAATTATGGTGTCCATAACAAAAGACTTACTATTCAAAATTCTATTTATTGATTTCTTTATGCCAACCATCCTTTGTCAGAAGTCAACACACCAGCTTCAGCAATTTATAACGTGTGAGATATTACTCATCTTGTACTGGGACAGTACTTTAGTGTCCTCAGGCAGCAGTTTTCTGCCTCCCAGCTTCACTCGTTCTTCTTCATTGATGAATACATTTCCAAACAGGGCAATGTTTACATCTGTGTCTGATTAGATATGTTGGAATATTTGCCATATTTTTTTTAATATCTTTTGAAATTATTTGCCTGAAGTAATTCTCCAAGTGAGTGACTAAGCAGGACTTAAAAGGTCCTAGCTAGAAATTACTGCATCATGTCTCTGGTGTTTCTGCTTTGCTGCTGGTAGGAATGGCCTCCTCCTCCCCTGCAGTATATGTCACATGAATCCCTATAGCACGATCCCATCTTGTGTCAGCAGAGCTTTCAATAACAACATTCTGGATTTCTTTTGATAATTAATAAGCCTCTGAGAAATCTCTTAGTATAAAAAAACACACTGCAATGATCTGGATATAACCTAAAATTAGTTTTTGAAAGAAACTTGTATAAAATCCTGAGTTTCTTTTTCACTTTTTGTCTAGCTATAAATACACATATGTCAGCAGTTTGTGTAAGGAGTGAACTATCAAGCTACAGCAGATCCTTGCCACTTTCTAACAGCTACCAATTCTTTTCACATATTCATTTCTGAAACAAACCCCTTAATCAAAATCTAACCTCTTTTTTCAGGGTACTATGCTCAGTGACATGAGCCAGAGTGGCAAACACTTAACAGCATAACTGACAACAACCTAGCACCTGGCATTGCAAAAGATGCTCCAGTTTCAGCAGAGCTCACAGGGATATCCAGCATCCTGCTGTGAGGCTGTGGGACTTTCAAGAAGTAAGCAGAAAACAGAGTTGAGATGCCATTTGCAACTGCAGCTGACTGAGCAAATTCTGATTATATCCCAGTTTCAGAATCTGACAATAATACTGTTGTTTTTCTCCAGATTTGATCACTCAAGATTTGCTTTAAAGGATCAATTATAAAAGATCAATTATCAGTTACAATAAGAAAATGATGTTTCTGTTGGTGTCTGGCCGGAAGAGCAACCTTTTCTTGTGAAAATTTGACTAGTATTCTGAGGTGACTCTGGATGAATTTAATCTGGTCTAAGTAAGTATCACCGTCAGACCACATAAACTACAACACAGCACAACAAACTTGCTTTTGAGGAATGTATCATATTGGAAACATAGAGTGCTTATATTCTGAGATAAGTAATACTGAAGATTAGACCTCAGCATTCTTGCTTGAAACTAAGAACTTTCATTGACATAAGGGGGAAAGGCGAAGGTGAGGGAGAGAAGGGGAAGTACAACGGGCACGTGACGATATTGGTTTTTCTAGTATTTTTCCACCAAACCATGTGAATCAATCACTCACAGTTGCCTTTCCTCACCAATAAGATGTTGATACTTTCTTGCGGAGGCCGGTGGGCCTGGCTATAGAGAGATCATGAGGGTTCTCTGGAGGGAGGAATCTTAAGTATCTTCCCCAGGTCAGGGTGACTGAAAAGGCCTCTCCCAGAATGCTTTGTTTCTGTTATGTTAATGTATCCCAGTTCTGTTTCCCAGTTGGCCTGTTGGCCTCCCTGCCCCTTTCTACCCTATATGTCCCTGTTCCAGAGGGTTCTCCCTTTCCTGTTCCCCCATTGGCCCTTGCTCCCTTGCCACTCCCCTAGTCTTTCCCACTGGCTCCCACACCCTAGCCCTGCCTATGTACTGCCCCCATACCCTCAGAATATTGGTCCCTGATGCTCTCCCCGCCCCTACTGACCCCGTTTATAACCCTGGACCTTCCCATGCGCCCCGTCTTTTGTCACTGGGAACCTTCACGTCTCTCCAATAAACGTCTCTCGTGGAACCTCATACGGAGATCCTTCTTGCCTCTTTGCCGTCGATCCAGCTTGTAAGAGAAGCTATCCGGTATGTGTGTGTTTGTGTGAGTGTGTTTACCCTGCCGAGCGGCTTTGCCAGAGACACTTTCGGAAGGTCGCGGCATCCCACCATCCAGCATGCTGGCGACACTTTCTTCAACAAACTACTTTCCTCAGCGGCTCTTCTTTGACAACTTATTAAAGGAGATACAAATAGTATGAATCATTGCAGTAATACAGCTGAAATGGAGAACCAGTTGTACCACTGTTTTTATATGACACCAGGGCATAGAGAAACATGAAGAAAGATCAAAGAAAACAAAAGATAACAGGAAAGGTCTGCCCATCAGGTTCCAAATGTGGCTCTACAGTATTAGCAATCAATAGCAGCCTAAATGGGTATGAAGTGCAGCCTGTTGACCAACATAGATTCTTTCTGATTTGTATTTCTGAGGAGGTCCCATTCACGACAAACACACAGGATTTTCTTAGTTTATAAATAATTTTAAAAATAAATTAACAAATTATGGAACACGGGATTCAGTTCTTGCCTTCTTCCTGAGCTTAACTGTTTAAAAGTTCTATACTTCATGACTGTTTACCAGAAACATTATCCAACCAATCAAGTCTCTCTAGCAAGATACTGTCGTATCAACACTTAAAGAAGTTATGAGTTCTCAAACCTGTTAATATCTCTGACCAAGACTAAAATCTGGCAATAATTTGTCTGGCATAAACATCAATTGTCATTTTCTTCAAAGTTTTACTCTATCCCCTAATTTAAGTATAAATTGGGAGAGGAGTGGCTGGAGAAGCAGCCCTGCAGAAAGGAGTCTGGGGTTGCTGGCTGGCAGCAGGCTCAGTATGAGGCAGCAGTGTGTCCTGGCATTCTGGGTAGCAAACCACATCCTGAGGTGCATCAAACATAGCACAGACAAATGGTCAGAAGAGGTGATTGTCCCGCTGTATTCAGCATTGGTGCGGCCTCACCTGGAGTGCTGTGTGCAGTTGTGAGCCCCACAATTTAAGAAGGATGTGAAGGTCCCTGAATGTGTCCAGAGGAGGGCAACAAAGCTGAAGCAAGGGCTAGAAGGCATGTCGTGTGAGAGGCAGCTGAAGACATCAGGTTTGTCTAGTTTGGAGAAAAGGACACTGAGGGGTGACCTCATTGCTCTGTACAGCTTCCTGAGGAGACGAAGTGGAGAAACAGGTGCTGAGCTCTTTTCCCTGGCATTCAGTGATGGGATATGTGGGAACAGTTGAAAGCTGTGCCACGGGAGGTTTCGACTGGACATTAGGAAGCATTTCTTTACCACGAAGGTGGTCAAACACTGGAACACTGGTTCCCTAGAGAGATGGTCGAGGCCCAAACTGCCAGTGTTTAAGAAGCATTTGGACAATGCCCTTAATAACATGCTTTAACTTGGTCAGCCCTGTTGGACAGACAGTTGGACTGGATGATTGTTGTAGTTCCTTTCCAATTGAAACATTCTGTTCTATTCTGTTCTATTCTATTCTACTCCTACGTCTATTTCTACTTCTATTTCTACTTCTATTTCTATTTAATTTCTCATCTATTTTTAAACTGTTGCATATGGTGATTTCACAAAAGAAATTTTACTTGTTCATGTTCTGAATGAAGAGATATTTTTGTTTTGTTTACTTTCTTTTTCCAT
The DNA here is from genome assembly GCA_013397565.1 of Ptilonorhynchus violaceus. Lineage (NCBI taxonomy): Eukaryota > Metazoa > Chordata > Aves > Passeriformes > Ptilonorhynchidae > Ptilonorhynchus > Ptilonorhynchus violaceus. Next base: position 383,330 of record VZRJ01005681.1, on the reverse strand, counting down.
TTTTCTCTGATAAAGAGCTGGCAAATCTGTCAATGCAAATTCACGAAACATGACATATAGTGCATTCATCTTGAAATTATGCAACCATCGATCAGACTAGACACATGACCAAGGTACAGAAACATAATGGCTAAAGAAGACTCCTAAAATTATTCTCTAAATCAATATTGGGAAAACTTTGAAATTATCTATGATGCTTTCTAAGTTCAGGCTTCTTGTAGGATGTAATAATATAAATTTTATATTAGATTCTGATGTATTTATTTTAAAAAGAAAATAAAAGGCTTTTGTGAAATAAAAGGTCTTTCTGAAAGAAAAAAAGCAAAATAACAATGTATTCCTTATTGAACTGTTACATATGTAAAGTCAGTCGTTATTAATTCTAGAAGCGTTAATTAAAATTGTAGTGGTGGGGATTACTAGGAATTTTGTAACTGTTTCAACTTAGGCTCAGCAACTGAAAGAAAGAAAACAAGGAAGAAACAAAGAAGACTTGTCCACTACCACTCAATAATTCTGTTAAATTATGATAATGTATGTGATGTTTGTATAGTCTTTATCCATACTGTGAAGCAAGCAATGCTGTTTTACTTCTAAAACACTTAAGAAATTACAAATAACAAATGGAGACTAACAAGAAACATATTTTCCATTCTAGCTACATTGATATTCGCCAGCACAGAAGAAGTATCATACTGCTTAATTAACCTGAAAAACCATGGACAAAATTTAAGATTGCTCTGAAAAATCGATGTGCTAAAGAAAAGCAACTGGGGGTTAAATCCAGGTACATTCATATCCGGTAGAAGATAACATAAACAGATTGAAGTCGGAGAGCAATGCATAAGAACCAGTAATAATGGAGATGATATATCCCTTTATGTAGTCTGCATGACATTATAAAAGGCTCAAGTCTCAAGGAACAAATTTGAATTATGAATTCTTATGCAGCAGTAGATACCTATTTTCTTATTCATATCTTCCTCAGCAGTATTTTCTTATGATACACTGTGTATTCAGCTTGAAGAACTTGCAGACCACTCACAATGTCTGTGCAACATGACCAGATTTTGGTAGTGGGTTAGGCTTCTGTGAGAAGGTGCCAGAAGCTTCCCCTGTGTCTGACAGATCCAATGCCAGCCAACTCCAAGATGGACCTGCCACTGGCCAAGGCTGAGGCTGTCAGTGCTGATGGTAGCGCCTCTGGGATAACAGGTCTAAGAAGACAGAAGAAACCTGTGCAACAGCAACCACAGCTGGAGAGAGGAGTGAGAAAATGTGAGAGAAACAGCTCTGAAGACACCAACGTCAGTGAAGGAGGGGGAGGAGGTGCTCCAAGTGCCAGAGCAGTTTGCCCTGAAGCCCATGATACAGCCCATGATATGGTGAGGCAGGATGTCCCCCTGCAGTCCATGAAGGTCTACTCTGGGGCAGTTATCCATCTGCAGCCCACAGATGAGCCCGCACCAGAGCAGGTGGATGCCCAAAGGAGGCTGTGACCCTATGGGAAGTCCATGTTGAAGCAGGTTTGTTGGAAGGACTTGTGGCCTTGTAGGGGTCATACACTAGAGCAGCATGTTCCTGAAAAACCATACCCTGTGGAAGGCACACACACTGGAGCATTTCAAGAAAAACTAGAGCCTGCAGGAAGGTCTCACCTTGGGGAAGTTTCATGAAGGACTGTCTTCTGTGGGAGGAACCTCACGCTGGAGCAGTACGTGGGTGTGAGGAATCCTACCCCTGAGAAGGAAGGAGCAGCAGAGACATATGATGAACTGGCTGCAGCCCACATTCCCTGTCCCCTCTGCACAACCGGTGAGAGCAGAGGTAGAGAATTTGGGAATCAAGTTCAGCTTGGAAAGAAGGCAGAAGTAAGGCAAAGGTGTTTTTAGGATTTGGGTTTATAGCTCTTTATTCTACTCTGATTTTGATCAGTAATAAAGTGAACTAATTTTTCCCCAAGTCTGATTTGCCTGTGACAGCAATTGCTGAGTGGTCTCTCCCTATCCTTATCTCAACCTACAAGCCTTTTGTTATCTTTTCTCTGCCCTGTCCAGCTGAGAAGGACAGTGATAGAATGGCTTCAATGGGCACCTGGCATCCAGCCAAGGTCAGCCCCTCTTCCCAGTGACTTTTAAATAAAGTATTAAAATCTACGGGAACAAGATGACTGTAAAGAATTACAGCTCATTTGAATAATAGCATCCCCAACGCACTGACTTTTGCTAGCATTGCAGTTGCAGCCATGCACAATATGATTACTTTGTAATCATAGGCAATAGAGATTTGGAATGTTTTCTGAGGAAGTTGCATTATTGTCACATAATAACATTGATTTAAAATTTTTCTCCCAGTGTTGGTAACAGTGACATCTGCAGAGAGCAGTTAGTTTTGAATGCTTGATATTCTCATCACAGTGGAGATTAATAGTGATCCAAGGACGTCTGCCAGGTTCATTTTACAATCTCAACAGAAGCTGAATTTGTTGATTTTTTTGTAACACGGTGATTTAATAAGTTTTCTATTGTCAAAGTAAAAATAAGGTTATTTTAATTATTAATCTATTTCTTTTCTGAATCTGAAGTACTGTTCAAGTAACTAAAATTCAAGGTTCACATATTAGCATTAATTTTTAGTTGTTAAAAAGAAACAAAAGAGTCAATTAATTAGTCCATAAATTATAATATATTTGCAGACAATAATTCAAGTGTCACCAGCTGGCAGTACTTACAGTGACCATGAACTGGGATTGGGTCTTGCGAGCACCCATTGTTCTTCACGTGAACAACACCTGTTTAATTTGGAATGCAATACTGCTTGGTTAACAAACACATGAAGTGAGGAGTACAGTAGTGAATTAACTTGTGTAAATTTCCACGGTATTTTGCAAACTTAAAATCAGATATGTTTCTTGCTTCCCAGATTCTACAATTTTGAGCCTACTTCACCGAAATCTTTTTCTAAAATTTGAATTAGAACTTCTCACATGGCTATGCCAGAAGGATTTGATACAAAAGACAGAGAGACTATTTATATATTTTTATTGGACATGCAAGAGGCATAACAGTCAAACAAAGGACAAGATCTCCAGTGAACTGGAGATTTAGATACTAACGAATATTGAAATGCTGCCAAAGATCTAGTACAACACAAAAAAGAGTAAAGCAAAGGATTATTTAAAATGTGGACATCAAACAAATGATTTAAGAAGAAGTAAGAAGAAAAACTATTTGTCTTCCCCCAGGAGCAAGTTCCTCTAAAGTTGATCCCACAATTTATAGTTCTGTGCATCTTGGTCCACAAATTGAGTGAAATTGCACTCACCTTGTAATCATTACGTTAGTATATATAGATCTACACCTCAGCTGGTCATTTCATGCTGCCTTTAATTGAGAAGCACTGTCACTTTTACAGTACAGTTCATTAGATCTCAGGGGGAGATGGAAAGAACCTGTGATTCCATTGATTCTTAAGCAAATGTAGAAGCTGAACACAGACATAGACTTCCATACAGCAGGAATGTAATTTTCTTCAGATAAAGTCTTCTCTATCAATAATTTTTTATCTCTTTCATATATCGTACGTCTTCAAAAAAAATTAGTACATACTGAAGAAAATGAGAATTTTTTTTCCTGAGGCACATATTAAATATTAAGTCACCTGCATTTGATAAAATTAATTCCATGACATGGCTGGCACTTCTAGCCCACTAAAGATCTAGGACATGATATTTTTGTTGTAAAACATCACCTTACACGTATGTCCAGTATTAATATAACTGAGGACATAGGCTACTTATTTAAAAACCTTGCATGAAAAGTCATTTAAAATTAGCAACAATAGTAGATCTGTATGTACAACTGTTTGTGTATTTAAGGTCTTTAAAAACTAGGTCATAGTAAGGATTTGGTATATTCCTAATGTCTGCTGGGAAGTGAATGTCAAGAAAAACCAAAGAGCTACAAAAATGTAGTGTCAACATTCTCCAAGATGAGAAATCAAATGTAACCCAGTAATTGTGATTTACTGTTTTTTTCCCATTAGTAGAAGACCTCCATCTTTGTATTGACCTGATGGTGCAGGGTCTTAGAATTTGTCTGGGGTTGTTTCAGCCTGGATTGGTATTAACTTCCTTTAACAGTTGTCTAGTAGCCAAGTGACTGTGGCATGATGTGTTTTATCTCAAGCTCGGTGTCTTTGGTAGTTCACTACGAAGATTTTTAATAACATGACTGAATAGAAGTGGCATTTTCCAGTGTTCTTAGAATCACACACTCTAAGGATATGTGGTCTGGAAACATTATGATCAGTTTCACATGACTATCTACCAAACCCAAGAGACACATACTTTATGATTCTTCTAAATTGTGTCTGTTTCCTTCTTTTTAGCAGGGGATGGAGTTTGCTTTTTTTCTTGGAAGCATGTTTTTGAACCTCACAAACTGTACAAATACACACAAGGCACATACATTCATGCCTGAGTGCTTGCCTCCTTTTCTATGAGCTGAATACCTGCTAGAACTGCAGAGATGAAAGCAACTCAGTGATCTGAGAAGGTTGTGCTGCTACATGCTTTGTGAGACAAAACACAAGACACTTGAAAAGACGGAAGTCATAAATAAATCACCTGAATGCTAACAGCTGTCCAGTTGAGACTTCTTAAAGTCCAGATACATTTCCATATGGACACCCAGGCACTTTGGAGTGAGTGTTTTCTCCCTTGCAACTTGGTTTTGCTCTAAAATTATCTGACAATTCTTACTTATTCTTCTTTCCCTGTCATTCTGTACAGCTTCATCTTTAGCGTCATTTTACTATGGTGCCTTTGGATTTGAAACCCCATTGCTCAGGAACACATAAAATTGAATAAATAAGTGTGGAAAAGCTCATGAAGTACACACTGAGGTGCATATGTGGTTTGGAAAGAATTAAGCGTGCAGCGATGGACGAGCCTCTAAAGAGCACTGAGGGCTGAAGGCCACAGACACCAACATCCAGGAAAGCCCAAGGCACTGACACCGGTGCACAAAGTCTTATGAGAAGTGGCTGAGGAAGCTGGTGCAGGGGTGACCTCATCACTCTCTACAACTCCCCGAAAGGAGGTTGTAGTCAGGTAGGGGTTGGTCTCTTCCCCCAGACCGCCTGTGGCAGGACAAGAGAACATAGTGTTAAGCTGTGCCAGAGGAGGTTTCGACATTGAGAATAATTTTTTCGGATATTAAGAACTTTTTCACAGAAACGGTGATTAGACATTGGAATGCTCTGCTCAGGGAGGTGTGGAATCACTGTCCCTGGAGGTGTTTAACACTGGACGTGGCACTCAGTGCCATGGTCTAGTTGACATGGTGGTGTTTGGTCACAGGCTGGACTCGATGATCTCAGAGGTCTTTTCCAACGTAATTGATTCTGTGATTCTGCGAAATGCTGCCGGGATCTGCCCCCACGGCATATTCCACGACGGGAACAACCGGGGAGGGCTAGCGGGCACAGCAGCCGCGGCATCTAGGCGAGACGCCTTTAGTCTGCACAGAGAAAGCGGCGGAGGCGCGGCCCGTAGCCGGAGTAGGCTGGCTTAGCACGGAGAGCCTGGCCGGGAGCCAGCGGGGCCAGCGAGGTCCGGCAGCATCGGCACAGCCCCGGCGCGAGCGATGAGCCCCGCGGGCCGCGCCGGACACAGCCCCGCCCGCTCGCCGTACGGCAGT
>VZRJ01005681.1:107014-377588 GCA_013397565.1 Ptilonorhynchus violaceus | reverse complement strand
GCCGCGCTGCCGGCGGGACCCGGCGTTTTGGGGCAGCTGGGCCGCTGGCCGGTGCCACGCGTTGGCTCCGGCGGGCAGGGCCGGCAGCGTGCTCTGGGCCGGCAGCGGGGCCGGGGCTGTTAGAGTGTTCGCCGTGCCCCAGGCCCGGCGCGCTCCACGGCGGGTGAGGCAAGGCCGCTCCTGAAGGCCCGGGTGCCGGGTGCGCCTCTAGTGCGCCTTCTGGTCTTCGCCTCGGCGAGCTGATCGAAAAGCAGTGAAGTGGGAAACGCACAGCTGTCGGATGTACTTTCAGTACTTACTGTTGGTATTAATAAATGTAGAGAACTAGAAACGAAGAACGAAAAAAGCATGTGGTCACATACAGTGTTCTTCTCTTTCGAGTACTGCTTGCTTCATTTTGGTTGGTAGTGATGAACTGACAGCTTTGCTTGTAAAACACGTGATGGTCTTCTTAGCGTCCAAAGGCTTGTACTTCAGATGCTTCAGCAGTGTGTATTGTGTTGGAATTCAAATAATACCTTTGCTTAAAACCTTTTATGAGTTCTAAATGCAGGTTTTGTTAATGTTTTTAATGTGCTAACGTGTCAATCTTATGGCTTTTTAAACAATCGACTGTAAAGTGGCACCGTTGAAACCGGTAAACTTAATTTTTGCAGAGAAGAAATCTAATAGTGAAGCTTAGTTACTTTCCAGATGATAGACTTGACTTGAATCTAGCCAATCAATAGAAAAAATATTGGAAATTCCAGAGAAAGTGCAACAAAGGTTATGTATGTCCACATGGTAAGTTGCAGAGATAAATTTTTAGGAGGAAGAAAACCAAACTGAACCATCAGTTCAGATGCAAACTGGCCTTTAGATAAAGATGGCATTGATTATACCAGTGGGGTGGTGAGTCTGATTAAACACATGCTGGTTTTCAGCAGATGCTGTAGTAAAATAAGTTCGTGTGGGTCTGACTTGCTTCTCGCCCCTGTAGAGTCAACTTATATCATCTTTGAATTATATGTGTAGATATTTGGAGGAATTTCCATTTCTGGGGGAATACGGACCAACTCCCAAAGAGGGCCTTTATGCATTATATAAACCAATTTAGGGTGTTAGACCTCAGTTCTCTCTGAAAGTTTGGCCTTTGGAAGAGGTGAGGTCACTATTTCCACTGAATCAGAGAGAAGGTAAGAAATTGTCAAACGATAATATTTTATTCTGACAGTTCTGTGTCTACAGAACTTGCTTTGAAGTTAAACCTGAAGCTCCTGGAGCAGGTCCGGTGGAGGGCTATGAAACATCTCTTATGAGGAGTGGCTGGGAGAGTTGGGCCTGTTCAACCTCAAGAAGGGACGACTGAGAGGGGACCTCATTAAATGGGTATAAGTATCTGAAAGGACGGCGTCAAGAGGATGGATCCAGGCTCTTTTTGGTGGTGCTAAGCAGTGGAACAAGAGGCAATGGGCAGAAATTCACACACAGGAAGTTCCATCTATACATAAGGTAGAACGTCTTCACTGTGTGGACAACGAAGCACAGGTTGGGAACAGGTTGCCCAGAGCTGGTGTGGAGTCTCCTTCACTGGAGATACTCAGCTGTCTACACTGTGCCATGTACTCTAGGATGACCCTGCTTGAGCAGAGAGGTTTGACCAGATGATCCAGTGTGCTCCCGTTCAGCCTTAGCCATTCTGTGATTATGTGATCAATGTAGTTGCGATTTGGCCTCTAAAATAGTTGCAGTCCCTTGCTTCTCAGTATCATTTACAGTTTTATAAAGTGGAGTGTTAAGTCTGTTTTCAGGAAGAACATTTATAGTTGAAAAGTATTTTTTTTACAGAGTTAATAGAAAACTCGTCCTTAGTAAAATACCAGTGTATATTTCTGCAGGTCCTGTTGAGCTACAATGCTTTCTCTGAAAAAGCTATCCGTTATAAATACTGCACTGAGCTTAGGCTGGTCTATGTTATTCCTGCATGTTTTTGTTCCTCTTCTGTTACATAGTTACAGGAGCTGCTAATGGAGTGTGGAGGTGGTTGGGGGGAGGAAAGACACCTGTTGTCTTTCACTGGGTAGTTATAAAGTTAAGTTTATTTGGAAGCTGTTAAACATGTGATTAATTCTAGCTCATACAAGTGTTTTGAGTGCTGAACAGGTTTCTCCCTCCTACAAAATTTCCCCATAGAAAATTGAAGTCATTACTCCAAATAACAGCTTAATGTTTTCCTGGTAAATTGTTTGTAGTAACAATTGTTGAAGTTGGTGTTGAGCACTTTCTAGTTACACATTTTCTTAAACTGAGTTACGCTTTAATGTTTGAAGAGAGAACACAAACCCAAAATCTACTCTCTAGTTGAGAAAAACTTACTTAATCAAAAGCAGTTTAACAAATGACCTATAGTGTGTAGTTGGAAGTTTGTTAGAAATATAATAGCTGATGTCTGAACTAAAAAGAGAAGGAAACAAGGGTAGGACCCACAAACAGATTGAGAGACATTAGGCTCCTAAATCCCAAATTGTAATCCTCAGAATCTCTGTTGTCATTTCACCCTGCAGCTCTGTTTTCAAAATAAATGTTTAGTCTCTCCTGTAGCAGACAGTAGTAGGAGGTGCTTAGGTGATGTACTAAAAAAAAGGGAAAACAAATCCAATTATACCTTCACTTTTGTATTATCTTTTAGTAATCAGTGATTTAAATAACTGATTATCTGCTTGTAAGCAGTTGAGTTCAGAGGCTACCAAAGTAGTTGATGTCCGTTAATTCATCTAAGCATACTTGGACTTTTAGTCTTTTTGGCATCTTTTGACAATGAATTCCCAGATTTAATTATGTTCTATGTAGGAAAGGCATTCTATTTGATATTATTCTCACCTTACTATTAAGTTTTATCATGTACCTCTTTATGCTTTCATTATGAGGAATAGTCAGTCATTCTGTATTTACCCATTTTTGCTTTCTAAATACCTCATCACATCACAGAAAGGAGCAATTTTGTGTTTATTGCAAGCACAACCCCTGAGGGGATGTACAGTCAGGGCATTCTTTATGCTCATCCCTCTCTGAGAAATTTGATCGCCTCTGCACAAAGCCAGTGCCAGCACAGTCCTGTACCAGGTTTAGGAGTTAACTTTCTTCATAGCCGTAGTTCTTGAGATTTGTAGCTAAAACAGTGTTGATAACACACCAATGTTTTGGCTGTTGTTGGCCTGCACAGCATCAAAGCTACTCCCTGCCCAGGGAGTAGGCTGGGGGTGGGCAGGAGGTTGTGTGGGGACACAGCTTGGACAGTAGACCCAAACTGGCCAATGGGATGTGCTGTACTCTGTATTGTCATGCTCAGGAATAAAAACAGAGGTAGAGGACGAAGAAAGGGTGTTTTTTTGCTTCCAAGAGGTCTGTTTTTTGGAGATGAGTAAACTGGAACTTGGGGCATTGGTCAGCCTGTGGGTTGTGGTACGAATTTCTTTCCTTCACTTGTAGGGTATTTTTCCTTTCCTTCCTCTATTAACTGTCTATATCTCACTTTTTTTCTTTTCTTCTCCCTGTTTTCTCTCCTGTCCCACTGTGGGGGGTGAGCAAGCAGCTGTGTGTCTGCTGGCCAGGGTCAAGTCTCCCCAGCACTTCCCAGACACCTGAAAATGTGAAGGAAGCAGTAGCAATGTGCTACAGTTCTGTGGTCACAGTGCTCACTGAATTAACCAGTGGTGTGAAAGATCCCTATGCCCAGTGTTTCTTCAGCTTATTCTGCATAAAGATATTCCTCTTGAACACAACTATGTATAGTTCAATGAAAATCCATTAGACTAGAGAGAAGCCAAGAAAGCCTTAGTTAGGCTACAGTAGCTGTGCTGGACTGCTTGGGTATTTAGCAGTTTGTCCTTGCAGAGAGGGCACTTGGTGTTTTTTGTGTCTTTTCAGTACACGTGGACTAGAGTTTGGTGGCCAGCCTGTCGCTGAGCGCAGCTCTGAGATGTGAATTAAAACTTATATTCTTTTTCTGTCTAATTAAATCTTGTGGATGCTGGAGAAGAATAGCTTTAAAGGGAAGATGGAATATTTATACTTTAGGGATAGAAAAGTTGCTAGGTCTCCCTTTTCCTTGTATGTGGAACTTATAGATATGGATTGTACACCTCCCTAGACTTTACCATCACTTGTTGTAAGGCATGTGTGGACTCCGAACCATCTGCTACTCTTGCTTACCCAAAGGCACGCTGGATGTTTGGCATGAAAAATAGACTGAATCTGATATTACAGGCCTGAACCTTAAGCATAAACAGGTCTCACAGTAAGAATAGATGATGGTGGAATGATGGGTTGGTGACTGAAGTATTTGTCCGGTAAATTGTGGAGTAAATTTCATTTTCCCAGTTGTAAATTGGATTCTCAGGAAATTGTGAGAATTAGATGACTTTGTTCAGTAGTGAATTACATGCCTGTGTTCACAAATTTCATAAACCAGACAGAAACATTTAAACAACCACTCCTTTCTCTGAAACTGGTGAGGACTGCTGAACAGAGTGACTTAGCAAGTTTGTATTTGGAAACTGGATTCTGATGGATTTGTTCAAGGAATAGGAGAACATTATTCAATGTTCTATATTTAGAACTGCTATATAGAAGAACTATATATATATATATATACTATATATATAGAACTTCTCTATATTTAGAACTGTTCTATATTAGAGCTGCTGCTCTAATGGGGAACAAGTGTTCAAAAAATGAGTAGAGGTGGCACTTTGCAATGTGGTTTAGTGAGCATGGTGGTATTTGGTCAAAGGTTGGACTTGGTGATCTTGGAGGTGTTTTCCAATCTTAATGATTTTCGTATTCTAATTTTTCCTCTCCTTAAAAGATTAGGGACGAGTAAAGAGGATCTCTGAAAGTCTTCTCTTCCATTTGTTTTAAGGAATTTATTATTTGTGGTCCGTTGACCCCAGCAGGTAGCCAAATACCACCCAGCCTCCCTCTCACTCCTTTTGGCTATGAAACGGTGTGAAAATAGGAGATGTTTAACAGTTGCTTGGGAAGACAAACACCAAACATATGGATGTGTGTCCTTGTTCCCCGCACCCCTTGCTTCTCCTTTCCCAGAGTTTTTATTGCTGAGCATGACATCATATGGCACAGATCTGTGTTTCCACTGAAGCATGAATAGAAGTCAGATCCTTGGTATATAATTTTCTTGTTTAGTGTAGCATTTTTGTTTCTGGGGAGTCTTTAAAAAAACTTGATTCTGTAAATCTGAACAGTTTGCACATGTGCCATGCTAAACACTCGTGTTCAAAGGCTTTTAACTGTTAAATAGGAGAATCTTATATAATATGTATGTATGAACTTACAGTACAATTTTTCTAAAATACGTTTTAAGAAATTTTACATACATTCTAGCAGAATAAGACTGATTCAAGAAATGTAACCACTTAAAAAAATGCACTACTGGAAAAATCCTGTTTTAGCCTCCTCAGATCACTAGAGACATAATGGGGCTGTTTTCCTTTTTATTATATCAACCAAGAATAATAATAATAATGTGCCTCAATTTTTGTTCTCCCCATTTTCTTATGTAATAAGCAGACATGTTTACAAGCTTTGAAAAGATAATTAGGGGTTTCCTCACTGTAGGAAACTGTACAGGTGTCTTTCTTAAAGTATCCTCTTGCATGTACAGCCAGCGTTATAGGCAGTCAGCTCCGGAAGGATGGGCAGCAGTTGTTAGTTTTGATTCTAATTTGCACTCCTAACATTGCAGAAATGCAGCACTACCCTTTGTTTGAAAGTTCTAATTCTAAACTGCAATAATGATAAATAATCAATTAGGAAGCTGTTACTTGCTGGTCATCAAATAGCTGTTGTCCTGTTTGAAGTGTGTCTGTAGCATGTGAGCTCTGAAAAGAAGACAAGGGATTCTGTCTCTAATAAATAATATTTCTTTATGGGACCATGTGCCTATTCAATGGTTGAGTGTTGTTTAAATGTATTTTTGATAAACTTTTTTCTTCTCGGTAGAAGGGCCTCTACCTTGAAGTGGGCATGTTTTCAGGCTGTAGGGGTATACTTACAATGCAAGGTACACCTTGCATTAATTTTTTTTTCATAAATTTTTAGGCTGAAATTTTGGCTGTTTTTTTCCCCCTATATCCTACCAATGTGAAGTAATATTTGATTTTTGGGACTCTGTATCCATCTTCACGGCAGTTCAGTATTTGACCACAGTATGTGAATGAGCTCTGTTAAGAGTGTGCCTCTGCTTTTTCTGATAGTAAATACAAACTTTTACCTTTTTAACCATTGAGCTGGACTTAAACTTAGTGTGCTGTGACATGGATCCAATAAGGATAAAAGGACTCCTTGACCATGAGTGGTTCATTCATGTGGACATACCTTTGGAAAAGTTTTTACATATGTTACAGAGACTTTTAGGAGGGGTAGTGTAGTGTATTCAGAATTAATTTTTATTATATTTATAATATTATAAATAATATTAATAAATAATAAATAATTTATAATTACTTTTTGGAGGAATTTTGAATAAAATGCACAGCTTTCAAGTCCCGGTTGCTGTGTATTATTGGAAAGATACTAACTAGAGAGTTTTCTGCAAATTCTGTCATGTCTCTTCTCAAAAACTCTGACAGGTACCAAGCAATTTACTGAATGTACCAAACAATGTACTGAAAAAGTATAAAGGACGTCTTTTAGAAAATACTGCAGACATTAATGTAAAAATTAAATGAACACAATCAATCCAAATATTACTAAGTAAAGCAAACACTTAAAATTGCACAATACACTTGCATTATTTTAATTAAATTGGTGCATTTGTGTGGACAATGACATCTGGTTCTTATTTTTATGTAATGAGTTGTTTTCTACATACTTCTGTATTACTTATTGCAGCCATTGATGAAAATTCTGACTCAAAAGCTGCGGGAAATAGGATGAGCTTATTTATAGCTGATAGTTTTGGGAACTCTTCATTTAGTGATAGCCAAAATTGACCAGAATCTGTGGTTTTTTTGAAGATCATTTCCATACTTTTAGTAGATGATAATTGAATTAATTTTCTTGTCTGTTACTAGAAGGACTGTAGAATCTACCACTTCTTTCTTAACTGGTCTAAAACTCTGCATATCTCTGTTCTGAAAAATAATTATGTAGTTATTTTTGAGTACTTGCAGGTGTTTTGTTTCAGATTGCCAGCATTACCATTACTATTACCAGTTATATTGGTAAAATTGCTTAACAAAAAAAAAAAGTAATATTTTCTCTAAACGAGAACTCCTGCTTCAGTGCTTTCATAGAATAATTGTTCTGTAAGATTAAACATTGATCTTGGCATAAATTGCACTGTGCTTATACAGCTACTGTGTGTTGTCTGTGAGATGCAATTATTTCATTGGTCATAACTAATTACTAAAGAAATCCTCAAGAACTCCCGATGTTTGGCAAGACAGTTACTTCAGAACTGACATCCTCTCTTTGCAGGTAATATGACCATTGCTAATGACTTTGCTGTAAAGAAAGTTAATGAGTTAGTGGTTAATGAGAAGTAAGACAGCAATCATACCACCTCTCCTTTGTGACTTGAGTAATAATGTACAGGCAGTGTCTTAAGGATTAGTGTAGCTGGCTTAGTCTTTTATTGCATTTGAGATCCTTTGTAAATGCTAAAATAGGTTATGTTTTTCTCAAAAGGGATGTTTTGTGTTTCCTTCAAAAACATTTGGAAGAGTGCTCCAGATAGAAAATTATCCAGTTCCCACCTTGAGGCTTATTGAAACCCTATTTTAAGGAAATCAGTATTAATTATGAAGGATAATTATGGTATTGAGTGGATAATAAGCATCCAGTTATTTAGAACTGGGGGATAATACAGTATTTGAGGCATTTGTTTAGTTGTCTGTAAATATGGTAAGTGAGATGGGTGCTTGAACACATCCCTGTAAGGTTTAAAAACCTCACAGAATAACACCTTGTATCCAGCCACTGTTTCAGAGGGTGTGAGCATTCCATAGGACCTGTGTCACATGTACTGTTCCATGCAAATATCTTTGCCATTATAAAGGGTCTCAAAGGCCACTAGACACTGTGTTTAGAGACTAAATCCTACCCACGTGTCTGCCATAAGGGAAGTTTGAATCTTGCTGCATGATTCAGGCATAGGTCTTCAGAAATGTTTTCACATTGTTCGATTTCTATCCAAAATAACAGCTGGTTTTGGAGAGAAGAATGTCAGTGCATGTGCCTAAATGCTCTGAAAGAAGTGGGCTCTAGGCTTTGTGTGGTACTTCTCTGCCTATAAGCACAGTAGTGTCTGCTTATGTGTGTGTTGTAAACATAACCACAGTAGACAGGTGAAGTACTGTCAAATTAAATGAGTATGAATTTGTGGAGTTCTTAGGGTCAATATTCAGAATGCAAATTTTCCTGTTTGGATTCCCTGATGAGATGACTGGGAGGCGTGCTGAGGATCAAGATGAAAATAGTAGACCTTCTGCTAACAAACAATTTGTCAAATTTATTCTGTAGTGGAGCTGAAGACTGTTTCTGCCTTCTAGTCTTGTTCTCAGTTGTTTAGGAGCTTGACATTAGACCTGACTAAAAGTAGCCTTAAGCTTATTACTTTTCAAGATTAGTTTAGGCAAGGTAGGCAAATTTTGGGAGCATGTGTAGAGGTATGTATCTCCAATTATGTTTTAGGAACTAGGGTTAGAAACAGGTGGTTCCTCCTCACTGCCTCCTAACATCCAAGGGCAGGAGTTTTCAGAAGTAGTTTCCTCTATCAGGCATGGACCAATGTTGTTCTCACAAGAAGCAGTGGGAAACCCCCATTTTTCAGCCCTCAGTTTGAATTGGTCATATGCTCCAGACTATCCCAAGGCATAATTTTAGGACTGAATCTTTTAGTGTTGTAGGAGTGGAGATGGGAGGCGGCATTGAGAAGGAGAAAAAATGGTGTTTTCACTCAAGCACAGTTTTCAATCAAATTCACTGGCAGTGAACAGGAGCTGGCTGCTATGTCCAGGCGTAGCTGTATGTTATCCATGAGAGATGTATCCAATTGCATGCTGAAGCTGATACAATTCTTGATAATTCTTCACATTCATCTGTCTTGGTTGCATAAAGATGCTTGCCTAGGTTCGTACAGACAGTTTTTAACAAATCTTTTTAGAAGAGCTGTAATGTGATGATTTTTACCTCTTACACAATTAAGTTACACTTAAATGCTTCTTGTATAATACCATTAGCTATATCTTTGGAAGAATGTTTTTCATTATAATTTTTTTTTCTGGTTATTGCTTTTCTTGGGTTGCTGAAGGATTTTGACAAATAGACACACTCATTCTCTTCCTTTATGTAATGTAAGGTCAGTTCACCCATCCAGATCAACGTCACTTTTGAATTGAAGTGTTAGGGAACCTACCTTCTGAAGTTCTGAAAGGGCTGATGTACGGTCTCCTGAGAGAAGGTGAGAGAATGTTTGACCAAACAGACCCTGGCATGGTTTAGAAGCAGTGCTGGAACAGGAAGGCTTGTTTTTGTAGTTTTTTCTTGTGGCCACTTTCAGACCTTTTGTGGTCTTTGGCATGGTGATCTACTGTGCAAGTACAATTAAACCCCACTGGTGGCAAGATTCTAAATCTGCTCAAAACCAGGAGACACATACTAGAGATGGAAAAGTAGACGAATATCTATTGACAACTACAAGGGCACTGCCAGGGTGTTTAATTGCCAAGATGGAATTGAAAAGCAAAAGCTCTGCTTGAATGGAAATTAACCACAGATGTCAAAAACTTTTAAGAAATGGTTGTACAACAAGCAGAAACTGAAGGAAAATATTATCTTGCTGTTTAACATGAGAGGTGAATTAGTCACCAACGAGGCTGAAAAGCTGGAGCTCAATACTTTCACCTCTGTCTTTAGCAGCAATGTTGGGCCCCAGGCCTTGGGAACAAAACTCCAGGTAGGTGCAAACACAGGTATTGATCCGTAGACAACACTATTGGATCCATTATTAAACTTGAAACAAAAGTAAACAAATGACACCACCACCATCCTCATCTTGTATTTGTGGCTTATGCCTAGTGTTTAAATTAACATACATGTTATATATGTTGAAATTTGCTTATAGTACATGTCCACATGTAAGGTGTGTCTTTTAAGTTTCTGTTGCTTGGTATGTAGTTCTTCTCTCACTGTAGGGAACTTAAAAGTTACAGTGATGAGGTTTAAAAATACAGGCATTTCTCAATCTAACAACTGAACTACATCTTACGTTCTTGGAACAGGAAAATGAATTATTCTGAATAATGTGTTGTTTTAATTTTTTTTTTCCTTTTAACAACAGCTATCCTTAGTAATGATCTCAAAGCACATCTAAAGTGGACACATTATTGAGCCAAGCTACATGTTTGGCATCATCACAAAACTGTATCGGGCATAATCACAGGAAATGCCTGTCCAGCTGATGCAAGCAGGAAGAGTGTTAGGCAGCTGGTGTTTAATCCCACGTACATGGCTAAGATTATGGAAAATGTGGGAAGGGTTAATACTCTGTTGAATGAATAATGGCTTGTCATTCCATTATTTGATTTTCTAGGGTTTTTTGTTTGTTTGTTTAGTGACTTATGTAATTAAGATGCTGAAATTGTCTCTTAGGTGAACGATGGCACACAGAGGCACTGTTATGCCTCCTTGTTATGCTGAAGCACTTGTTTGAATTTTGGTATTTGCTGAGGTGAATACTGTGTGTCAGGAAGCCACTGTTTCTGAGTACATACTCCTTAATCCTGCTGTCACCCTTTCAAAGGCTGACCTGGTCTTTACTGGAGAGGAGCAATATTTGACCCAGACAACTTGAAAGAATTCCAGGGTGATGTCTGGGCCTTTTGTAGAAAGTGAGATGTCGGAAAGGATACAATTGTTACTAGTTCATGAAGCACTGTTTGTAAAGGTGCAAAATACAAAGTTGGAAAATACTGTTGTTTTAGTGTCATACTTTGGCCTGCTATTTATTATTAATGTCCCAGACATTATTACACCACTGTTATCCCTGCCTGACAGCTTTGATGTTAGGTGTGTATTTGTACCATTTACATCAAACATGCTTGGATAAGAAATTTAATTGAATCTAATAAAAATGTTCTCATTGGTGCAAAATAGCTTTTTTTTAATCTAATGGTTTCGTTTTGTTCTTTTAAATATTTTCTTTAAAATATTTTTCCTTTGATGTGTATGATGTAGAAAGGGTACACCCCGAGTAGAACATGTTGTTTGGGTTTTTTTAAATATGAAGTCTTATTTATAAAACAAATATGAAGTTTACCTTTGTGTTAATGAAGCTGCTGAAGTTAATTGTGGCCATTCTAAAATGTGTTCATATCACAAAATTTAATGTTTTGGGATTTATTTTTATTCTTCTTATATAATAGTGTGAAGTAAAATATCCTGTGTGTTGATAAATTTAAAATGTCTTAATGTGTCCTTATGGTCTCACTGTTTGATATATATTTAAAATGTAAAAAAAGTTACTGCACTGTCCCTTTATTTTTTTGTATAGCCTTGTGGGTGGAATATCATTTGCCTTTTTAGTTTCCTTTTCATTTAAAATGTTTCCACTTCCTGAAGTGAAAGAGAAAATGCTGTTGGATTCAAATACGTTGTGGTCAATAGCAACCTGCTATTCCTATTTATTGCCAATGTCTAAAGCCTCTTTTTCTTTATAATGTTCTTTAGATTAGTTACTGTAATAACTTCTCCAGGTTTTATATGTGAGAAGTTTACATAGACAGCAAGAAATTTGTTAGTAGTTTAAAGAATTACAGGGTACACAGGCAAGATCTAGGAACATGGCTTAATATTCCTTAAATAGTTTAAACAAAATGACTGCTGTGAGGTTTTAAGGGACAAATAACAAGTAAAATATTCTAGACCACAGAAGCCGGTACTTTAGGATAGTGTAACTGTGGATTTTACCTGTGATTTTTAGCTGTTAATGCTATGTTATTCCATCATTTGTAAGGAAAGAAAGATTTCTGTTCAACTTGAACATTGAGGTACCAGGTCTGAGCACTCACCTTCTCTTAGCCCTACTTGGTAGCTGGTTTGATTTGTTAGAGAGCATAGGAATTAAGTAAGTTTCAAAAGGATGTGTCTGTGACTGTAATCTCTGTAACATTTAGGTGGGGAAGAGAAAGAGATGGTTCTGTTATTTGCTTGTGTTAAAAACACAGGAAGGCCAAGAGCTAGAGGAAAACTTAAGTAGTGGTGTAAATACAAATGGAAAACTTCTCTAGTAATGTTTGTGACCTTTGTGATATTGCTAGAAATTTTTTAATGTTTCATTTTAATGAATAAAAACCTGCTAAGATTATGATCCATGTTTACTATGAAACAATAAACTTTGAATCCTTTCTTACCTGAATTCTGAGTATAATCTGTGTTTATGTTTTACTTTCTCCCATAAAAAGTTTCAACATTAAAATTACGCTTTTGAAAGAAGTAAAATAGGCTTTAAAAGTTATTTTCTCTTATCTTCACAAAGCTTTAGAAGGATGGATCTTGCTTTTTCTGATTTACAAACAGAGGCTTGGTGGAAGGTTAAGGGTTTTTTAAAAGAGGTGGGAAATCTGAGATAGTTCTGGGAATCATTGGCAGAATGAGCCCAAAATGTCCTCACTTGATTGGAGATGACGGGAGGAGAAGAAATATTTTTGCCATGTAAAGTTGCACTGATCTGAAGGTTAAAATTCCCATTCTATTTGTCCTAAAAAATTACATAAGATGGTAACTGTTTCACAATTTTCTTGAGGGGCAATGGGCAATAGAATGGCAAAAGTTCATCTTCTGTATGTAGGCCCTGGTAAAGAGGATTTAATTGCTGCTGCCTTTTAGGGTCTTGTTCCAAAACCAGAAGATCTTAGCAGGATCATTTGGTAGTACAGATGTTTCAGATTCACCTGTGGGAAACAGGAATTTCCAAGGAATTGGTGGCTGTGGGAAGACAAGCAGTAGCTGATCCACTCTAAAGGCAGTGTGATGCAGGCAGGTATCTACATTAGGAGGCTTTATGTGAAGGCAGATAATGTACTGTTTTAAAAACAAATGTAAATTTACACGGCATCTCATAGGGCCACATAATTTTTGATTTAGTGTGTAGAGCTGGCTCTAATATGTTGCAGAATAATAGTCAAAATTCATAAATTTTACCTTGTTTTTTATGTTAACAGTAGAGTAATTGCACCTGTCCCCTGCATTCTATTTACTAGTTGTTTTTGTTTTCATATGGTGCCCTGCTTAGAGTGGGTGTCCTGTACCAGAAGTGAAGGGTATGTGTGAAGTTTGACTGTAAATGAGATGCAGAAGCCTTGTGTGACTGCTCTGCCAAACCAGCCTCTTCAGACACCAGCAAGTCTGAGAGCACATAGGCAAGCATGGAGCAGCATTTTCTAGTACAAGATCAAATCTAGGGTTTCAGGGCTGGATTTGGCTCTCTGGCCATGCTTGTGGTCAGGACAGTGTGCCCTTACTTGTCCTCTGGTGTTCCAGGTTTTCTATTTCAGGAGATATTAATAACTCAATGAATAAAGGAGAAACAAACATTCATTTAAAATTCAGTTTCCTAAGAAATGAGCCTGCTGGAGATACTTAGAAATTTACAAGTGTGTGTGAAAAGTGAACTTTCAATAAGTGTGTTCAAACTTTTGTAAATTACTGTGCATGTTATTTCAGTAGGACAATTGAGATATTACAATTATGTTGTTAGGTATTTTTTATAAAGGACCATAATGCTACAGAAAAAGGTATTTGAGTGTAGGTGTAAAATAAATAGACAAAATGGAGTGAACTAATAGCTAATGACAATTCTGTCATTAGAACAGTGTGAGAGTGATGTACCCTCAAAGTCTGGACACATTACTTCCCTTCTAATAATGGTGGCTATAATGTTCACAGACTATTTTCACTAGGAGCTATGCTGGTATGAATTACATGTCATATATCCACTGAACATCTCAAAAGCTGCAGTGATATTTGGTTCTGTCTGTTTCTAGGCTTGGACACAGGCTCTCTGTCCCCTTCACAGTTGAAGATTTTATATTTCTAAATTTTGTAGCTTCATCATTATAACATTTGTCTTCAAATATCAGCTGTTGTAGTATCATTCTCAAAAAGCATCTTAATGCAAGCAGACCTGACACGTCAGTGACATTTCTCTGTTTGTGACTGGAACACTGCATCTGGATTTGCTTTTGTGCTGTATTGCAAAGCTGATAGCTAAGATACAAATGCAGTCATTAAATAAAGAAAAACGTTAAGGATAATTAGATGAAATCAGATAGTTCTGTACACTATAGGACTGGGGGGGGGGGAGGAAGTAATTTTATTAACTCTGTTACGAGTTCTTTAAATTCTGGATGGCCGTTAGTCTTCAGGCCATTCATGCTGAGAATGATGCAGATCATTAGGTTTGTAATGGTATCATTAATTGTTTCAAAAATAATCTAAACCTGTATCTTATCTGCTGCCATCAGAAACTGTAGCTGTGCGTTAGGGTTCATTAAACAATTCAGCTGTGGGTACCTTTTGAAATTAAATAACTTTGAGAATAATTTCAGTAAAAGGCTTGGAACAAGTACGATTTCAGATGGGGAACAGCTGTGTTTTGCTGCATAGATATGAGCCCGTTTCACAGAGGAAATAAGACTGCACAGAAATAGGCTGTAGTACTGAGGAGAGTCATGCCATAAGTGTGTGTGTGGACTCCCAGTTGTGAGATGAAAACATTTCAGTTTTCTGGTAGCCTTTTTTATTCCCTTTATCTCTTATGAAAGTTCAGTGCTATGCCTATGACAATCTTTATTTCCTGTCATAATTTTCTTTGCCTGTTCTGCTGGTTAAAAATGGCTGAGCGCTTGTCAAGAAGGATGCCTCTCTCTGTGTCAGTGCCAGAGGCTGTTAATGACCTGAAAGCTCCCAGCATGGGCTGGCTCAGAGGAAATCTTCCTGTGGGTTGTGATCACTTACTGCTATTGGGAGCTAAAGTTCAGTTACATAGATTTCACTATAATACTCAGTGTTAGTGGTGCTAAAGGAATAATTGCCACTTTGCCTCATTGCTGGTAACTTTTATTTAGGGAGGAGAGAAAAAAAACACCTGCTGAGTGACCTCTGCATGTTACCATGTCTTGCCTCTGCTCTGTGCCTTTCACCTTATCTTTTTTTTAATAAATTTTGATTATCAGCATTTTGAGATTTTTTTTTTTAACTGGTTTAATTGAAGTTCCAGCTAAGTTCTGCTTGCTCAAAAAGGTCTTTCAAGTTCATGATGCGAGTTTGTATTTGTAACATTAATAAAGCTATGTTATTTGTTTTGTTCTCATCTAGGTACTTGAACTGGGATTTGATTTCTCATCCTATGGATCACTGAATGAGTAACAGATGGCCTTGCCTCGTCTTACAGGTGCTTTACGCTCCTTTTCAAATGTCACTAAACATGAGGATTACAGTGAAGAATTAGCTGACTTAACGGTAAAGCACTTTTTCCTTTACAAAGCATAATTATATAAGAATTATTTGTTTTCTTCATTTGCATTGCTATTTTATAAGAGTAGGCAAGCAAGATTGGGCAGAGTATATATATATAGTTTCCTGTGCAGTCCTTCATAGTGTCCTCGCTCAAAGTCAAATTCGGTGTAGCTTTGTGATTTTTATTTAGCCCTTACAATCATAATGTGCTATATGGAAAAGTTTGCTTGGCTGTGTTAGTACAGCCCTGTTAATTCATCTTTCAAGAAGTTGGGCAAGGCTGGTATGCTTTTAGCTCCAAGCTTACGTAGAGCTGGGAAGCCAAAAGTCTCCCTTTTAAGGGAGACTTTAAGATTACAGAATTTAGATACTTCTTTTGTTTCCCCGAGAAATAATGCATTAAAGCCATAGATGTCTTGTGGGAACCTGTAATGTGAAATGAGTTTGGAATCTTGGGGATTGTAAATAACTTCAAGTTGCAAGAGTTTGGCTTTATAGGGCATTTTGCTCTGGAAAGAGCATAGTGAGAGAGTGTGTGTGTGCTTTTGTGTATCCTCTTTCATACACTCAGGAAAGAGTCTGAAGAACAGATAACAGGAAAAGTGCTTGCAATCACTACTACATACTGACTGAATGCAATTGGAAGAAATTATTTTTATCTGATGTTTAATTTTAAAGGAACTCTCATATATTAATTTGAATAAGTTTAAAAACCCAAATATTTTGCATTTTCAGACTAAAAGATCAAAACTACATGCACAGTTGCTGAAGTCTGATCTTACTTGGAAGAAGATAATAAAGTTTGTTGATGACAATTTGGACAAAAAAGAATACCAAACTGTAAATGGTGATTTAAAAACTATATTACAAGCTGCAAAGCAAATAGGTATGTTTTCATTCTCTGGTAGTCTAATAATACACTGTTTTATTTGGGGGTGGGAGCAGGTTCAAGCTGCTTTCTGCCTGCATTCTTTATATACTGGTACAATTTTGGTTCTGCCTTGATGCCAGTTTTACCCTGAAATGTCTTTGAAACTCCAGTTAATTTGATGTGCATATGCACAATTTGGTCTTCTGTTTTATTTTAAGATACAATTCCATTGTTATGTGGATATTCTTGCTTTTTTGATAGTATTGTTTTGTAGTGTGTAGTATGGTTTGTGATTGACAGTTATTAAGCAAAACCAACAGTTTATTTTGGAATAGCAGTACTCTAAGAAAAGAACAATCCTGGTGTTGTCTGTTTTAATTCCACGTAATTGATATCATGAAAAATTGGACTGCTGTGCAGGCAGATAAAAATGTAAGAAATGTGCTCTGCTTGAAGTGTTTGGTGTTGAGGAGAAAAATAAAAATATATTCCACTCATCTGGAATTAAACTTTTAAAATTGAAATACATTATGGTGAAGCAAGTGTGAAAACTTAGTTTCAATTGGAAACTTAGTTTTTGATTGACAGACTAAACCTAATTCAGCTTTTGCTTTCATCAGAATTAACTTCATCAGCTCATAAACGGGATGCATGTCTCAACCTCTTGCTGTCACATATTTAAGGATTTTTGCTTTCAATCTCATATTTTCTCCTTTTCTGATTGTTTTTCAAATATCTTGAATAGAACCCTAAGTAAAAAGACTGAGAGAATTAATATATATAAATATATTTGCCTGGTTTGGGTGTTAGAGACCAGAGTTTTTTATCACAATACAAATGTTAACCTGCCACACTTACATTTCTATTTCTTAACCATTTTTTTGGAAATACCTAGTAAATCGAGAAAGAAACAAATATCTAAAAACAGACTTTCAAAAAAGGATATAGAAGTTATTAATGTCCAACATGTAGTCAGTTGTGCTGTACAGTTGCAGAAGATGCCTGTTAAGGCTGTTAATGGTTGTAATGGCTATTGCTTTCGTGAGCCATCAGAAGTATAATTTTGAGTATTTCTCAGATCACCGACAAAAATGTTTCAAACTCTTGTTAGTACTGTTAGTAGACTTTTAACCTCTTTGGGCTGGAATTTAAGTGTGTGGCTGCCTGTCTTTCCTATATAGCTAATGCTAAAAGGGAGGGGCTGAACCACCTTTTTCCTCTGAGACATATTTTTTTATATATATTGTATATATCTGTATCTTTATGTCATATATATTCCATATGTAGATACTTAATAATCTTGTAAATATCACCTCCAGTCCTCTCCATGAACTTTCCAGCTTTTCAAAATGCACCACAGGAAAATCCAAGCTAAATACCAAATTGGTAGCCACCTCCGTTTATATGTTGTTTCTAGTTACTCAGCCTTGTTCCATCTGCTTATGCTAAACTTTCTTTGCTCTTTCCTGTTACATTATGGGGAAGAAACCCCCTGCTTTTTCTGGGGTTAAATCTAACCTAAGTTGAATCAAATCACAAGTAAAAAAATTCTGCATGTTGTCCTCATTTAGAATGAGGACTAGTATGCTGGCTGGTTTTGTTTAGTTTATGCTTGATTACTTCTAAAATTTTGTTTAGTAGAGACATCTTGGTTCATCATATAGAGTATTCCTTATGTTTTCCTCGAGTACCTTTGTGAATATTTGTGTAAGAAGTACATTCATGTTTTTATCTAATAATATATTATTTATTTGAATAATATGATATGTTGTAGATAGAAATCTAAATTCATGCATTTATTTGCTTTACAATTTTTTTAAGTTACCACACACTCTTAAGTAATTCTACCGGGAATTACTACAAGAATTCAGTAATTCCCAGCTGAGTTCTGTATATTTATTCTGTTATGAATATTCAGATTAGGCAGTGAATAAATAGTGAGACAAAGTGGAAATTTGTTATTGTTAAAGAGCTTATAAATATACAATTGTGAGTTTAAGACCTCTAGCAAGTTTTTTGCTCTAGCTCAGAAAGATAAGAAAGCATTGGTAATTCTTAATATGAATTTTTAGTATGTAGGAGGATAATGAAGACAGATGCTTTATTATCATATGTCTTTTATAATTCAGTACCCTGCAACAATTCTTACTTGTTATGGTCTTCTTTTGATATCTCTGCTGATGAGACTTGCAGCAAGAAATTGAATACAGTTATGTTATAGGTAATAGTCTTATTATTAAGTTTAGTTATTAAGTATTTTGGTTTTGTTAACAGTTGGAGCTGAAAATGGACAAGAAGCAATTGAAAGTGGAGCTGTTTTTCTCTTTAAGACATTTCACGGGAAAGAAAGTGTTGGCCATGATGAGACAAAGGTGATCAAACAGATGTTTGGGCCATTTCCATCATCATCTGCTACTGCAGCTTGTAATGCCACATCTCGGATT
This sequence comes from Ptilonorhynchus violaceus, assembly GCA_013397565.1. NCBI lineage: Eukaryota > Metazoa > Chordata > Aves > Passeriformes > Ptilonorhynchidae > Ptilonorhynchus > Ptilonorhynchus violaceus. Next base: position 358,754 of record VZRJ01005681.1, on the reverse strand, counting down.
GCTTCTCACTTCCCTGAAGAACAGCTTACGGCCCTCATACAGATGGCTGAAGAGCAAAATGGTGATAACAGAGTGTTGTTCGGTAAAAATATAGTGTTTTCTTTTGACATGCATGATTTGGATCACTCTGAAGAGCTGCCTGTGAATGGTGAGACTGATGCGCAGAAAAATATAAGCTTAGATTATAACAAATTTCTGAATAACCAGCTGAATCACTTACAGAATTACTGTGATGAGAAATCTGATCTCAAGTCTTTGGAAAAAGTAGATGATTGTTTTTTATGGTGTGAAGTTGGAAAGTACCTGAAGGAATCTCAAGGCAGTAACCCTGGAGGGCCAACAACAGAAGACCTCTGCTGCACTTTGTATGAGATCCTTGCTTCCACCAAAAGTGCCGATGAACTTCAAAATGAGGTACAGTAGCACATTAACCATGCTGCATATATTTGAATGCTACAGAAATATACAATTATTTCATGTTAGTTTATGCCACTATACTTTATCCAAGTGTTGTGTCTGCTTTTTTTTTTAAGTCTGTCTTGAGAAAAATCATATGGCAGCATCGTAATTTCCCATGGAGAAGACAGATGCAGCATGAGTTTTATATGGATAATCTCCTTTTCCCCCATAATGGACAGGCTATTTTTTTTTTTTTTTGTGGCCATTTTCTCATCTTCTCCATACTTTCTTTTTATGCGGAAGCCAGTTTAAGCTGCTTATAAAAGTGTGAGGAACTAGCAAAGACAAACTGAAGTTCACTTTCTCAGGCAGGTTTCAGCTCCAGTTTCAGAGCCTCCCTGTTGCTGGAAGGTGCGCAGTTGATGCTACTTTAAAACTTTGTCATATTGCATCTATTTCTTTCCATGAGGAAAGGGGATAGCTGTGTTTATTACAAGAAGAGCAGAGAAAGCTTAAGGGAGAGGGAACAGTTGCTGGAGTTGAAGGATAAGCATAGTTGTAGAAAGAGTTTGAAAAAGCATGATTAAAGGCTGGAGAAGAGGTTTTCCAGGTATGTACACAAGAGATGATTGGATTAATATAGGCAAGGGAGAACTGTTTTTGAATGGGGTTGGGAAAGAATTCCTGCAATTTGGTAATTTTCTTTTTCTCTGCACTTGTCTGTTTACTTTATTTTTCCTAACTTGCCCTGCTTTCCTTGCCTGAAAACATCCAGTATTTAAATTCTCAATCTGATTTTTCAGAAAGACTTTAAATTTGAAAATTTGCTACAGAAATACAACTGATAGTAGGAATAGACAATCCTGTGAAAGACAGTATAGTGAAAATTTTCAGGAATGTTGCCATTACAGTTGCAGATTTTATTCTTCTTAATAAAAACAGTAGTTGATAGAGAAGAGGACCTGAGTATTTCATTTTAGGTTTAGATATGTGTGGATGACATCCAATGCATAATGATACAGTTGCTGAAGCCATATTATTATTTTGTCTGGAAACAAATGTGGACCACATTTTGGGTGTCCTTTGAGCTACTTTCTGCACATGTATATTTTCTTACAGATTACTTCTAATTTGAGATCCTAAATATACATGGAAGCTGATCTAATTTCTTCTGCATTGAAATATATTTGAAAAATAACACCTTAATACATGTCTGCAAACAGTTTCATACTTTGGGTGGTCATATTGAGGGGAGACACATGAAAATGGAAGATTGAATAGGTCTTGCATAAGAAGATTGGATAAAGAAACTTGCAGGTCAAATGAAACACAAAGAAGAGCACATTTTCAAAGGGACCTGAAGTTTATGAATTGTACAGAGATAAAGATTTCAAATTTTTTTTTCTAGATCGGTGACTGAAGACCTTTCTAATATTATTATAGGGTATGCAGAAATAATTCCATACTACTGCATGATGCCTACTTAATGCCTGAGTTTAATTTGTAAAATGTTAAAGGAAATGCTCTAAACCTTTTACTTGAATCAAGAAGAAATAACATTATTTTTATTTTGCAACTTTATTATCATAATGGATTACTAAATCAGTTGGCAGAAAGTTCAAGCTATTTGCATTAGTTCCTGGAACAAAGAATTCTTGGCAAAATTTCTGATTTGATGGCTTCACAGAAGTTTTAATTTGATAATATGAAAAAATTGTTTGCCAGTGATCTGAAAATTACTTATCAAGAGTAGTTCCTTTTGTTTGTGTCGCTAGAGAGGAAAAGGATTTCTTCCCTCAAGTGTCTGGAAACTGTACCTTATTTTGTATTTTTAAGAACCCAGTAATAAAAAAACCAGATCTCCCCATTCTCATTATTTTGGCCCCCTTGTTGCCTTTCCTTGCAACAGTCCTATTTCATTGTTCACTGAGCAATGTGGGGGTCAAGGAGGGAGTAAGACAAGGTCGAACCTGATCACCTTTTGTTAAAAGCTAGCTGACATTTGTATTGTGCTCTCTGTAGGCATAGTCATGACTTGAAAATTTCTTCTGGGCTTTGAATTTTACTATCACTTGGGGAATTTTTTTATTACAGTAATTTTGATGATGCCATCAAAAGAGCAGATGGTGCTTTTAAACCTGAAAATAACCCGTTTCTAGAACTGGGTCATAGGTTTGCCATATGAGATGGTATAACAAGTTGATTGATCCTGCATACTGAACATCCTACATTACTTGGGGGGATGAATACAGGCTGAAGTGTTTGTGAGCTACGAAAATTTTTTTCTTCATAAAAAAACCCCAACCAACTATTGATAGGAAAGGATTATTCTTTGTAACTAAAAATTCCAGATCTGTAAAACACATTTTTATGTTTTAAAACAGAAAGGTACCATTGTCTGTTTATTATTGAACAAGAAAAGAACATGCTGGTGGTGAGGATATTGGCGAGTGGACTTCTGTAAGACAATTTCATTTGACCCTTAAGCAAACTTTTTTGAGATTCCACATCACATTAAGAATATGAACAGTTTAGATAATTTCAGGGGTGGCATCATGTTTTGGGGTTTTTTTTTGTAGTGTATGTATAGGCAGACAAATGTGCTATTTAGTTTTTTATGTACTTAATGAGCTCTACAAGGAATTGAAATTAGTTGCTTTCTCCAACAGTGTATAGCTTATGTTTAAAGTAATTGGCGAGGTAGAAGAAATACTTTGTTCTCTGTTTTCATTATTTAAGAACATTCCATTCTTCCTTTGGGACAGTTTGTTTATCTGGCATATCACTGGTGACTCTTAATTAGAGGAAAATTGATTCTTATGATTGGAGTGATATGGGAGTTATAGCTCATTTTCTAAGTGGTTGGAACATGTGCTTTTCACTGGGGACATAAAGTCTAGTAAAGCTAAATGACAGCTACACACTTTTCACAGTGCGTCAGATTTTGTTGATGAGCATTTGTATTTTGTTGACAGTAATGATGCAGTAACAGGACTGTTATTTAAAAACAAGAAGAAAAAGTCAATAGCCAACTACAAAGTTTGGCCAATAACTGTTGTGGGTTTTTTATTATTATTTTTGATTAAAGCTTAGTATGCAGTGCACTCCTCAATTCGAGCCCTCAGTTTCTAATATATGATGAATGAAAAATGGAGCCATCTGAGAGCATTTTAGTAGCTTTTCCACTTAGTGCCTCACAGGGTAACTAGGAAAAAGTTGGAACAGTTTAGTCTCTCTGATTAGACCATGCTATTCTTAGAGGGTGTGTCTCTTTCTTCTGTGAACTCTTGTCGTAGTTTATCGGCAAAATTTTTCTGAATTTTATTTTGGAAATACCTGTCTCGATTTTTACACTAAGGTGGAGGTTCATTGTCCCTTTATCATAACATAACAGGAAGATATTTCATGTAGAGATAAAATAACTAGAGGAAAAAAAGAAAATGCAGTCAGAATTGTGTTAAGGTCTAGTTAATACAGCATACATGATGAAAAATAGTGCATTTTATTCATCTTGGGACAAAGAAAGAACTTCACCCAAATAGAATTAGAAATATCAATATCATTCAGCATATTAGATTAAATGGTGTTTCCCAGACGAAATCATTTTAAATACTGTGTAAATGACTGGAAGAAAACTAGGCTAAGATGTGAAACAGCAGAGGTGTTTCAAGAAAATTACATTGTAAGCAGGAACTTGAATATTATGTAATAGTACATATGTTTACTCATCTCTATATATGATGCATTTATTTGCCAATATAATAAGACACAAGACATTTACTGTGTGGGCTCCTTTTGTCTGCTTATAGTTGTGACTGTTTCCAGCTCTCTGCATTAAAAGGTTAACATACATATGTACTATGGCATCCCGGGCTTCTATCAGTAAATACAATCCAGCTGTATCATGGTGTGAAACAAACATTGCTTTTTATTTCATTCCTAAAAATAATTCAGTATTCATCACTTCTACCGAAAATGTAAAATACATTTTCTTCCTTGTTGTGGTAAGCACCTGAGAATAGTCAGGTAGTGAAAACTACAGTAAGAGGCCAAAGGGTAGTAATGTGGAGTTTGAAGGTCCTCAGTCCTTCCTTCAAGGGTGATTAATTTAAAGTCAAAGTAGACCTGAAATCAGAAAAATACAAGTTGTGGAATATAGGTTTTATATGATGAAAAAAAAAGAGGTCATGAGTTGGGCAGAACCTCTTCCTGTATGTGTTCTTTATTAGTTCAATCCAGTAATATGCTCATCATTAGAGCCAAAAGGTTGTTGTTTTATTACTAAAATTGAGTTCTTTTCGTACTTGTTTCAGAATGGAGTTAATAGATTATTTTGTTGTTTCATTAAGTAGGATTTTTTTTTCACGGTGGTGTTTGTGTGCCTCTGAATGCTTGATGTAGCAACAGACTTCTAGACAGTTTTCCCCAGTCTCTTTTAAGTGAAGCCCTGTTGTCTCTCAGGCTTCTGCTTGTAAGTTTTTTTTAGCTGCCTTTGTCACTGGTAGCAAGATAATGATTTTTTTTTTTTTCCACATGAGTTCATCTACATTGTTTCTGTTGCCTTATCTTAATCCCACCACAAATGTCTGCTAATATGCTTTGTTGGTCGAACCTGTAGGTGCTCATGGGATCAAGAGCAAGGGGAGCTTAACTAATTTGTCAATTCAATGAACTGGCAGGAAGCTCCTCTATGTCTGCCACCAGCCTTTTTGCAAAAGTAAGGGAAAGCAAAATCTGTTTAAACTTTCACAGAATCTAGAAGGGAACTTTTCTGTCAGTGATACAGTATCTTAAACTAAGGAAGGCTCATTAACAAAAGAATGTGGGAAAATTTGTCCCAACTTCTCCCCTGAAGACTACTCCAGAGTCTTGTTGCCTGGGTATTTGAAAAGAACCCTTGTTTTCTGCTTTTTGACTTTATTCAGGGCTGGTTTTATGACCACTTTTCCTGTGCTACAGTTGTCTATTTTTTTTTTTCTTTTTCCAGAGTAGTTTTAAAAATGAGCATCAAAGAACTATGCCTATAATTTCTTTTCCAGATGATGCTATGCCTTTTAAACACTGCCTTTCCTTTCATTTACCCTTCAGGCAGTTCCTTGCCAACTTTTAATTCTTCTATTAATGCTTATCCTCACAAATTTAAAAAGTCCTCATGTGGAAAATTGCAATGTTTTAAAGGAAGTCCAGATGTGAAACAACTGCTATTTATTCATTTTCTAGATTAATGAAGTGTTAGACCAAATGATGTATCATGAGTAAGCCCATGCTATGTTTATGCCATTTGCCAGTTACATGAATGTCTTTTTGATTGTTTCCCAAATAAATCCTTTTAACTGATCTCCAATCATATTTATATTCTTCTTATCCACAGTATTATTGCCCTTGTAGATGTGTGGTCCCTGGCCTAAAATTTCATGTGTCAGTTTCTGCAGATTTATGAAAGATTACATTGCACTCAAGCTCTGTTAACAGTGGGCTCTGAATTTGGTTCCTAGCTTCAGTGAGATCATTTTTATATCCGTGATCTTTGCTTTTTAACCACTTTATATCGAAAATAATTTTTAACCATAGAAAAATTTGAATTGTAATTTTAAAATTGAACAGAATTAAAGTATTGTTAGTAACTTTGAAGAGTCAAAATTTTCCTTTTAAAAGAGGAACTCGTACTACAGTAAGGGACCTAGATAGTGAAGTCAGCTGGTCTGTGGAACTTAACGTGGAAAGCTTTCCTGGACACTTTTAAAGGGAAATACACTAAAATTATTTCCTGATGTAGGGGTATGAGCCAATAAATAGAATCATAGGTTGGAAGGGACCTCAAGGATCATTTAGTCCAACCTTTCATGGCAAAGGCATGGTCTAGACAAAATGGCTCAGCACCCTGCCCACCTGAATCTTAAAAGTGCCCAATGCTGGGGAATCCACCACATCTCTGGAAAGATTATTCCAATGACTGATTGTTCTCATTGTGAAAAATCTTCCTCTTGTGTCCAGTCAAAATCTTTCCAGCATTAACTTGTACCTATTGCCCTCTCCTTTCCATGTGACCATCCTTCTAAATAGGATTCTTGCATCTTCTTTACAAGGCACCCTTTAAATGCTAGAACATGGTGATGAGATCTCCCCTAAGCCTTCATTTCTCAAGGCTGTACAAACCAGTTCTCTCAGCTTTTCCTCATGTGGCAGGCAATCTCCAGACCCTCTCCAGCCTGCCCACATCTTTTTTATATAGAAGGGGCCAAATCTGAACATCGTATTCCAGGCGTGGCCTGGCAAGCACTGAGTAGAGTGCGAAAATGACTTCATTTGAGGTGGTGCTGGTGATGCCCTTGTTGATGCAACTCATCATCCCGTTGGCTTCTTTGCCACAGCAGCACATGGTTCACTCATTGAGCTTGTTGTTCACCAGGACCCCCAGCTCCACTTCTACAGATCTGCTCCCCAGATGGATAGATCCCAGTCTAGTGCTGCACTCCTGGACTATACTTGTCCTTGTTGAACTTGGTAAGATTCTTGGGTTTCAATGTGTTTTCTTGTTATTGGAAAACTCAGTTGTTTTAAACTGTGTATCCTTCAGCCTTCAGCAATGATATTTTTGTTTTAGAAATTCTTCATGTCTAAACCAAAACATAATGGACAGATTTGGCAATAGAAGTAGCAGCTTTCCACTGCAGCTGGCAAGTCATAGGGCATGTCATTCACAGTAAGCTGGGACTGGTTAGTGTTGTTAATTCTGATCAGAATGGAAACTATAGAGCTTAACAGACAATAGAAAATAATATTATGGCCCTTCAGGTACAGTTAGCCTTTTTTTTTCCAGAAAGGTTTTTATCACGTATCTCATAGATGCTGTAGAAAGATGCATGTTTTTTTAGAACATGGAAAGTCTCTGTTTTGTTTTTTTTTTGTTTTTTAGAATATTGACTGCTGAATTTCTGATATAAGTATTGGGTAGTATGTTACTCTAAAAACTGATGGGTTGATAAAGGAGATAAGACCACTTAAATTTTCCTGCATAATGTTCACTATTATGTTTGCTGGATGTTCTGTGGGGAAAACTCTACTTGATGTTTCACAGTACTTGCAAGGAAAAGTGTATGTTGTGAGGCTGGGTAAATACCACCCTCCCCTATCGTGATTATCTTTCAAAAAGCCCCACAGTTCTTGGATTACCATCGCTTACTTTATCTGATGCCGTCCTCTTACTTGAACAATATACATACACACCCTGAATTTGAAAAAGTTTTAATTAAAAAAGTGCTGATGTTGCATTTCACGTGGTAGTCTGATCATGACAAAAGGTGTGTCTAGACTGACTTTGATCAGTATTTGCCTCTTAACCTGGCAAGTATATGGATTCCTGTATCTTTTCACTTTATTATTAGTGTTTTATTGATAAGTGTACTTGGTTCAGTTGGCTTATAAAATGGAGAGCAAACAGAGCAAAAGCTATGAGAACTATCTGTAGTTACTACTTAAATATTAGACTTTCTTAATTAACATCACACTCTTATGCATTTTATTGCTCTACTTTGAGCAGTAGGATGAACAAATAAAATCTGAAAGATGTAGAGAGGTGTTCCGCATGGGCATACTGGACTGAGTCCAGCAAATGGCCACTAGGATGATGAAAGGACTGGAGCCTGTTCCATACAAGAAGAGACTGAGAATGCTGGGGTTATTCAGCCTGGAGAAGGGAATTCTTGAGGATATGATCAGAGCTGGTGGTGAGGGAGGGATGAAAATGTAGCCACACTTCTCTTGGTGGTACCTAATGGCAGGACTAAAGACAGTGGACATAAATTTGATTACAAGATATTCCATCTAAACGTAAAATTTTTTGTCACTGGGAGGATGGTCAGACACAGGAGCAGTTTGCTCAAGAGGTTGTGGAATCTCCAACCCTGGAGACTAGATGATTTCCAGATTCTAACCTCAGCTGTTCTGTGATTCTGTCATTTCAATGGAAAAAGTAGAAGTAATTGAGAAAATTCTTGTGTTATATTTACTCCAAATTCTGCATTAAGTCTTCATTTTCCCTGATGAATTTCTTACCAAAAAATCAATCCCTTATGTTTGAGGGTATTTATATTTATTTATATATTTATATTTGGACATGTTTGGGGTATTTTAAATTAAAAAGCTTCCTGTTTTGTAAAAAGTTCATTATTAGTAGAATCTCATAATAAGTAAGTGGAGTGTGCCTTTTAAGTACTTACATTTTAACCTTATGTGTAACTTAATTAATGAATTATGGTATACAGGAAATAAATAGTCCTTCTGTTGCAAGTAATCTCAATTAGGTTTTAAAGTGACCTCAATTTCAGATGTGTTAAATTGGTCTCCTAAATTAAGTATCTGTCTAAATAACAGACATTTGTTGTCCAGAAAAATCATTCATTTAGTTTCCTACATTAAACAGGAATCTGTAATGGTCATTACTCTTATAAGAGAAAATTACATTCAGTCTTAATTCACACGACCAAATTTCTAATACCTTTTAAAAGCCTGACATTATTTATGTTAACATTTAAATTTTTTTTCTATGTGTAAGCTAAGACAACTGTAACTGTGAAATGACATTGAAATACAGTTCAATAAGAAAGAGCATATTTTAGAGCTCATAATGCAGACCAGCTGCAAAATAATTTTTAAATTGATAAAGACTGCACACACTTACTTACTCCTTTAGGTAAATGAATGGAAGAGCTTATACAACGTTGCATAACATCATGTTATTTTAGAATAAGACTAGGAAAGTGTGTGTAGATTTTGTTTCCTGCTAGTGGCTTAGCAGGCTGTTTGTCAGTAGCAAACACTGCAGACACTGTTCTCTGTTTACTTCTTGCTCATTGCTTTCCAGAGTAGTCAGAAATTTAGTGTAACATTTGTGCATAAAAACTATTATGTTCTAACTATTAGTATCCAAAAATCTGATTACCCAAGAAATACTTAGCTTACATTTCTAAACCTGAATTCAATATAATAATTCTCAGATCTGTATTAAGAGTGATTCCCTGAGCAGTCTGAATATGTAATTTATATTCAGAGCTCTGAACTCTTCACAGTTCACATTACAGTATGGACTGTGAAAAGTACTTCAGCATTTCAGTTTTTTGCAGACAAGTTTTTTTGCAGGTGCTAGTTTTGAGAACATTCTTCTGATATACTTTGCAGACTCCAAAAGAAGTGCTTTCAAGAAACAGACTGCACTGTCTGTGCACAATGCAATTGGCTCTGACTCAATATTTGACTAATACTATTGCTTGGCTCAGAGGGCAAGTGGAGCTTGTTTGCATGTTCTTTGTAGCCATTTCCCTGGTTACAAGCTGACCTTCACCATCGCAAAAGTGCAGTGTGCAGGTGTGAAAGTAGATGTTTACTTTGCTTTCCTTAAAGCAAAATAGTACCTGAAGTGTCAGTTTCTTGCTGCTTTGTAAAATGCCGAGTGTTGGATTTTGCAAAGGCTTGGCTCCTCCAAATGCTTTGTTATTGGAAACTCAGTTTTACTTGTCACTAGCTCGGCACATCAGTGTAATTGCGTGTGCTTCATTGCTCCCAGAGGGTTATCTGTTCTCTGTCAAAACCAAAGTTTGGCTTTTCTGTGTAAGCTGCTGCTCTTCTCTTCAGGCATGGGACTCTCAGCTGCAGCTTTTCTAACTCATCTGAAGCAGAACCAAAGGTGCTGCAAGACCACAGCACAAGGCTGCTCTTTTCACTGTACAGTTTTCATTAAGCTGCTGTGAGGGGAAGAAAGTCAACTTTGATGTCAAAATGCAGTTTGGCAGAACTTGAGGCCAATATAAGTAGACTTAATATGTAATTTTTAGAAAATCTAGTGGGAAGCACTTTTTGAAATATAATAAATACCATTATGTACTGAGGCATGAGTAAACAGTACAGTTTGTTAGTGAATGAGAAAATTAAATTGGCCAGAAACTGAAGTCAGTGGTGAAATGGCTGATGTTATTGTCCAAAGTGTAAGAAATAGGAAAATTGAATATATTTTTAAATAATAATTATTTCTGTGTAAGCACAAAGGCAAAACCTCTGGGATAAAATGCATCATTAAAATCAGTTGGAGATTTTTGCTTGATTTCAAAAGGGGTTTTTTTTCTACTACTTGTCCTAGTCTGTGCTTATGTTTTTAACTTATTTTACAGAGGTGATTTCTGAACCATATATAGCTGGTATTTTACACCCACAGCCAACAAAATGGTGCTGTTACAAAATAGGATTGCACTAACATGTATTTCTATGCTGCTTGGGAAAACTGCCACTTAGAAGATGTTATGGTGCTGTGGCATTTTTATGAGACTTTCCCACAGAGGAACTGGGTGTCTGGTCACACACTCACTGGTTAAACTAGTTAAAATAGCAAGGAGTACTTATTCCACTGAATTTTACACTGTTAATATAATAGTCTTGAAAAACTGATACAAGCAGATGTAGTAATAACTACATAAACCGTGTAACAAACACTGAATACTTGTGTGAACAGAGAATAGTCATACTGCAAGGTTTTTGTTCAAAAAACAAAATAGATTTGGGGGTTTTGTAAAAAAACTTTCCCTAAACAGCTTGGCTTAGAGCATAATTTTATTTTTTTTGCAGGTACTATCGTATTTATTATGAAGATATAAAAGATGTTGTGAGAGAGCTTTCAAATATGCATTAATACAGGGAAAATCTTGGATATTTGATGTCAAAACTGAGTGTCTCAGGAGTGTACTTCTGTCATGTTGCAGAAGTTCTCCAGGCCTCTAAACTTAGCATGTTAATGCTGTGTTGGAGCTAGGCATGAACTCTGCAGAAATGCAACAAAAGCATTCTGTCCTTCATCATCTTGTATTACTATGTACTATTACTTCTATTAAATATAGTATGAATGCCTTATATCATATACAGAGTTATATATTACTATCTTGTACTACTCAGCAATGTTTATTGAAACCCTCAGTTTGTGAAGATTAGATTTGTGGATGCTACCTGTAAGAATAACAAAAAATTGTGGTACTTGATTTTGTCATATAGAAGTCACCATTAAACCTTTCCATATTAATGTTAAGTTCATTAGAGGACACAACAAACCTGTGGAAATGAGCTGAGTGAAATTTGCAAGTGGAAATCTAGAATGAAGAGTCTACTGACTCTTCCTACTCTAAGTAATCAAATTAAATGTTAAATGTCTTGACATTCTACTTAAATTGTCATTCTTTAAAAAAATGCAGATGCTGAAAACATAAAAATATTCATCCAGCTATGTGGATACTTACATTAAAAACCCCCAAAAATCCAGAACCGGTGAATTTTATTGTGACTGAGCATATTTTAAAGAAATCAACATCTGTATGTTTATATCCCATTCTAAAAACTTTTAAGGTCTTCATTGTAAGCACTGTCAGATACTTTCAGTATTACAACTACATTATTTAGTTGATCTTAAGTGAAGAATGTGTTAATATAGAATGCCTACTGATAGGGAAGGCAGTTTCAGAAGATGACTTCATCATTACTATATATAGAAGGTGCTGAAATAATTGTAAAAGGGTTCACAGGAGGTCCATCATATAGAAGGTAGCATGTGAAATAAAGCACAGAAAACTGAGGATATGGATAATGAAAAAATAATTGCCAGTCTGGCTTGATGAGAAGAAGTAGCAGTAGTACAAACATATTTAGTGTGGGAGGAGTGCATCCATGGACTGTGGCTTGCAGGAAAAGGCACTCAGAGGGAGGGAGGGAGCAATAGATTGGCAGCATAAAGCAAATGTTTTGTAAATATTGGCTGTTCATCTTAGCAAGGAACAGTTTCACCAAGAGTTTCAGTTAACTTTCAGATTCTAGGGAAGTTGGTTTCCAGTTCTAGCGTAGCTTTTTTTGCAGTAACCGAAAAAATGTGCATGAGAATCAACTCTCAGAACTGTTATACACAGAGCAATTGTCTACTCCTTGTGAGACATTCTTCAGGATGTTGCAACTTACCTAATTTTTCCATTTGGACATGGATATTCAGTTGCCTGTAAGGGCTTTAAGTAGCCACTGAGAATCAGAAGTAGATTAGTATTATTTCGGTAAATATTCATTATCGAGTTTTATGTAGGCCAAGGTTAGACTACTAGTGCCCTTTAGTAATGGAAATTTTCAAAGGTTGTATTGATATGTTCCTGTATCTGTTACATGCTTTCTACTGCTCATACTAAGTTTTCATTATTATTGAAGCACTGGTCACTTGGTATTATATTTTTGCATTATTGAACAAAGTCTGAAGTGGGTTAAAATGTTATCTGAAAATCATATAAGGCACTTCAAAAGTTATAAATGGCTTATTTTTGGAAAGAAATGGAAGTACTTATCTGCATTCCAGAAATGTTCATCAGTTGTTCCTGGAGAGCTCTTCAGCCAGCACCGATTGTGGTTGTTACTAAATCTACCAATGATTGTAAAGTTCGCTACAAGTTTAGGAAACTTTTCTAGGGTCCTTGTCTGAATGTTTACAAATGGTTATGAATCTCTAGCTTAGGTATCACAGTTAAGAGGCTTGTTAGAAAATATGAAAGAGCAGTATGTAGTAGTTTTTCCAAGTATCTGAAATAGAATAAAGAAGAGGAAGTGCTCATAGCTAGGGCAATTTTTTTTAATAGTAATTTTTAATACTTTATATTCTGTCATTATTTGCCTATATTCTTCTTGAAGTCATCCAAAATTCCGTCTCCAAACCTCTCTGAAAGCAGTTTTGCTTCTCTTTTGTCTTTGGACAATTTAGAAGATTTATGTCAAGGAACATTCCTGAGATCAGATGAAATTTCTGTTGCAGTTGTATTACTTTCATGCAGCTGTTTATTAAAAGTTAATTTGTTAGGTTTTTTCATAATAACTGTTCACGCACAGGTTTACTACAGGAAGTTTACACATAGTAAAAAATTCAAACTGTCCTTAGAAATTATTTCTTGATTAAAATCAATAAGTGGAATAGCTCTTGTTGTGAAGCTCCGTTCAGAGAACAAGTCAAAAAGCTACAGTTTAACATTCATTTTGACTTAAAACTAGCTAATTTAAATGTTCATTGCTATGTATATGCAACACCACATGAAAACTTCGCATATGATACTATGTTGATGTAACTTAATCTTCATTTTTCTTAATGTACCATGAAATTATGACATTAGCTTTTAGTTTTGTGTGTGTGTACCCTCTCATGATATATGATATTTTGATGTCAAAGGAGCTTGTCTCATAGAACTTGTTTTAAGTGTCAAAGTCGCACTTCCTTTTGCTTAGTATAATGACTTTCTAGCCCTAACAAATTAACATATCACAAAGCTTATTCCCTGTTGCCTAATTCATAAAAGCAGTATCCATTTAGGGAAAGTACAGGCGTGTGTGGATCACCCCTGTGGTGTTTTATCTTTATCTTACCATCAAAGCTTCTAACTTGGCATGAGACTGGCTTTTCAAGATCGTATTTTCTTTGTAATTTTATTAAAATTACCAAGAGTTTTATATTCAGACAATACAAAGCTTGGGTCTCATTATTCTTGACCATAGAGCTTATCTGCTCCCCTTTCATGTAGAGAAAATAATCCTTATTTTTGATACATTTTTTGCCTTTTTTAGTTGTGTCCTTCTTTTTTTAAATCCAGAGGTATACAGCTTTGTTGTTGTCCAAGGACTGTTGAAACCCCACAGATGATGGGAAACTTTGTCTTTTTGTGAAAACAGAACCATGCTGTCTCCCTTCGTAAGAAACCAAACTGAATGGCATTTGAGTGCTGGTTTTTAGGGATGGAATTTAAGAGATGATGAAAGAGCCACAGAGAGAGACAAGAGACGGTAGGCTTAATCCTGGTGCTGAGAGCTGTTTGCTGTCCTTCCTGTCAGTAACTTTTCCTCTTTCCTGTCAACTCCTTTACTTCAGTTTTGTACTGAGAGAAAGCGTGTTGCATCTTTGAGCTAATATGAGGCTTGATCTATTAATGATAACTTTTGAATCAGTTTCAATCTATTATTAAACTTAATGAGATATTTTTTTTAGAGAAAGCCTGTCTGTAGGTGAGGGAACTTTTCCCTTTTTATTTTCTTGGATGCTGAGTTCTTCCCAGATCCACATGGAGACATAAGGAATTACAAGTTCTGCAAGAAATGCTGTCAGATGGCACCTGAAACATTAAGGCTCTCTCATTAACTAGGCACAAAATCACTTTCTTCCAAATCATTTTATGGAAGGCGGGAAGGAGGCAAGCCCCACAAATAAATCCCAAACCCACAGCTGCCTGAGCTGTGGAAGTGGCAGGGCCAGGTTTCCTGCATGGCTTGGTGTTGCCTAGTTTCTGTTGCGTGGTGTCTGCCGCAGTGCAAGTGGTACAGCCTTGCTGGCTGAGTGAGAGTTTGTGCTGGTGCTGTGCTGGTGCTCACTGGTGCATGCCAGCGCCTCTGTGCTCCTGCTGCAGCCTCCCAGGGAATAAGGGCGGGAGGCACAAAGAGCAGTCATTCAGATCCGTCTCTGTTACTGGCCCCAAACACTTCTGTCTCTCTGTCAAATCTGGAAGTTACTGAAGAGGCTTAACAGTTGTTAGTTCACACACTGATAAACACACAATGATGTGGTAAACCTGGTTTCCTTGGAAGCTAGGCTTAAAAATGACCTGTCTGCTGAATCCTTTTTTTTTTTTTTTTTTTACACACTCCTAAAAGGCTATGTTTCAGGCCAAAGCTTGCCTTGTTTCCTTCTCACCCACTCGTGCGTGTGTCTGGCCAGGAGGCTGGAGTTCACAGCCTGGGGCAGGTGGTCATAGCAAAGGTGTGAGGCCTTTCAGCTGTTTCCCCGGGGAACTCTGCTGGGTGTGGCAGAGGGTATTGAAATTCTGACTTGACTATCTTAATTGGGATAAAACTAGCTTCCAGTTTTAGGGTCCCTTGCTACTCTTTGTCATTCACCTCTGTTAAGCAACATGAGGTGCCTAACAGAGGTTAAGCTTGGCTTGCTGGTATTTTGTTTTGCTCTGTCGGTACACATAGGGGTAGTGGATCCACACTCAACCAAGTCCTACTCCTGAAATGGGAAGGTTTGGGAGTTGCTGTCCTTTGAGAAAAGCTGCAGGGTTTTATCTTTTGCAGAGTAGAATTCCACTGCTGTTTTAGAAGTTTAAATCGTACATCCCTAAAAAAATAATTTGTTTGATTCTGATACAGAAATCAATTCTATAAATGTAGGTTTTCTGCTGGGTAAAGTCAGAATTTCTTGCTGTTGTATGTACAGGCAAGAAAAGTTGCAAGTGCAGTGATTATCTAGTTTCAGGACTTTTTTTATATCAAAAATCATTTATAATTGATCCCATAATACTTCTGAAGATAAATACTAGTTTAAGGAATCATATAACTGGGGTTTTCTACATTTAAATTTCTCTTCAGTGCTTCCTTTTCATAAGGCAAGTCAGTAGTCTGCTGTTTTTAGCTGCTGTTTGACATTATTTCTAATTGCCGAAGTCTTCAGGCTAAATAAGCTGGTGGAAGTTGCCTTGTAGCTATGTATTTGAAATTTTCAAAATTAATGTGTCTAAGTTTTTAACTAGTCGCTGTTAAAACATTGATGATGGTGGCAATCTCTCCAGTCTACTTATTTTCATGTAAAAATATTGAGAAAATTTGCTAAGATTTCTGATTTTGTCTCTTTTTCAGATATGGTAGGCAGTTTTAGTATAGATTTGCACAAGGACCTGGACAAAGATTTTCATCAAATTCGAATGATGCTGTGACAGATTATGCTATTTTTTTATTATAAAACAAATAGTAAAGAATTATCTGTAATCAAAACTGATAGTAAAATAAATAGGTTTAGGCCTATTAAGCAATATTTATATACACTTTCAATTTGATAGTCTGGTTTTTTAAGTCTTATAGGAAAAACACTTTTTTCTTCCTCTAACTGATCAGTTTCAGTGTTTTAACTATAGATTTCAATTTGATTTAAAAGAAGCCTGGTACCTGTAGGCTGAATCTTTTAAGACATTTAGTTTCATGTTTTAATACTATTTTTGGAGTTTTCCTTGCTGCAATTCATATATCTTTACTAGTGTGTAGTTGGCGTAAGATTGTATAGTCATCTGTGGAAACAGAAATACATAAAAATAGAGCATAATCTCAATGTACTGAGAAGAGATGGTAGTAAAAAGAGCAGTTGGCCATGTCTTTATTGTACTTGTACTCCTGGACTAAAAATGTGTCCCATACTGAAAACCAGATTTCCAGCAGTTTTTGTTGTACTGCAAATGTAGTAATGAGAAAGTAAACAGAAGTTAAATGTTGAGTAAGAATCTGTTATGAGTTCATTATCTTTATGCAAATGTCTTTCCTACAGACGATGTTATATGAAAACTTTTCCATCAGCTTCCTTACTCAGCCTTCTATCCTATAAGTAAAATTCAAAGTTTTTGTTGGGGGAATTCCTGGAATTTTGCTGCTTTTCTTTAATCTGCCTATTTCTAAATTTTTCTTTAGTTAATTGTTTTCTTCTGATTGCCAACTGATACTAAAATCCAAAAATTCAAAGCTAGCTAATTTCACAGGCAGACCTTTAAGACCTCTCTGATGAAAAGTAGTAACTTCTCATTCATCCTCACAAAGCTGGCGCTTTATTCCACTGAGGCTGCCTGAGAGCCAGGTGCTGCTTGTCCAGTTAGAATGTTTGCTTGTTCTGCTGTATCTGATCCCTGTGATCGATGAGATTGCAATATGAGAGTCCTCCAGCCCCTGTATCGAGGAATAGCCATCAGAAAAGCATTGTGCATACACATAGGTTATCAATAACTCGCCTTGAGAGGGCTTGAAGTGCCTGGTTACTGTTCTGCTGTGAGACAGGTGCAGTTAAGCTGAGCTTGCTTGGACTCTGCCAAGTCTCCTAGGTGGAAATGGTTTGTAGGGTTGGAAGATCCTTTCTGTGTAGGTGAACTTAATGTGATGGGCTTTTTATTCAAAAAAGCCAGGCTTTAAAAAAAGAAAAGCAGATCTGAGAGCTGAATTATTTTCTCACACACCTAATAACTGTTATTAATAAAAATGGTAAAAAATCGTGCTTTGTTTGTCTTGTCTAATTTTAGTCAGCCTGTAAGAAATGTGAAAAGACAAAACATCTGAGAGTTGTTTTTAAACCAACTGTTCTTCTGTAATCTGTAGCTGTTAGAGGTGGTGATAGTCTCTTACTTTTTAGCACAGTGGTAGTTAACAATCAGTGTACATATTATATCCGTGAAGTTTGTGTTGAATTTTTCGTATTAAAACTCCCCCTCTATCTTCAATGTCTTTCTTTTTGTTACTGAATCTTTTTAAGCAGTATACTAGGTACTATATCCAGACAGCTTTTGCAGTAAGACTGTAGCCCAAGAAAAATGTCCTATTTTCCCTATAATTTTTTAAATGAAGCAATTGTTTCAGTTGCTTAAGAGCTACTAGGACAGAAAAAACTTGGGATCATGCTATGGTGATGATCTTTCCACAGCTGTTTGAAAACTGTGCCTTGTAAAGTAATATCACCTGCAAACAAGCCACAAAATGGAGGGATAGCAATTAATTGTGTAGGTGGCACTCTGTAATGAAGACCAGCTCTTAAGCTGTAAAAGTAAAGAGATACAGAGGACAACCACTGGTTGGCGGAATTTGGGGTTCTGTTTCATTTATTGCTGTAGAGCAGTACTTAGTGCTAAGACTCAAGCAAGGTACCAGGACTGTTCCTAGTCTATTTTTGTGTTCACTTGAAAACCTAAGTATTTTCTGAGATTTATAGGATCCTCTCTCACCTCAAGGAAGATGTAGAAATCAAGAAAATGCCCTTGCGATGGCAGATAGTTTATGATGTCAAAGTATTACTCACAGTTCTGTGCCTCATATTTGTGGTTACGCCAAGGACCTCCAAAGCTCCTTGTAAATTATGCTTTATAAAATTGAGAAGAGAATATTAGCTATTTAACATTCAGAATCAAATCTTTCAATCTTGAACTGCGAGTTCAGCAATAAAGATGTGCTTTTTTTATGGCTGAGCCTTACTTGAAAAAATTTGTAATGTCATGTGTCTCATTGGGGTTCAGATTCTTTCTTGGAACTCCTGTGGCACACAGACTGCTCTCTATATGCCAGACTGTTATCTGTCCTTGCCTTTTGCATAGGGCTAGCATATATTCAGGAGAAATCATTAGCATGGGGACCTTGCCTCGCCTTTCTAATGCAATATGACACATCTTGTCCTTTTGTTCCTACATTGATTACTCAATATCATTTACTCAATATGCTTTCTTCCAGATATTAAGCACATAAAATGAAATGTAAAAATCACTCAAACAAGTATGAGTGACCATATATCTCACTTATCTATGTCTTTATGGTTATGGAGTAGTAGCTGAAGTCATGCAAGACCTTTGTTAGTGAAGGCAGTCAGGGTTGCCTTTTGGGCACAATCTGTTACTGACTTCAAGGAATGTAATAATTTGGCTGGAATTCAAGAACCTCCTGATTGACACACAGCTTCTCCATCTGTTGACCACTGTCTAGTTTATCTCATTGCAACTTAATAGAAAGTCAGGTATGAACATTCACCAGATTCCTTTGCTTGCACTCAGGGTCTTGAGTGTTGACTTTTCAGGCCAGAATATATAATAACATATCAAATCTGAAATGCAAGTACCTACCCCGATGGATTGGGTTTGCGTGGCCAAGCTTTGGTAGTGACGGGGGCTACAGGACTTCTGTGAGAAGCCGCTAGAAGCTTCCCCCATGTCTGGCAGAGCCAATTCCTGGCAGCTCCAGAGATGGACATGCCGCTGACCACGGCTGGGCCAATTAGAAATGGTGGTAACACCTCTGTGATAACAAATTTAAGAAGACAAAAAAAAAGTGATCACGCAGTTGGCTTCTGGCAGGGACCTGCAAACCCCTAGAGAGAGGAGCCCACACTGGAGCAGGTTTCGTGATAGGACTTGTGACCCTGTGGGGGACGCACGCTGGAGCAGCCTGTCCTTGAAGGACTGCACTCCATGGAAGAGTGACCCACATTGCAGGAGTTTGAGGGGATTGTTGTCCGTGGGGTGGACTCACTTTGGAGAAGTTCGCAGAGAACTGTCTCCTGTGGGGGGGACCCCATGCTGCAGCAGGGAAATTACTCCTCTCCCTGAGCAGTGGGAGAAACTGTGGGTGATGAACCCCCATTCCCTGTCTCCCTGCACTGCTGGGGGAGGAGATAGAACTGGGAAGGAGGGAGGGGTGGGGGGGAAGGTATTTTTAAGGTCTTATTTTACTTCTCATTATCCTGCTCTGGTTTTGTTAGTAATAAGCCTTCTGCATGGACATATTTTCATAACTCTCGAAAAATGATAAGGTAAAGAATTGTACTCTGAAACAGCAGCATTCTGTGATAGTTATTAATACCTTAATTAGGAAGCAACAAGTGTGACTCCTACAGTATGAACAAATCTGAATATTAATAATATTTTGGTCTTGCAAGTCGTCAAGTTTAGTTATTTCTGCTCTTTGCAAACCTTCTCTAGCATTGCCACTATTCCTACCATCAGTGGTAGGTAGTGACAGATCTCGCTCTTTAACTTATTCTCCATCTCTCAGGACTTCTACTTGTCTTGGTTTAGCTCTCAGTGGTTGTTTTCCACCCATGGACTCTGGGAGGCTTCTGGTGAGCATGGGAGACATCTTGCCAATAAGAACAGGTCATTGCTTCTGGTCTTCTGTATGCTTTTGCTTTTTCCCCTCGTTCTTGAGCAATGAGCTTAGTCTGTCTTAGCTGCTTAAAATGTCGTGAAGGCTTCCTTCCTCTTCAGACAGGAGCAAAATTCATTGGGTGATCAAGACAGTTCTCAAACTGCTGGTAGCAAATGAGTATCTGTCCACCCATCGAGAAGTTAAAATGGAATGTTGCAGAATCTGTTGTGTAGTATTGTATGGGTTTGACTCTCTCTGACTGGTAGGATGTCTGGAGAGCAGGATATGCAATCTCACCTTTGTGCTCTTCCCTTGGGCACCTGGCTCACCTTGGATGGAGTGATACTGTTTTTGCTTCATGATCTCTGACCGCGAAGTAGAACACATTGTGTAATATTGCTGCTTCTTTCTAAGGTTCTGCTGTTCTAATTGGGTGGAGTAGTTTTTGATGCCTTATTTTATGTTTGAAAATACAGGCTGAGGCCGAAATAAGAGGGTAAAAAGTAAAAATTTATTAAAAGGATTTGGAGAAAGCAAAGGTTTCCCAGGGACAGCCCCGGGACCCCCGCTACGCAGGCTTTGGGCCCAATCCTGCCGAGCGGGGTTCCAGCAAGTGTAAGTTATACAAAGGTAAAAGGGTACCAAAAGGGTAAAAAAAAGCCCCGAAAGTGTTTGTGCTTCTGTTATTATAGGGGTTACATAGTTTTTAAATATCCTCCAATGAAAAGCAGAATTTTGTTACACTATTCCTTGTGGCAGGTTTCTATTGGAAGATCTCTGCTTACTTCAACAGCTTATCGAGTCCAACTCTGGAATGCCCAAAGGCCGATAACTTGCCTCTGTATTGTCTATAGGAAAGGGATACAAAGTTGTAGGATAGAGGTTATAGGATTATAGGGGTACTAATATATAAAAGTATAAAACTAAAATGCTACTAGTCTAAAAAGCATAAAAGCAAAAAAATCTCTCTGGCATCATTTTGATATGGATGGTTTTTGTTTCAGAATATTTTGGGAAAACAGGAGGGGAAAAATATCTTTCCATTCCAAAAAATGGTGTTATCTATTTCCTCAGAAAACCCCATCTTTTCTGACTGATGCTTTTCTAGATTGTTCTTAACAACTTCCAGTGAGAGAGATGTTTTGGAGTCCTGTGCAGAGATAAAGATCTACACTGGATGTTTTAGAGTTGGTGTGTTATTTGTCTTGTGGCAGTGATGGTGTAGTGGTGTGAGGTGTTATTGAGTTTGAGGTTTTCTGGGGAGCAACATGGTAAGTCTAGATGTGCTTACATTGTGTCTACTGCCTTGATGAGAAATTAGTGTTTGAGCCCAGATCTGGTTGAATTGAAAGCATTTAATTTCCTTGTGTTGCTGGTATTCCAGAGTCAAAAAATCGCTAGCAAGGTTGAGATGAGTTTGTGTTCAGTTCGTTATACAATTAAGCTGTTTCAAATACACTTCTTTTCTTGTTGCTTTTGTGATTATTTTTCCCTCGTTGCCTTAAGCATTTGCCCTTGGAGAATACCTACCGAAATTTACTGGTATGAAATTGCCGCTTTCTTTTGAAATGTAAAAAGAAGGCCATCTTACAGCTTTAGATAATATTAGCTAAAATGTGGCTGTAAAGTGATAGTAAACAGCGATGCAAAATAGAAGAATTAATGATCAGTGCTAGTGAAGGCTGGATAAAGAAAAATCCATCATGGCTTGAAACCCCTGACGTCAGAATTGACATCTAACCAGCAGTTCTTGTTCTATATTTTTGTAGTTTGTTAATTCTGAGAATTTTCTTTTTGTCCATGTTTATCATATTCTCTTATTTTACTGTTTTTGCAGACTGCTTCTCCAATTTGCCATCACTGGTTACTCTAATGAAAGAAATATAAGACTATACATTTCAGAGCTGTTAATGCATGGTCTCTGCAAATTCCGCCATCACTGTACTAATTTGCACAAACTTTATGTTTTCCTAGGAACCCCTGAGGGCCAGGGGTAACACTTGTTTCTTCCACCTCTGCCCCCCCCCCCACCTTATTTTTAAATGACAGCTTTATTATGAAGTACAGATTGGCCTGAAAAAAAGGGATCATTTATCTGATGCTGTTGGCACTGTTCAGAATTTTGCAAATACATGAAGAGGCAACAAAAAGTTATTTCAAGGTGTTCTCAGAGGGCAGCAGTCAATAGAGAGACACAGAAAAATTCTTTGTTTAGGAGCTGGCAAATTAAATACAGGACAGTAAGAGACCTCTCTCTTCTTTTGTAGTTAGAACAGAAATACTTGAATCCTAGAGTGTTGAAGTCTTACTCTTTCATAGAACTTCACATCAAAGTACATCATATCTTGTATTCTTACCTGATTCCTGAAGTTATATGAATAATATTAACAGCAAACTCAAAAAGCACTAAGGAGAAACTGCCCTGTTTTCCTTTTTGGAAATTGAGAAAAATTGTTTTAAGCAGTATTAAAAATCAAGAATGGGTTTTGAATAACAAACTCCATACTGTAGTGCTTTGATTTGTGACAAAATAATTATAGCTAAGAGATGAAAGTGTTTTTACTGTTTTGGGTGCAGATTTTTTTCCATTAAAACTCAGTATTATGTGGAAAACATAACTTTAAACAGGGAACTGTTTTATCTAGCCTGCTACAAGAGAATCATCTGACTAAGAAAATCATTGGGCCAAAATATCACTTAAACTGGTACAGAATTTTCTTCTGGTTTACATCACTTACATTGTGTGTTCGAATTGCAAACAAAATTTTATATGCAAGTACTATAGATTGAAGTCAATACTAGTGTCATCTAAACTGTTTCTTCATATTCCTGCTGTACTCTGCGTCTACGATATTAAATATTTTTTTGTAGGATGTGACTGTGAAAATGCAGTAGGCTACATCTCATGTTCGCTGGAATGGGAATAACTTCCTAGTTATCTGACTTTGAAGAGAAAGCATTGGTTCTCTTGATTTATCCGCATAGATTATAGAGAAATAAATTTGAAGCATATGTAAATAACCCTAAAGACATATATAGTTAAGTCTTGGGAAGAATTAAATTTCATACAAGAATCTCCAAGAGAAACTGAGTTTTACTTAATAGACAAAATCCACACATTTTTAAATATTTCAGCTGAAAACTTTCTGTAATTCTCCCTCTTTGTAACAGAGAACCTGGTTGAATATTAGAAATTATACCCTTTGGGTTTAATTACTAGGATTTGAAATTTTTTAATTTGTTAAATATTTGTCATTGTCAACAGATATGATGTTGCCAAGGATGGAAATATTGCAGTCCTGTTTATAAATTTACATAAATTTGGATAATGACTTATGACTTTATTTTCTTTGTAGTTATTTGAACTGCTAGGCCCTGAGGGTTTTGAACTCATAGAGAAACTCCTACAAAACAGATCTCTGATTCTGGAAAGATCTTTGACTTGTGCAAATGATAACAGGTTCCAGGCTCTGCAAGGTAAGTGATTACAAAATTTGTGTGCCAAACCAAATTAAAAGGAGTTTTGTAACTTTTCCGTTATATTTCAAACAGTGGTACTGTCCATGTGTTTAAAAAGCAAGCAAAAAAATCCCAGGGGATGGCAGGGGTATGTATTTATGGGCTTAAACAAAGTAATGATTGCCTGATTACACAGAATAAACAAATACAGATTGCATATATTTATTTACTTTTCAACTGCCTATAGGCATGTGGAAATTCTGAATCTATTAACAGTTGCACTTTTCCTGTTTTAATGGATTATCTGGAAATAACCTGATCTTCTATTATTCCTCATTTGCTTTCCTGCTTCCTCTCTACTTTGTAGTATCGTCTAATTTAGGCCTAATTTAGGAAGAAAAGCACAGTAACAACCACTTCTGAAAATAATAAAGTCAAGCTTTGGGATGAATAAGTGAGAGGGGAAAAAATGGATTCAGGTTTTGTACTATGATTTTTGCTTTTATAAGATAATTTGCCCACACTGAGCAATTATTTTAAAATACGTTTTACAGATTGCTGTTTTAAAGCAAGTCTTATTACTTTCTTCTCTGACAAAAAAAAAATCTTATTGCATATAGGTTGTGACTTGGGATAAATCTCATGTGGACATAGCACCATGTAGCCCATTGCATGTTCACGGCACATGGAGTTAGAAAGATGTGAATAGACCTAGTAATGGCGGACTTACGTATCTTCACAATAATTTTAAAATGCAAATGGCCCCTTTTTAATGTTTGTAATCAATGAAATATTATATAAGTAAGTGTTTAGAAGTTCATCTCTTACTGTGCTGATGGTTAGTCTAAACTCATCAGAACAACTGTTAGTTTTACCTGTTTGTGATTTCAAAGTTGAACATCTTGCTATATAACAAGGCTTTGTATCCTGATAGTTTTCCCTTCTCAAGTAATCAAAAAATAAAAAAATAAAAATACATTCAGTAGAAATGGAATTATTATGCTTTTCTCTTACATACAGATTTTAGTTACAGAAATGTTTTCTTCTCACTTAGCAGAAGGAATATTTTTGAAGATTTTATGAAATTATTCTTCATTATGCCATCAGTAAAATCTAACAGAGTAATTTCTGCTAGAATGTGGAGGAAGAATATTTTCAACGTTATGCTTTAGAGACAATAGAAGAGCCTAACTGATTGTATGCTTTTTGCACTGATGAGAGAACCCTTCTTTCACTGTGGTAAAGAAATCAGTGATATTTCAGTGTCTTCTCTGAGATCTAAGATGCTCTGCCCCAAGTTCAGTCTATTAATTTTAATAAGGCTTTTTTTTTCTTTTTAAGTTGATCAAAATGTTATTTCTAATGGGGACTGAAGAAATGGGGACTCTTATCTTGCCAAAATTTCGTTTGGGGAAGGGAATCATTTCTGTCTGCAGAAATTTAGTCAACTTTGAGTAATTTTGTGCCTTGAGAAAATAAGCACAAGTCAAGAAACTGTACATGTACTGCATTTTTGTACCGTGCTGTATTATTTGACTATTTCTTATGTAATTTACTTGCATGGCAGTAAAGGTGATTGTTGTGCTTATCAGACAAATCAAGTAACATTTCTTTACCCTGGTGTGTTCAGTCTGAATTAAGTGTAGTCAGGAAATTGCATCCATTGTTGTCCCCTTTAATACAAGAGAGAGAGAGTTAAAGCTACAGACATGATGATATTAATGTGGACATTTTGACAGTTTATTAGAATTTTTTCAATGCTATTTAACAAGTTATTGTTGCCTTATCCAGTATGCATGCTGTGAGATGTAGGAGTTTCACTGTTGCTGTAGGTGAAAACTAAGCCGCACAAATTGTTCAAAATGTCAGTCAAGTGGCTTTATTTGAAGAAAAAATGGTTTTCAAGTTTTCAGCTTCAGAGTTTGACTGCAAAAGTACATATGAAACATAACTGAGTTAAGTATTTAATATTCTGTCAAACCTACATAAACTAATAATCTGTTTGCAGAATTTTGAAAACTGATGTTTAAAACCACCAATATAGTTAAAATGAAAACAAAATAAATCTCTCCAGCCTGTTGTATATAAAGGACTTGGTTGTGTCTTTGGTTTTGGCCACTACTGGTCTCAGAAGGGTGAATGTGACTGTGCTTTTTTGGGTTCCCTGCTCCCCTAGATTTATTGTTTACTGTAATTGTTCTGGGGTTCTGATTCTTCTTGATTCAGTTCTGCTGCTTATCGACATAAAAGAAAGGAGTCCTTGTGGTTGTATAGAATAGGATAGATTTTCTCACTTGTTTAGGAAATTGTGGGTGTGCTTTCAATACAATCAGGTTATCGGGTATGTATACACTAATTGTTATGTGAAGAGGCTGTTTAAAAAAAAATTATTCTGTTTAATCTGTTTTCACACCATCCGACTTATCAGTGTGTGTATGTAAGAGGAGCAATAACTGGCAAAGTGGCATTTCCACTGCCGCTGAAGTTATCATAAATACTGAAAAGAAAACACTCTTCCTTTTGCTGCAAGGCCGTCCCCTTGCTTTGGGATGAAGAAGTGTTTTTTATTTTAAATGTCTTACCTTTGAGACACGAGCTAGTAGTGCTTTTAGATTTCTTGAGGCCAACTGCTGCACAGTCTACGTAAAGTTCAGCTATTTTTAAACACACAATGCACATGCACACAAAGATGCCAAAACAAGCATGAAACCCCAACCAAATATCAAAAAACAAACCTTTAGAATAAAAATGGGGAAAAAAGATGGAATGCAGTACTTATGGAGAGGTATGCCTGTTATCATGTTGCAGAACAGTGCAAGAAGATAATAGGAGAAAATGCTAAGCCAAATTATGGTTGTCAAGTTACAATTCAGTCTGAACAAGAAAGGTTGTTAATGAAACAATATCGTCGGGAAGAAAAACGAAATGCCAGAAAAGAAAAACAAGCTGGGGAAGATGGAGAAGTTTCTGGAGAAGGACAAATGTGCTTTGATCCCAAAGAGCTACGGATACAAAGGTAATAAATCGCAAAAGTTGAGAAATGCTTCTGTTGTAATTGCTACTTCAACATATCATAACAGTTTATTTTCTTTTAGTTTGCTTTGGTGATTAGGTGATTCTGACTTCAAGTCACGTTTTATTACAAGCGTAGAATTTTTTTTAACATGAAAACCTAATTTTCAGGAAAGAAAGCAGTGATTTGCTTAATGAGAATCTTCTTGATCTCATCTGTGTGGGCTGGAATTGCAGATTAGTGGGGTAGGCTATCTTTCTTAGTTCCTGTACACACACTACTTGTTTAGGATTTATGAAGTCTGTACTAAATCTGTCAGAACTATCTTTCTTTTTTTCTCCCAGGATTAATGGGTACTATTTTCCAAGCTGTCAGCTAGAAGGTAGTGGGAGGAGTAGAGGAGGGAGAGGATAAGGAACAAATAAGCTGTTGTATTTTGTATTGAGAAAAATATAGTGAGACTGATATCTAACTGTGAAATCATGTTGCTGTATTGCTTAAAAAGAGGCCAAACTGCTTATAGGACAGCCTTGCACTTCTGCACATTGAATTGCACTTCTGAATTTTATCTAAAGAGTGTGTTAAAAGGATTTGGTCTAACTGGTGCCAGAGAATAACATTGTAAACTTTTTTTTTTCTTTAATTTCCCCAACTCTTGCTCTGACTTTAATATACCATGTTCAGTTGTTGTGATGACAGCCTAAATTGGGCAGAATTATTGCGGGTGTTTTTCTGCTCACAGAGAACTAGCACTTCTGAATGCTCGAAGTATGCCAGTCCTAGGTAGACAGAGAGAAATGAGCTTCGAAAAAATTCATTATCCGCATGTCTATGATTCCCGAGCTGAAGCTATGAGAACATCAGCATTCATTGGGGGTGCAAAGGTATGTGTTTGGTGCATTACCCTTCTTGAACAGTACGTCTTTCCCAATGAGTAATGTGCAGCAGGGTTCCCTTTGTTTCCTTAGTCTTCTTCTCAGAATCCAATGTAAGAAGCAGTGCTTCTTTGCAGAGAGTTTTAAACACTTTGATATATTCTGTTTTTATTTTGACTCTGGAAGAAATAATCTCATTCTCAACTAATGTATTTGCTTTTATTTCTAGGGTCACTTAAATTCTTAAAATACTATTTTTCTATCTTTTGGATACCTTTGAATTGACTTTAACAAAATGAATGCTTTATGAAATTCTAGATCTAATGGATTTTGAAATTTAGTAAAACAGAGTTATCTTTGTTGGGGTTTGGGGACTTTTTTCTGAGTAATAAAACTGATTATTTTCCATTTGGGGGGTTCAGTGCTATCTATAAAATGAATGAGTGAGATTTGCTTTTGGTTTAGATTCATTTTTTTGAAGGAAAGTGATAAAGCATGTTCAATGCATAATGACACTTACTGTTTTCATACTTTCAATTAATTTTCCTGTAATACTTCTTTAGGTGTTCTTACCAGAATCAGTTCAGAGAGAAAACAATAAAATGTATGAAGAGGTGAAGATCCCCCATAGTGAACCCATGCCGATTGGTATTGAAGAGAAAATTGTTTATATTAAAGACTTAGATGAGGTGAGTATACCATTTCAAAGATATTAGTTTTTACCGTGTATTACCAAAATTTAACTGGAATTATTACCAGTTTTTCCAGTGATATGTGATAGCTAAATGCAGCCAATTGATTTCTTCACTATTTATTTGGAGAATATTTATTGGGGAACGTAGTTCAGTGATATAATTCCTTTCATGTTGACTCATATTCAACGAATTCCTGACCTAAACTACTTGTTCATGAGTTGCAGTGCTTAATTCCTTTGGCATTACATTTTCGGTTATTTATGGTTTTGAGCTGTGATCTGAATCACTAAAATGAAATGAAAGTATTATGGTGATCCTCTTCTCTTCTGAAGATCACAGGAAGAAGTGAGCCTGAGCTTCTGTATCTTGACCTGTACAGGTTGGCTTCTGACTGCACAGCACTATTCTGCACTAGTCTTATAGTCTGATGCAGTTCAGAGGTGTTGAATATGGTGTTATAGACTGCGTGGGGTGCAAAGTCGTCTCAAGTGGTGCTTTGATGATAGAAAGTAAAGAGCCAAGAGAAAAAATGCAGATAAAACGAATTTTAACGTTTTAACTATTACTGATTTAAAATGGTGAAAAAGCTGAGGTAAGGGAACTGAATTTCTTTTTAGTTATTTGCGGTCTAGAATTTCCGGTACTGCATCACATGTTCCTCTTTACTCTTCATTGTATATGTCAAATCTATTGAAAAATGGAAGATTTGCTATTGATTTGAACAGAGACATAAAGAGCAAGCTGTATGTACATAAGAAGGTTTTATGTTTTTTAGTTCTTCAGCATATAATATGGATAAATTTTTTCCACCTTTTTCTCTCTGGGAAAGCAGGAAATGAGAATATACCCAGAGCACTTTATTGGTATTCTGGGTAAGGATTGTCTTACATAAAGATTTAACTCTTTCAAAACAGAAGACAGTTTAATTTTAGAATCTGAATCTATTCTTTTCTGCTTAAGTGACAGTACCTAATGTTGTGTTTATGAATTGACTGACAGCTTAACCAGATAGAAAAATAGAGCCACTGCAGCTATTGTCATTTTATTTGACAATATTCAGCATGACAGCTTTTTGCCATGAAATATCTTTCTCCTAAGCTAAATACTACATACTAAACTGTAAATTTTTTGCAAGAAGTACCAATATTTCAATAGGCAATAACTGGTTTCAGAAAAAATATGGTTTATACAGAAAAATACCTGCCTGAAATGAATAGTTTGCCGATTTTTACACATATAATGTTTAAAAAAAATTTTAAAAATGCATCAATTATGTGAATTTCACAAGTAATTCTCCTTTGTAAATTGTGTATCATCAAGAGGTATGCTTTTCAGTTTTACAGTGAAATTTTGAAATAGAAACAATCTTCAGAACTGTACTTTGATATGATTTTTATTATATGAGGTCAAATAGAAGTGTCAACAACAGTTTTGAATGTTTGAGCACTCATGTATGTAATTCCTGCCCCCAAGTTTAGTATCGGTTTGCAACAACAGATGACAAATTTACAAAGTTCGTCCAGCTGCAGGACAAGCTCCCTGATTCCATTAGTGAGACTCTAGATTTGAATAGAACTATTTGTTGAATAGAACTTTTTTCTCAATGAGCTAAAAGGGGCTGGAATTGCCAATATGTAGAGTTAAGACATACCTGGTCAAGGCATAATATCTTGGTTGGGGCAAAAATCTTTTTTTTTTGTTTAATCTGCGTGGCTGTTTTAAATCTCTAAGCTCAGAAACACCTTGGTTGGTGTTTCAAATTTTTGCCAATTAACTGGAATCAGTTTAGAGAGCATGAAGACTTTCTGTCGATATATTTTATTTTTGATTAACTAGTGTAAGCAAAAGCAGCAAAATAATGTTTTCCAGCTGTTTCCCTAGGATGCTTGTAAAATACCTCTGTTGTATCTCTGTGTGGATATGTTTGCAGGATTATATAAAATATAGGTAGGTGGGCAAGGAGTAGAGATGACAGTAAATATAACTGCAGATATTTCATAACTAGGAACTTCTAAAGGCATCGTGAGGAACTTGAGAGTTCTGCTGCTGTTGACTACTATGAGCTGCCTTTAGTGATGGGGTTTTGATGTAAGACATTGAGTTAGTCTAGGCATAAAGGTACTCATTCTGTTTAATGAGTCAATATACCTGCAGCCCATAACCCACAGGGTAAAAAATGCACAGAAAAAACTATTTATTGTTTCTAGGGTTTTGAGTATTACCTATTGAGCTCTCTAAGCACTTGCTATTCTATGGGGAAATCCTGATAGTATTAAAAATTATAAATATTCTACTTCCTTTTCTTTTTATTCTGTATGTTTTCATTTGCGCAAAAGTAATTTTAAGAACTCTCTGTCTGTTTCTTATGAGCTATGTGATTTTGATCACACTGTCAGCAGTTTGGGGGAGTGTTTGACCATGTAATGTATATTGCAGAATACACCATTAAATTTAATCTTCAAAGTTCCTAAGGTCAGATCTGAGTTCATAAGGAGTTCATTTATGTTTTGGACTGTTAGCCAAAAGTTAAACCTCTAGATCATGTAAGTTGAAGTAATCTTGCATTTTAAATGTTTTAAAGTATTAGTTAAGGTTTAGATTTTATTTCCTTAACTTGTTGTAAACACAGGTTGAGAAGAGATGAGAGAAATGTATTCCTCTAGACACTGATCTAACAAACCACATATTAACCACGTTTTAAACAAGTTTCCTTTTTTAATAGTTTCATATGTAGAAGTATAAGACAAAATGATAAAACCTCTATGAACCAACACCAAAGGCAGCAGCAGTGCCTTAAACTAGTACAGATATTAACACAGTGTTCTTATTTATAGGATTGGCAATGTAGCCAGGATGCATCTGCCACTGCAATCCGGAGTAAGAAATAACATGTTTAAGCTAGTTTTGGTACTATATTGTCAGAAATCTTATGACTGGTATTTTCAAAGTATTTGGTTTAGTTAGAGCCTCCTTGCAAAGGGTCAGAGTTTCCTAAAGAGTTTAACTTCAATGATTAGTGAAATCGCTGCCTGAAAGAACACAGATGCTAAGATGAAACTCACTATATAAACTGACAAAGATCCAAATTTTTGTAGCTGCCATTCCTACCTAATCCCATTATGCACTGCAAATACAAGATCAGGAGTGGCCAACCTTTCACAATTTAGCAGCCATAAAAAGATGTATGTCATAATCAACTGGCATTAGTGCTCTTCTGCTTTCTGTGTTGTTCCTTTTTCTGCTTTGTCACTCCTACCTTTCTCCATTATGATCTGAACTGCTGCTTCACCTGCTGCCACAGTCTCACTCTACCTGTATCATCTCATATTCTTTATTTCCTACCCGTATTGAGGTGGGAACAGGAGCTGGTGGCACAGAAGGTGCTGTGCTGCTGCTCAGGAACATTGCTGGTGTTCAGTGGTAGAAGGGTGCACTGTGTCCCATGGAAGGAGTTGCAAAGGGCAAAGGTTCTTACCTTACTTCAAGGCAACAAATCCCACCCCTAACCCCCTTTGTAGATATCTATTTTTCTTGGCATTTGTTATTTTTTTGAGAACTGTGTTTTTACTGCAGTTAAAGCACAAGTGGTTCTTAAGTAGCTGACTGGTCATACTAATTTAATCTAAAGTGTTATGGTTCTACTATTTGTAAAAGTGACAGCTAGGTTGTTTCAATAATGAGAATTTAAAAAATGGGGTAAGTGCAAGCTTAGATTTAGTATCTTTACTCACTTGACATGCAGCTTGACCATTAGTGAAATATATTTTTTGTCCTTACTATAACGGTGGTTTTGTGCCAGACTTTTTGCCAAATAAATGCACCGTTAAAGTCATAAACTCAGGTTAGGGAAAGTTTCTCTTCAAGACTGTGAAAACAGGTTTTACCTAACAAATTGCTGATGGTGAAAAATTGCTTCAGCTTTTTACCTAAAATGAGTGTTCAGGGTAGGATTTATTTCTTTTTTTTTCATGTTATTTCCATTTCCTTTTACTAGCACTGCTTAATGATCTAAATAAGAAAGGTATTTTTTTCTTTCTGCATTATGTGAAGGGATTATTAAAATCAATATTCTCTCTTTTCCTGTAATGTTTTCTTGGTTTTAGAATTGTACAAGGTAAGTCTATTGAATAGAAGTATGCATGTTTTTGGATAAATTACATTTTTCACATCCAGAATACTGGATCATTAATTCCAAAGTTGATCTTAGTGTGTATTTCGGTTGCATATTTTCTGAACAGCAGTTGATTGTTGAACCATATCAAATAATTTAAAAAAATATTTTTCATTTTATTGAAATCTTGTCATTTATCCAATGAATTATACTCAGAAATTGCTCTGAGGAAAGTTTACAAGTTCTATAATCATCAATCCCAATTTAAGACATAAAAAACCATTTAGGTCAAGGTACAATTGTTTTAATGGCTGGTAGTGTATATTAGAGGTTGCAGTCTGTCTTTGTATTTCAAGGTAGGGGTCCAAAGAAGGTTGAATAAGTGTGATAGGAAGTGAGCAAAAATATTGGAGTTAAGGTTCGACACTGATCACAGTTTTAAAGCCTACAAGTTCTGGCTTAATTTTCTTCAATATGTGAGTTAATGGTATTCTATAATTATTTTAGAATTCCAGATGCAATATGTAAAATTTCTGCATCAAATTGTTTGATTATTTCACTTACCCTTAGCTGAGGCTTTTAGGCATTTTTTCATTAAAATTCTACGAATAAATATTATTGCTTCAGCTAAAAGCAGGCAAAAATATGTGCTTCATGCCAAACCAGCAGTTTATTGTCCATCTTGTATAAAATTATCATCTTTTCCATCAAGAAAATCCTGTCTATTAGTGGAAATAGTTTATTAACTCTTCATCAAAAAGATGTTGTTATGATGTGCAAACTATAATGTGGTATTCTGATTTTAAAATTTATCTGTAATCTCGTGTTGTAGAAATGCAAACGTGTGTTCTGTGGCTGGCTACCAATTCACCTTTGAAAGATACTTGCTGTACTTGAATACAATTCATTGAATGTAATATTTTTAAACATGCGCCTCACTTGACTGCAGCTTTCACTGCAGATAGATATGACTATATGATTTTCTGAATGCTAAGAAGTTCTTTTTTCTTTCAGCAGTGGAGAACATCTTTTTGTTCTGATAAATCTCTGAAAAGTGTTTCGAAAAAAAATCTTACTTTATTCAGATAGCCTTTAATACTATAAATGACACCATACCATTTTTCTGGATTCATAAAACCTTTTTATTATTCTAATATTACTTTGCCAGTAAGATGGGGGTTTTTTGTGCAATAGAATCACTGATTTTATTGCATGCTGGATTGCTAACCTGATATATTTTGGGTAACACCTTTAAAACAAAAAACATCTAAATAATGTAGAGAAAAAGAAACTTGTTATGGTAGTGTCAAATAGATTTGATAGGGTGTTTGAAGCAAAGGTACACTGCAGTGATAGCAAGGCTTTATGAATGTTTTAGAACAACTTCGAATTAATTCCGCAATGAAACGTGAAAGTCTGAATTCCTTGATTTAACATGACACATGGATGTCCCAGCTCCAGTGAGGTAGAGTTCTTATGAGCACAGCCTGGGAGGATCAGCAGTTATGACAACCCTCCAGTAACCAGGAGTTTGAGAACTTGAAAACACCAACAGAGAAGATTAGTAACAAAGTAGGTAGATACAAAAGAATAAATATGTTATTAAGAATTACTTTGCAGATGGATAATTTTGTCCAATAATCTGAAATAATTGTTCTAAACGTGGTTCTACCTGTATCTACTTTATCCTAATAGGAGAGTATTTTTGCATCTCCGAAGTCTGTATCAAAATATATAAAGTAGGTTTCCTAGAACATCACAATAAGAGCTTATGCTAATGCTGAAATGAGAGAGAAAAGAATGAATTATTTCAAAAGAGGTATACTGAGGATAAAGATTTTCTCTTTTCAAGTCATGATAGTAAAAGAGAAAAAGAATTGGAATATTTTTATACTTTTTGTAAGTATTATTTTAAAATAATATTTCAAAATGCAGTGGTACTTGGCAGTAAGCATTGTGGTTTACCCTTAGAATTTGAAAACAAGCTGTGATTTTTGACTCAGCAAAAAGATGTTTGATACTATTATAGTGTTTGAGAGGACCTGTCTCTCAACACAGGATGAGAAATTAAAACTATTTTCTGTGAAGCATCTCTCTGTTAGACAGATGTGACTTCTCTGGAGTCTCTGCCTTATCCAATCTCAGTCCAAGATTATCATAGACTTAAAAAAGACAGTAATATATACATTTTAGATAGTTAAAAATTTCTTTATAAAATATGTTTATTTATATAGAACACATATACAACATGTATATGGGGTGTGTATATATATATTTCCTATTAATGCAGAGTTTATTTTTAAAGTAACAGGCTTTTTTTAAAGTAAAAGGCTTTTTAACAGACTGCTGTTTTATATATCCTCTTTGCCTCCCTCAGCTTGCCAGATTTTTGCTATTTTATTTTTAAACAAAAAAAAAAAAAAGAAGAAGAAAGATCTGCATGCAAAAAAGATAGTCAAGCCAATCTATGTCTCTTATGGAGATATGTGTAGGATGCAAAAAAGAGGGGATGATGATGATGATGATGATGATGATGATGATGATGATGATGAATAATTGGAGGTAGATGAGAACTGAAGCATGATCTTACATCAGATTCTATGAAGAGCAAAAAGCAGCTTTCGCTGAGCAACAGCCTGCATGTGCTAGAACAATATGTGTCAATCCACCATTGTGGAAGTAATGCTGCAGTTCGCCTCTTTGGCGATAGGGAGAAATGAAGGTAAAGGAAGCAAATACATCACATCTCACATGTGTTTTGGAGCTAGGCACTATATAATTGATCAGATGTAAGCCTGTAGTTGCTCAAACTACATCTTCCTTGGTCTGTTTACATGATGTGGCTTTAATTTTTGGCATGATGTTGTGGATTGAATCACTGTAATGTGGCCATTTGTAGTCTTGTGCTTTTAATCTTTTTAAGATTATCAAGACTTTTATCTTTTTTCCTTAAAAATCGGTTTCTAAGCACTATTAGTATACTATAGTGTATAATAGTGTGTGAAGTGACACATACAGGTAACCAGGGCCACCACCAAACCAGAGCTGCCTGCAAAGAGTAGATTTATTTCATGACTTCACTAGCAACGCCAGGTGGCAGAAACACAGGGGGACACAGGCTCCTTTAGGCTTAGCTCATCCCAGCAGGCAGAGAGCATGGGGGAAGGAGGGGCCCCACTACCGGCCCCAATATATCAAAGGGCTTCGCGCAGTTGCAGTTTAAGGCTGTGCCTTTATGATCTTTCTGTCCCAGCAGGAGTCTCAAGCATATCTGTGAGACTGTGTTATCTCGACCTAGGAATTCTTCTCAAAATACTTCTCAAAACAGGCAGAGAATGAACAACACTAGGCATAATAAATGGAGTTTTCCCACACTGACATTTTTAGCACTCCCAGGTACAAGGTCACTTTGAGCAAAACTGTTACCTTCTTGCCAAATCTTCTGTTTTTAACCTTTTTGTCCCAACAAATATATTATAGACTTATTTAATTTTTGGCGTTAGCGTATTTGTTTACATACTCATAATAAGACCCTTTTAACATTTTACGGTTGTGTTACATGAACAAACCAAATTTAAGACACTGGAGATGTTGAGAGTGGCAAGGATGCTATGAAAAACCGGTGAAGATGCTCCTTGCTGTGTCAGTCTGGGCCGTGTTTTTACATGTGTTTTTCTTTTCAAGGGCTTGATATTAATAACAACAGGCAAAACCCACTGATAAATGTAGATAAAGCAAGAAAAAATCCTTGTGAATATAAAATCATGTTTTCAAATGTCCTTTCATTAGTGAGGTTGTAACTGAAACTTAAACAGATCTTCTCATTTAGAGAGACTTTATTCTAAGTACTAATAATGTACAACCTTTTTTTTGTGTTGAAAAGAGCTCTGTAAAATCTTGAGTTGTCTCTTCTTGGGCAGTATAAGTTTAAAGAGAAAAACAATATGGGTCAAAGTCTTATAGTGACATCTGTCCTGGTGAATATAGAGAACTTCATTTTTTGTAGTCTGTTCTTTAAACTGGGTATGAGATACTAAACAAAAATTGCTTTAAAATATTTAGTAGATACTGTCATGTAAGCGGTATATATTCTTATAGTTGTTGAGATTGCTTCTTTTCATGCAAGTAGTAAATATGAATAGGGAAATGGACTTTTTAATATTAACATGAGATAAAATTGACTGCATCTGATTTGAATAAAATGTTAAGCCTGTTTCATTTTCAGCACAGCTGTCAAGTGTGTGTATATTGTGTAGTGCTGCCTCTGAAATGGTTGAAAATCTGATGGGAACACTTACAAAGACAAACCAGTAAAGGGCACCAGCTGCTGAAAAACACCTGCTGAACCACTGTGGGAGTAGGTACATCTGCCTGTACCTAGAAGTAATCTAACAAAGTACCTGCTTTTACCTGTCAGGAGTTTAATTTGTGTAAAGATTCATCCAGTGAAACTAGTTCTGAATACTTAAAGAAAGGGGCAAAAAAAAAGAGCTTTTTTTTTTTTTTGTGCAGAAGAGCACCACTTCTGAGCATCTTTCTCATTCTTATAAATAGTTTAGGTTTTTCTTTTAATAAAATAAAAACCCATATATGGCAGCCAGAAGTCTCAGCTACACTGTGTGTAGTGTCTTACTAAAGGATGCAGCCAGTCTGGAAGAGATGATGCTTCCAAAAAGTAGGTTTTCAATTTTTGTTTGGCTTAGTTTGAGAGATGGATCGCAGGGAGTTTTATGAGAGTATATGTTTCCTTTTACATTGTAGCATATTTGATTCATTGTTGATAGTATGAACAAACAAAAATAAGTTTTACAATCAGAAGTAATTAGACAAATTTTCCAAATAGCCTTTAAAACTGTTGTACTTTTTGTCTTTTGGTACTTAAACTTTTAATGTTCCCGCACATTGGTGACCCTAC
Source organism: Ptilonorhynchus violaceus (assembly GCA_013397565.1). NCBI lineage: Eukaryota > Metazoa > Chordata > Aves > Passeriformes > Ptilonorhynchidae > Ptilonorhynchus > Ptilonorhynchus violaceus. The sequence continues at coordinate 321,589 of VZRJ01005681.1, read as the reverse complement.
CACACAAGTTCATTATCCCTCACCTACCTTTTATTTTCTTGTGGTAGGAAAACTGTGTGTTGCGAGTTTAGCTGAGATTTATGAGAACAAAATAGCTGTATTGTACAAAAAAATAGTGACTATACGTGTAGTATTTTCATGTAAAATTTAGGAAAAGTCATCTAATATCTATAGTGTAAAACAGGGCTGCCATCTTGGGTAGCAGAAGTGTGACATTAACTGAAATAGAGAAGAAAATTGAGCTGTAAAAAGATTATGACAGCAATAGTTATTCCTCTGGGAATATTCTTCTCTTTGCCATTCTTTCATTTTTACTTGATGTGTTAAAATTATTACTAATTCCAGCTATAACTACCTTTCAGAACATTCTGATAGTTTTTCGGGCTTTTGTTAGGTTTTGTAGGAAGAAGTAGTTTGTCGTGTTAAGGTAAGCTAAAGTAAATAGTTTGAAAACATTATCCGGAAGTGACTTCTGTGTCAACAGATTAAATATTTGTTTCTACATGAGTGGTTAGAACTAATGCCTTTGCGTGCATAAAATAGTATTGCATTAATTAGGGATCATTTTAAAATAAAATACTGAAGGATATCTGTGCTTCAAAACTGTACAATAATGTGAAATGTTACTATCCTGCTCTTAAGAACAGGTTTAAATTTGCTTTCAAAAAAGATAATATTGAGGCTCCAGATTGTGAAGTTCAACTGACTGCAAACTGGGTGACTTTTACGTATTAAATTTTGTAGATTAAACTCAATGACAAATAAAAATCCAAGAAGCATTTCAGGTAGTCATATTCTTCCACGGTGCAGCTGCATGTAGCTCAAAAAAAATTCAGCTTTCTGGTTCACGGCATTCTTTTCCGCTTGTACTTAATCACTGTAATATTTGAAATCAAATTATATCTACCTGGTGACTTTGCAGCTGTTATGTTTTTTCTGGCCTCATTAAGTAATCATAATAAGTGAAATATTTAAATTGAGAAAGCAACTTGTTAAGTATTAATTTTTCATTCTTTAGGGGGTCACATGTATGTCATTGACATGAATATAGACTTTAGTATGAAGCACATGCAGAAATCTGTAAAGTTTTTGATTAAAACAACTCAAAGTAGTTTTAGTCATTTTGATAATTAAGACTGGAGAATGAATAACGTACTTCTGCTGCATCCTGTTTAGGGAATAGCCATTTCTCAGTGGAATTTCGTAGTACGAGTGTGGAAGAATGCAGTAGTCTTCTTTACTTTGATAGCATCTTTGAAGGCAGACTCTCATTCTTTGGAGTATTTGGTCTTCATTTAAAGTGAAATACAGGATATTATTTTAAATTCTAATTCAAAGTATGCTGAAGACCAAACTTGTTTTTAATTTTTAAGAAATGTAGTCTGAAAGTGTGAGTTTTCGAAGCTGAGGGAGCTATATGCTAGTCCTGAACTGCTGCAACATTTAAAAGATTAACTCTCACTCAAAATATTTTAGACAAATTATAGTTTGTCTGATTTTAATGTTTGCCTTTAATTAGCACCAATTTCAATATGCTCCTTGAGATGTGAATCTTTTATCTTAGATAAGAATGTGCTGTGTCTTTCAGTGATAGAAATGGGACTGAGATGGTTCATCAAGGGATTCAGTTAGAAATCACCAAATAATTTTAAATGTTTTTAGAAGATTTTGGGATAGAGGAACTACATGACTAAAAGATTGACTTTGTAACTGATAGGCTATTCAGCTCAGACTTACAGTTTCCATTTGCCTCAAGATCATTCAGTAAATGCTAATACAGTGAACCTTTTAAACTTTTTGGAGAAGACTAGTTGTTTGAGTCTGCAGAACAAAAAGGAGCAAAAAGTAATGTAAAATCTCCTGAAGTGCGAGACAGATTTTGTGTGTGTTTTTTATCTTATTACAACAAAATAATTTTTCTGAATTGTAATTAGAAAATTGAAATTATTCTACCACTTAATCTTTCAGTTAGAATATTGGAACTGGACACGTCAAATAAGAGTGGAGTTATTTTTAGTTTTCATATTAATAAATAAATATGTAATAATAAGTAATAATAGCTTGTTGGGAATTAATGAGGAGAAGGGAACTAAGAACTTTTCATTTGCAGTAAACAAAATATAGAGGAAGATTATTTTATTTAGTCATTCCTAGGAATTACTTACCATAAAACATAATGAAGGAAACTTACTTGCAAATATTCCTTCTTCTCTGCTGTGTTCCCTGAATCTGAAAAGGATGGACATTTTTTTTCTGAGTCATCTGAGACTATTTTGGAGATAATTTTTTGTGTTCCTGATTCTTCTTCTGCTTGCTTTTGACACTTGTGGACCTTTGTCCTTCTGGACCTGTAGGTGTGAGAGACTGTCTTCCTGCCATGCATACACCTCACATGGAGACTTTCTGGCATGTTGTCACATGTAGCATTTAGGCTAAATAAGAGTACCTCTCTCAAATTTTGGATCAATAATTTGACTACATCAGAAAGAAAGAGACTTTTGCATATTAATAGCTACTATAGCAGCAAAACTGTAGAGACAACTGAGAGGGGACCACATCAATGTCTACAAGTATCCTAAGGGAGGGTGCCAAGAGGATGGAGCCGGGCTTTTTTTGGTGGTGCCAAGCACCAGGACAAGAGGCAATGGATAGAAACTGATGCACAAGTATTTCCACCTGAATACGAGGAAGAACTTCTCTACTGTGCGGGTGACTGAGCACTGGAACAGATTGCACAGAAAGGGTGTGGAGTCTCCCTCCCTGGAAATACTTGAGAACCATCTGGATATGATTCTGTGCAATGTGCTCTAGGATGACCTGCTTGAGCAGAGAGGTTGGACCGATGACCCACTGTGGTCCCTTCCAACCTGACCCATTCTGTGATTCTGTGGAAACAAAATATCTGGTCCAGGTGTTACCTGCAGCACTTTATAAAGTATGTGTGAAAACTTTGTTAAATCTGTAGTGCTGTTTGCAAGGTAGGACCTACCTTCTTCATCAGCTTCTCAGTTTTTGTCAATCTGTGGTTTTCAATGTATTAATCTTCCATTAATCCTGAGTTTATTAATTCCTGGGAATTGCTGAATTGAAATGCTCAGATGCAGTCCTTCAGAAAGTTTTATGTCTTTTTCCTGACCCATATCTCAGTCATTCACATAGGTCTGTGTGTAATGGGATGGTTAGGACTTTGATCCCATTTGTCTGATATCTTGTCTCTTCCTTATTGACACTACTTTTGAGGTTTGGCGAAAAACTGTCTGCTATTTTCTGTCAGTATTCTCCATTTCTACTAAATTTTCCAGTTGTCTGTGTAGACTGGTTGGAGTAGCCACACCTTTTTTGAGATAAATGTGTGACCTCATCAACATAACTTCCTGCTTAGAATTTTTTTTTATGTCAGTAGTGACATATTCTTTCAAAACTGCAACAAGAATATGGAAGAAAAAGAATAAATTAAATCTCCCTTGATATGATGCACTTGTTTCAAAATTTTTCCAACTAATTCGGAAATGGCAATTCATACAAGAATTCAACTTTCAAAAAATAGTTTTTATGTACTGTCATATCATATCATGATCTCTTTACTTGGGAAAAGTTAGCTGAAACCATTTTCTATTGGTTAGAAAAAAAGGACTTCCGTTTTTTTGCTGCATGTTAGTGGCCTGTTTTTTCACCAATGGCCGGATCATTTGTAGGTGCTTTCTCAATGCCCTCGTTGTCTTTCCTTATAATTTGTTGGGTTTCTCCCATTGTCTTGCAGTGTCTATATTCTTGAACAACTAGGAAGGTTTTTCTGTATTAACTCTTTGATTGCTGATACTTTTGGGTCAATGTGCATCTAACAGTGATGTTTTCTTCCTCTTAGAGATGCACTGTGTTTTCCCAGGGGAATAAATTATGAGAGCAATATGCCATCAGCAAAGCTTGGCATCTCTTTTAGTTGTATACATGTATAAGAAATTATGAGAATGTTCTCTGAATTGGAAAAAAAAGAAACAACAAAACATGAAGAATAGACTGATGTATAAACATCATCAGTTTCCTCATTGTGCCATCGAGAAAAGCCAGGGAGGTAGTGGTAGTGGAGATGCCAATACGTAGCAGTCCAAGACATATAAAATGTTTTTTAAAAATTTGTACATATTTTTGTATTTCACTCTCCCATGGTCTTAGCTTTGCACAGCATTAAGATATTTTTAAATTTCATGAGGAAGAAACCGTTTTTTTGGTTACATTTAATATGGATGAAATGTGATCAAATTAAACCCAAATTCTCCTATCCTCATAAGATTTCAGCTTCTGAGGTTAATAGGAAATGCTACAACTGTTGCCAATTTTCCTTCAGCTGCATTAGTTCAAGGTAATTTTTGTGTGTAATTCACGAATGGCATCAGAAAGCTCTAAGAGGAGGCTGTGTTCTGATATCCATTTCATTGCTATAATCTGGAATAATTCTCTTGACGTTGAATACTTCTGAGTTTACAGCAGTTATCCATTTCCTCAAATCAGATCACCAGAGGATATAATCACTCTGTCTATAATCTTCTGTCATATTATAACTAGGTTGATGAACGCAACACAGTTCTCCCAGTGAGGGGAGGAGATCCCCCAAGCTGTTTCAGTGTTTTAACTCAGCAGTGAAAGCCTTAGAGTGCCGTGGTGCTGTCCTGTCATTTTGTTCAAACTGATTTGGGGTATATAGATGCAGAAGTCTTTGGGTTTAATCTATACACTGATCCAAAGAATATCTCTCAATGTTGTATTTTTAATACAAGAGTAAGTGGTTGAATAATTCAGTAGTCTATAGAAAAGGTATGACTGCTGCAGTTGTTTGTATAGTGTTGTTCATCAAAAGAATAAAGTTGGTGACAATGTAACTATAGACTTCCAAGGTTTTTTGTTGAAATTGCTTCAGGCACATAAACTCTTAGTTGTCATATATGAAGGTAAATATTTTCCCTAAAAACTCTTGATTTTTAATAGATCTTTCTTCTTTCTTCAAGAGAGCAGAAGGCAGGACTGATGATTAAAAACAAAAACAAATAAAATCAAGAAAAAAAAAACAAACCCAGAGATGGAGGCTTTTTATTCTTTGGCTTTTTTTGTTTTTCACTGGCTCTTTTTTTCAAGGAAGGCCTATGTTTCCATGGTTGGTTAGTCTCCTACTATTATACTACTAGATTTTGCTGCAATTTGTTTTTTAATGGAACTGTTCTGGACTTCTCTGGATGAAGTCTGGTTCTTCTTTAATGAAAGTTTGTTTGTTGAAGAGCACTCACTGTTATGAGCTGTCCAAAATTTCTGAGAACTCAGTCATTCAGTAAAACTCTAAGTGTTAGGCAAATGTGAAATCTGAAAGTCTGGAGAGGAACTATTTAATCAGGATTTAGAAGCAGCATTCCAAATAAAGCAAAACCATAATAATTTTCATAGTTTTTGTGTTATGGTAACTTTGAGCTGAGGTGATCCTTTAATACATAATGAATATATATATTTTATTTCATTTTCCTCTCAGGATACTTTTTTTACTCTAGTGAACTCTCAGAATCTAGGAGAATTTTGCAGTGTTTGTTTTGAGTTTAATGACACGAATATAACTTGAAATTATGGAAATTTCTCTCATTTCTGATGGCTACTGCTACTAAATACCTACTGCATTAACCAGTGAATGTGGTGATAATTTTAAAATAAAAAGACTCCATAGTTCTCTTAAAGATGATGTTTAATTCAAATTAAGAACATGTTCAAAGAAGTCTCATATGGGCTGTGATTCTGTATTCTGTAAGATGTCAGAGTGCATTTTTACCCTTTTTACCCTTATTCCTAGAAATGCCGTTTCTAGGAATTCTTCTGACTTCTTAATCTAATTAAAGGACTGGAGCATCTTTTATGTGAGGAGAGTGCAAGAGAGCTGAAGGAGTCTCAGGGGAAATCTGACATCTATCTATCTATCTATCTCTCACCTGATGTAAGAATGATTAGCAAAGAGGGAGCCAGACTCTCATCAGTGGTGCCCAGTGACAGCACCAGAGGAAATGGGCACAAATTAAGACACATGAAATTTCATCTGAACACAGGAGAGTAATTTTTTACTGTGGGGTGGTCAGACCTTGCTGAGAAAGGTTGTGGAGTCTCCGTCCTTGTTGATAGTTGAAACACAAGTGCATAGGTGTAAGTGATTGGGCTTTGAGCAGAGGGGCTGAACTAGATGAATTCCAAGCTAAATGATTCTGTGATCTTTGATTGCTGCTAGTAGTGACATGGATGGCCCATACTATGCAAGAATTGCTTTCAGTTCTAGTCTAGTCACTTGTAGCAGGTATGGTATGGAAATAAGCTGCTGGTTCTCTGGTGCCTTTTGTTATTTGCATCTGTCTAGTGTGTTTTACTCCAAGCTTCCTTTATAGCACATAACTCTTCAGGTACTGCACTGTGGATGAGATATAATTTGTACTTACTTGAAGAAATTGTAATGCTGATTATGGCCCAAAGCCAATCGTAAGCTCTATTTGGTACGCTTGTATAATTTTCATATCTTTGTGTATGCTGCTTGTTCCTGCAAAAATTGTTCCCCTAAGTCCAATGAAATCTCATTGATATGATTTGGTGCTAAATGGAGCAGATCCAAACATCATGCAGTTTTTCTTTTACGTGTTATGAGCCTTTGCTTAAAATGTATATGCACTCTTTGAAACACAACATTTCAGTCTTTGGGGCAGGTAGGAAATTATATTCTCAAACAGTGCTCCTAAGATAATATAATAATAATTTTACCTTTATGCTATGTATATAGGTATATTTTTATTTATTTTCATTCCTAAATCTCATGAGCTACCGCTTTTTCGTGGAAGTAGCAGAATATGAAAAGTATCATCAGGAGAGTGAAGCTGTGGAAGTCCACAGGTATAACATCTATGTTTATTTCTGAGTGTACATTCAGTAACAAAATAGGATTTATACTGGCACAAAAGTGCTTTAGGTGTATAGATGCATAATTAGAAAGCAGAGGAGACTACTAAATGTTCATAATTTAGAAGGATAGTGGGAATGTATTAAAATGTGTATGTGTATATACATACATATAAAAACATATATTTGTGTGTTTATATTAATGTGTATGCATCGGTATGTGTTTTAACCAACAACATGCCAGAGGACAGCAAAGAGGAAAGATGACTTAGAGATTTTTTATGTGTCGGGATGAGGGACATCAGAGCTTCACATCCTGAATTTCATGGGTTTTATGTTAAAAAGCATGGATTAGTCATACTATTACAAGTTAGATCAATTATCTTTTTAACTGAAAGTGCACTAGGACAGCTGACTGCAGAGTGGCATTTGTTGCACCTGAGATATATAAGGTACTTTGTATAAAATACATCTACATTAAAATTAAACCAATGAGTAGGGAAAATGCTGAAAGCTCAGCCTAGGTGTATGAGTGCAATGGATTATCTCTAAGATAAATGGGTAGTAATCTTATTGCTTTCTTATAGTATGATTGAAGAAGTCATTATTATAGAACATTTCTACAAGGCCTTGGTAATGAATTGCATGACTAAAACTCTGTCTAAACTGCTGATAGTCTGTACTATTTAGAGCAGACACTGCCACTACTGTGTTGCTAAATCAGTTGTGTTTCTGAGCTGTAGCTTACTTGCAGACTGAACCGTATGGACTCATTCATGAATATTACTTTAATGACTTAAACAAATTTGTCCTATTTTTAAAATGCTGTTAGAACAGCAACACACAAATATCTTTTTGATGAAATTTCTGATTTAGAATATCTTGATTAGGTGTAATCTCATTTATTCATAAATACATTAGTTGCAGCAATAAATTCCAAGGGAAAGAATTGGAAAGCTTAGTGAAGTAAAATCAGGGGGTTTATTCATTCACGTCACAGCTGCCTTGAGTATCATCTGGTTTATGGAAACACTTGCTTCTCAGTGTCTTTTCACATTGATTCGTGCTTGTGTAAAAATGGCATCATCTGAGACTTGAAATCCTGTTAGTTGAGAGTAGCACTCAGATTGTATTCTGCTTAAACTTCCTATGGTTTGTGTTGAATTCTACAGATAAATCAGCTGTGGAATAGAAAGTTAGAGAATGTTGTGTCTCATTCATTTTCAGTAGAAAACACATTCTGCCATCCAGTGGCTACCAGTCCTTTAAGCAAGAAAGGATTCCACTGGTTTATCTGAAAAAGAATTAGTTTGTCAAAGTCTTGGCCAATGCTAATGTGCCAGAGGGGGAAAAAAAATTATTTTCCATTTTAAAAATAGGTAGTTCGGGCAAATGACAAATTAAAAAACCAAATCTTCTAGTACCTTTGTCAAACTGTGGACTTTTGCTCAGGCAACTCATACTGTTGCCTTTCTGTCTGCTGCCTGACTTGTTTTGTAAGGGGAAAAGTACTGGTTTTGGATTATGCGCTTGTACTTACTGTTTGGAATATAATGGAATTTAGAGGAAAGATATTGTTTAGTTTAGTATTTATTGTTTAGTATTTTTTCAGCAAATGGGGACTTGATTTGAAGAAGTCTTAGGATACTGTTTTTCTCTGTAAGTCCTTTATCTTGTAGCTTTTTTAATCCTTAGTATATTCCTGCAGAGTCAACTTTCAAAGAATATGATTCATTGACTGCATTGTGATTCTGAATGTTGTATATTGATTTGTCATGGCTGGCTTGAAAATTAATTAGTGCATTGAATGAAAAACTAGATTCTGGTCAGAATACCATAATTTAAAAAAAAGTACTTCTAGTTCTAAACCAGGCTTTTATGTGCCTTATTTTTTTAACTAATCTTTATTCTGCTCTTAATGTTCCTGTTTCAGTAAGCTTAGCATCTTTCCAGAAGACAAGCTAAAGTTAATTTTTCTAACTTGTTACACAGCGTCCTCTGTTTTTTCTGGAACATCTGTTTGTTTATTGCTACTTAGCAAGGCAGTCTCAATCTGTGGTGTTACTATTTTCCAATAGGAAAAGAGATGGGAAATTTTTTTATTTTTCTGAATATTTATCTTTGCTTACAATTGCACGTCCTAGGGCTATAGTATATGTAATTTCTGGCAAATATAAGGGAAAAAGATGGTTTACATTGCATGCTTAAATTTTAAGAGAAGCTGGAACAACATATTCTTACAGGCAGTAGTTTACAATAACTTAAGGACATATTTAAGGGTATTAAAAATCACACAACTGTAAGGTGGCCTGTATGCGTACAGCCACACATGTTCAGCTATGTGACTGTGAAAAATTCCGTCTTTCAATCCTGAAGATACTTAGGCTGAACGTCATTTAGACAGCAATGCTTCTGCTTTTGTTTAAAAACTGCTTCTTTAAATAATATGCATATTGTGTAATGTAGTGTTTTGTTAATTCGATTCTGTAATCACCAGATGTATTTGTGAGTTTCTCTCCATAGATTCTTTATTATAAATGCTATAAATGGTGTTTATCAGGGTGAACTTTATACAGTATTTCTAATAGCTTCTAAAAGCAACTTGATGGAATGGGAGGGAAAAGGGAAAATGTAACCAATTACAAAGACCTGTCAAGAAATCTCAAAATGAAGTAAAAGGAAAATTAGAAACTTAAAATGACTAAGGGGGCCATAAAAAGCTGGTTGAACCCTAATAGCACTTACATATTCAGTAGGTGTCCAGGAAAACCATTAACACTTTATAGTAGTCTCATTCATGAAGATGAAATGAATTTTGAAGACGACACACCAAGTTTGCATTATGTGTGCAAAACAAATAAGCTTTCCTCCTGCAGTGCTGCAAACAGAATAAACTGTGCAAGAACATTAACAGTGAAAGCTGTTGTAATCCTGAAATTCAGCCACTAAGAAATTGAAGAAACTTGATGAAAAGTACATGAAGTGCTTGCACTAGATACTTTTTTTTTTCTTCACCAAAGACACTTAACAGTTTAAAATAGGTATTTGGATATATTTGAGATTGTCAATCCTATAAATACAAATGCAGTTCGTGATTTGAGTAGTACTTGCTTTTTCAGTGTGGCACAAGAAGTTTTCAACCTGAAAGCTTTGCTAAGACAAAGGTACTGTTAAACTGAAAGGCCCTTTTTTTCAAAAAGAAATAGTTGTTGATCACATAGCATTTCCTTTAACTTCTGTATCAATGGTGTTTTTTCACATTTAAAGTCATCTAGAATACAACTACAGTTGGCTATTCATTAGGTACATCATTCCTATAGATTTAAGAATAGAGCATTTTCATGTATTGTGAAAATGGTGTATTAATCTAAATTTGTAGTTTGTTTCTTAGCCCCTCACAGGAGGCTACTACCAGGAAGCTGCAGCAAAATTAAAGACTTAGTGCTGTCACAAAATTAAGTAAAGTATTTGATGTAAATGCCTGATGAAGCCCTCATTCCAAAGCTTACATTACTTGAGGTAGTAATAAATTGAGTCCTGCTCAAATAATTTGCTTAGTATTTGAATGAATTGGAAAGAATATTTTATATTGGAGAGGCTTTTACCATAGAAAATCACCGCAAAGTAATTAAAGCACCCAGAACAATGGAAAAAGAGATCTTCAGAAGTTGCTTTCTGGCCTGTTCTTTCCTGTACTTTTGTTGTTTCCTACAAGTAAAGTAAAATTTATAATATTCAAAAATATCAGTAAGATACTTTTCATGCTTTGTAGTAGAAGCAGTGCAGGTAATTAAATCTGTAGAAAGGAAACTATTATGTATTCTGCAGTGTATTTTAAACATCTGTGAAAAGTAACTAAGAAAAAGTAAGTTTATTAGAAAATTAGAAAATTAATTTTATATTTTAAGGGTCTGATCTTCAGTTCCAAATGTTTTATAATCTTCAAATACAGAAATTGCTACTGTCTATGTACAGTGGTTCTTTCCTGGTGAAAATACCGTTTTTTAGAGAGACCAAGAGGAGCAAAGTATTTTTATACTGATTATTTGTACTTTATAAGATTTAAACATGCATTAAATTATAATAACCATAATTTCCTATATTAAAAATATAATTTATTTTTGTTTTAAATTCTCAAAGTTTGTGTGGGACTACACATACATGGTTTCTGTTCCTTTTGGTGGTTACAGCTCATTGTAAATATTGTTAGAGAAATATTACATGTCTGAACATGCACAATTACAAGATGGAGATTTCCTCAGAAGCAAGAGTTAATGAATTTTTGTGTCTGATTTTGCAGAACTGAACTTTGAGTTCCTGTGTATTGCTTCCTCTTCTTCCAATAGTCGTAGTTTGTCATATTAGATTTTGAGATGTATATTGTTCTTTTCTTATTAATGCTGTTTTGATAGTTAAAATGATAGTTTAATAGTAATTAATAGGTCAGTATTTTACTGCATGTTAGTTTTGTGTACACTCTTGTGTAAAAAAAATTAAATGGTGAAATAGTATGAGGCTAAAGATTTGGATTAATTTTAGCAGATGTTATCCTGCTATATTTTGCTTTCTTTATGAATTTGCCATTTGAAGGTTGGGTAGGAGTGGTAGCCTCAGAATAAAAAAACTTGGGATAATAAATGTATTACAACAGGCATCCTAAGGTTTCTTTTGATGTGTTCTTTTTCTTATTAATACGTGTATAGATAGACACACACATATACAAACATCCCTGAAAAATCCAAGATATGTGTCTTGCTTGTTTTAACAGATTGGACAACTTGCTTTTAAAGGCATGAAAAGACTAAACCGAATCCAGTCTATAGTTTTTGAGACTGCCTACAACACAAATGAGAACATGCTGATCTGTGCCCCAACGGGAGCTGGGAAGACTAACATTGCCATGCTGACAATCCTTCATGAAATTCGCCAGCATGTCCAGCATGGTGTTATCAAAAAGGATGAGTTTAAGGTAGGAGTTTAATGAATCAAATAACAGCTTTTTAACTTGTAAGGTAAAATCTATTATGTGTTAAACATGGAATATGAAATCAGAAGGTTTTCCAGGATATTAGACTTCTCCAAGTTAAAGATAAGGCTAGTTTTGATTTACTTCATTATTGTTAAAAGCTGTTCTTACTTGTGTTCTAAAAATCTTATTATGTGAATAAAAAGCTATGAAAATGCATTTAGCTTTGATGCAGAATCAATTTTCAAAGCGATGAGGCTGTATAAACAAAATCCATTGTCCTTCAAACAGCTGCACACTTATCCAACAAAGATAACTACTTTTCATATATCACTATTAAGATTTTTCACTGTTGGCGCCTGGCATCATATTTCACAATAAATTGTGATTTGTAATGGTTGCCATGAAACAAACGACGTTGTGGGGTTTGCTCATTTATCAAGTGAGTGTTCTTTTGCTGCAGATTGTGTATGTTGCTCCTATGAAGGCTTTGGCAGCTGAAATGACAAATTACTTCAGCAAGCGTCTGGAACCACTAGGCATTACTGTGAAAGAGTTGACTGGTGATATGCAACTGTCAAAAGGTGAAATTCTGCGAACACAGGTATGCTTAATATTTTAAAATCCTGTTCTGTATGTGTATTCATAGCTCCTCGTAGGTACACTGGTCTTCAAACTCCTTGTAACACTTGGTGAAGCAGTTGAAATGTTATTACTACGTCTGTAATTACACTGATTATGTTCCTAAATGTGACTTTTGATTCCAAGTGATGAAAACGTTAATACATCTGAAATATCTTAAAAAACAGGGTCATTAAATTTTTTGGTTTCTCCCATTTAGTCTTACTACTATAGTGCCCCAATTCTTTATAATCTTTTATAAAATCTTACCTGGTTTCCAGACTGTGGACCTTAGTAGGTTGTGTCCCAACTCTTTCAGGATTATACACCAAGTGTTCATAACCCAGGTATTGTGTGTATGTTTTTGCAAGAACCTAACATTGATACATGTTCAAAATTCTTCAGTAATAACCATCTTGAAAAGTTGAAAGTTTGGTCTGCAAAAGATAAATTCCTGATAAATTTGAAATGCTGTAACAACATTGTTGCAAATATGTCAAAATAATACTTGCCTTCTTTTTTATATTAAAAAAAATAACTGTAGGTTCCACTTAATGGCTGATCTTACTTTTCCTTCATTTGTCCTTAAAAAATATAAGACATCACTAGGCTAAACAGTTAAACATTCATAGAAATGAATAAAATTTGTGGTTTTAGCCTCTTAAATAGGATTGCATAAATGGAGATTATTCTGGTTTAGCAGACACTTTTTGTCATATTTATTTCAGTCAAATGCTGTTTGTGTCAGTGAAATACCATTTTTCCAAAATCTTTAGATGCTTTTATACCTGTTCTTGCATACAGTTCCATGTAATTACCCTTTCCCCTTCTGCCTTGTCCAAGAAAGAGAAAAAAACTTGGTTGTGTTATCAATATGAACATTTATAAATGTAACTTGTAGCAGTTGTTGATTTAGATGAGTTATATTTTGGCAGACTTAGCTTTGATGCATTTTACATTTTTATGGTAAGCAGAAAGAAAAATCTTCACATGACAGGAAAATGTGTCTATGTGTAATTAATAGTTAGGACTGCATTAGTAATCCAGTATGAAGCTGTGAATAGCAATTGGAAGATGTATATGCATACATATGAACACAGACAGTCACAATACTGTGGTAACCAATAAATAGCTAACCAATATCAATGAATGTCAGTAATATCACTGGTACTTTATCAGAGTGACATTGCAACACCATCTGCCTAAAATCTGAGTTTACAAAATAAAAAACTTTTTGGAAGGAACTTTTAGTAATTAAAATTATTTACATACACCAAATTAGCATTTTAAATTGCTTCCTGTTTTCTCAGTACTTTTCAGCTAGGGCACATAATCAAGTAGATCATAGTTTTAATAGAGAGAGAGAGATAACATGTATAATCACTGCTGAAAGTGACAGTGGAAAAGCCTGCTCTGAATGTAAGTACAAAGCTGGATGAACAGAATGAATGTAGAATGGAAAAGTGCTATTTTCTCTTGCTCTTCTAGTTTGCAATTACACCTCATTATTAAAACTCTGCTTACATCCACTAAAAAAGTAAGAAAACAAAAGAAACAAAAAATATTTCAGGCTTTATTAAAACACGTAAATGAGAAAGAGTTTACAAAGCTGAAATGTCATTACTCTAGTAATGGAAACTTATTAATATATACAAAGTATTCATTTGAAGCAACATAGTAACTTAAGTGTAGGGAGACTATCTGCTTTATCATGCTCTTTCATCTCAGTCCAGAATGCCACTACTAGCATAATTCTTCATCTTCATAAAAAGGGGAGGACCTGGGTGAAATTTTTTTTTTTTGCTACAATGGACTCATCTCAATGCTTTGAAATCAGTTTTTTTAAATCTGAAATTTACCTTCAAGGGGTTTCTGCAGTTTTCTATGTATGTCATAGTATAGAAGCACTAATCTGAAGTGTAGTGTATTTGCAGTTTCTAAACTTTTGGGGAGAGCAGAGGTGGAAGAAAAATGGTCTTCAGAAGAGGAAAAGTTTGGAAACCATTATATTGTAACCCAAAATTTAGTTCTTTCATTTTCAAGGGAACCATAAAGTGTTGATTAATTTCAGTTTTGCTTTTGCTCAGTTTTGTGTCTTTGCTCTTCAAAACATGGGAAAGCTTAAAAAGAAAAAAATATAAAGGCAAAAAACTCTGGGACAGTGGAATAATAATTTTTTTTTTCTCTTGTTTGTTGTAGCTAGTCAGTCTTATGATTAGTCAGAATTGTAGAAGGTGAAGATAAGAGATGATGCCAATCCAAGAGTTGCCAGTGTAAGTGCTGCTACTCTTCTTGCAGATTCTGGAGCCCAGCAGTGAGCAGTGTTTTATTGCTGCATATCAAAGTGCACAGAATATATAGCCTTACTATAAACTGAGGAAAGGGCACTTGCTTGTGCTGGATCTTGCTTATTACTCTGTACATGTACTGTTTCTATGAAAACTCATGATCTTTCTTTGCTCAACTAGGCACTTAAAACCACTTCATCCATGCAGGTTTCTTTCACTGTTTTTTACCCTAGATTAAATTGATTCTTGCTTCATAACTTCATTTTACTTGTCAGCCTCCCTGATGTGTACATTTCTCAGACAAGAATACTCTGATAGGTGTTGCTGCTTTATGTATAGTTTCTGAGTTGCTTTGCCAGTCATTGCTCTGTTTTCTAGCCTTTAACAGTTTAAGTAGTGAAGTACCTTTGTTTAAAAGAAAAGAAGTTTTTCCTGTAAGAATCCACATTATGGCAGATAAATGCATACACACAATTTATATACAGAGGAACAGTATATATCATATGGAGGATAAAAGGCAGAGAGTAGGATCATCAGCTGAAGTAGATGCTAGTATTTCAAGTTGGATCACTGTTTCAGAAGATCTCAGCTGATTGTTCTAGGCAACTGAAGGCCTGATACATATCTTCTGTGACAGTTGTCTTCTGCCTCTCCTCTGAGCAGTTGCGTTTTCATCGTCTTTATTTTTGTCCTCAGGTGAATCAAATCAGTCACAATGAAAGATGTAAAAATAAGGTGATTGTCAGGTATTAGTTAGAAGTAGTGCTTCAATGACAATCCTGATAATTTTCTACTTCCTTTCCATCCTACTTGCTTCGTCCTTCATACTTTGTCTGTGTCTATTTAAAGATGTGTATTCTTTAAGTTATTACATATCTCTGTTATGCTTATTCTGCTGAGAAAAAATTACTTTATCTGATAAATTGGTAACTGTCTTCCTTCTCAGGAATGCACCCTTAATGTACAGTGGGATCTATTACTCTTTCTACAAATATTTTAAAAATATATAAATGCTAGCCAAAAAAGGCTAATGAGAAATTTAAATTTTCATTCCTTTTGTGGTGGAGTAAAGTCTTTTACATGTTTTTGAAAGATATTCCAATTATAAAGGTCTATAGCACATTTTTTTCAGCAATAACTCTCTCTGTGCTTTCCGTGCTGTCATTTATACTCATCTGGAAGGCATCCATGTTTCTTGCTGCTCCATACTTTTATGGTATTATACATGATACGATTTTATTTCCATGTTATTATTGAATATTCATGAGCATTACTATGATTCCAACACACTTCAGAAGCCAGGCTTTTAAGATAAGTTATTTCTGATTTTACCAATAATGAAATTGCCTTAAGAAGAAAAATGAAAATAGTTTTTATTGACACTTCAGTCAGTCTTCTAACCTGCTCCCCACATCTTTTGCAGTGAATGCCACAGTTACTACATATCTAAGTTTAACATGTGGGATGTGTGTTAAACTCTAAGACAATTTCCCTTCATAGAAACATAGAATGGTTTGGGTTGAAATGGTCCTTATAGATGGTCTAGTTCCAACACCCTTGCCATGGGCAGAGGTGGCACTAATTAGATCAGATTGCTCAGGGCCCCATCCAACCTGACTTTGAACACTTCCAGGGATGGGGCATCTAATCTAAACCTGTCCTCTTTCAGTTTAAAACTGTTGCCCTTGTCCTGAGACTATCTGGCCATACAAAAAGTCCCTCTTCCTCCTTTATGTTAGCCCCACTAAGCTACTGGAAAGCGCCACAATGAGGTCTCCCCGGTGCCTTCTTTTCTCCAGGCTGAACAACCCCAGCTCTCTCAGCCTGTCTTCACAGGAGAGCTGCTCTAGCCCTCTGATCATCTTTGTGCCCCTGCTCTGGATTTTCTCTAATAGGTCCAGGTCTTTCTTATGCTTATGTTTCTGTGAAAAGGAGTATGTGTAAGTGTTTGTAACACGTTGCTTTAAGGTTTCAGGCAGAGTAGATCCAGGCTCTATTACCAAATAATTTGTGTGTAAGTGTTTGACTGTACCTGGGAGCCAAAGAAGATAAACTTGTTACAAAAATAAATAACCTTAGCTATTGTGCTAGTTCTCTAGAAGAGAGTTTATCTTACTTTATTAAAGCGTTTTCCATAGTCTAAATAAAGATAGATTAATGTCTCACATTCTTTTCCTCGTTAAAAACAATTCAAGGAAGTTTATTTCTGTACAACTGATATTCTTCCTATTGACTATAGTCTAAGCATTTTTGTAAACTGACCTACTGTGATCTAAACATCTTCATGTACTGACATACTGTTATGTCATGTACCTTATACTTAGACGTAATTTAAACCACAGTGATATTAATAATACTTTAGCCGTAATCTATTGTTTGGTAGGTTGGTTTTGGTATGTTCATGTTTAAATGGAAAATATTTGTAATTAATAACTTGTGTATTTTTCTGGGTAGCATTCAGGATAACATGAAGTGGTTTTTTGGAAGACAATGGATTATTTGGGTGATTTTCTTCATGGACTTTCTTGAGTGTGCATATTCAGTCTTTGCTTTACACAGTCTAGAAAATGATATAACAAAACTTCCAAATTCACTTGTGGGCTTTCAGTTATCCTTGACCTTGCGTTTGTAACAAATATAGTGTAGTTATAATTATCTTTTGAAAGTCTGGAGAGTTCAACTGGGATTGGAGCAGTGTAGATTTATAATGTAATCACCAAGTCTGAAAGCAGTGCCCTGCCCTGGACACAGTGTGTTGTAAGATGATGAGTGGCATGATGCCCTAACTGTGCAAAAGAGTGGTAGACTTTAGAGGTGCAAAAATGCCTTCTGACCTTAAAAAAAAAAAAAAGTTAGTGGGCGTCAAAAAACGTGTAGAAGATAATTTCTTTTTAATGTTTTATACATACATAACATGAAACAAAATTAAGATCCTTGGCATAACATAGTAAAAAGTTATCAAAATTTCTTCCACCTGTATAAACTTTTAAACCAGTTTTAAAAAATTATCCTGTTACATGTATTTTATTTTCTTTTTAAGGAAAGTTATTTTCTTGTTTTGTTGCATCTTCAGTTAGTGTAAATATTTCTCACCCTTAAACTAGTACCTCAGCAGTTTTGTATTAGATGCATTTTGGTATAATCATTGTAAATTATCATTACCCCAAGCTATAAAGCTCTACATATCTCTGTTCCTTCATTCTCATATTCTTGGAGTTAAAGGGATTCAGACAGCAGGAAAGGGAAATTTATTGTCTTTTAAATAAATATTAGGAGAAAATGAATCAAACTATAATTGTGTGAATGGTCCTGATTCTGCCACTTCTGAACTATTGAATATTTTTTTAACTCTCTAGGAATATAGATTTTTTTTAAAGGAAAGCATTTCTATTTTTGTTATTGTTCTTCTTGATCAAAAAATTAATTATACAGAAAGGAAGGTTATTAATTTAAAATAAATATTGGATTTTCTGTAATGTTTACATGGTACTCAAGTACTTCAAGGCCCACAGAAAGAGTTGTATACATTTACTGAACTGCAAGGTTATGCCTGTCAACATGGGCCCAACAGACATCACAGGCACAGACAATTCCAAAACCTTTAGGTTTCTACAGATCTCCACATATCTCTGTCTTTTTTCTGTCATGGATTTGATAAAAATTAATTGCATGTCCAATTAAAGAAAGGGGTGCTGTATTATCTGACCTTAGCCTGCTTTCAAGCTAGTGTGCTGCTAAACATTCCTCCATAATGAAGGCAGGAAGTGGGAAAACTAAAGAGGCATTCACCCATTTAAAAAAAAAAAACCTTTAAAAAATCCAAACAAAAAGAAAGCAAACAAACCAAAAAACTTCCTTCCTTCTTTATGAACTCTAAAAAATTCCAAGATATTCAAATAAATTCAATTCAAAGCTTACATATTTTTGCTGTCATGTCCTGGGTAGTGAAGAAAGTCCTGCTAAACCTGATTTGCACTGTCACTTAGGAAATGGGCAGCTGGCTGTCATGTTTGTTCTCTGCCCATTAACCTGTATAAACTAAAATCACATTGCTTTCAGAGTTGATTCTTAACATTGCTCACAGTTTATATAAAAACTCTTAACATTTTGCTAAGAAACCATCCTTCAAAGGTTTGGGTTTGAGAAGTGATACCATTTTCATTTGCCAGATGCAGAACATGTTGAGCAGCTTAAAAACGTGAATGATTTCCAGGCACCGGGGTCAGAGCAGAAGGAGGGGAGGAGGTGCTCCAGGCACTGGAGCAGAAATTCCCTCACAGCCCGTTGAAGAGGCTGTGGTGGAGCTGATGTCCGCACTGTAGCTCTGGGAGGACTCCACACTGCAGCAGTTGGATGGTGCCCTAGAGGAAAAGGTGGCCTATGGAGAGCTCATGCAGGAATTGGCGCCTGGCAGGAATTGTGCCCATGGAAAGGACTCATGTTGGAGCAGTTTGCGAAGGTGTATCCTGTGGTTGTAACCCACAGGTCGCTGGAGTGGAGAAAAAGTGTCAGGAAGGAATGTCTGAGATGAAGTTATGGACTGACTAGAACCCCCATCCCTGAGATGTAGAGCACTTGGGAATAAAGCAGTGAAGTCGAGCCTGGGGACAAAGGGGACAAGCAGGATGAGGTTCTTAAGTTTCATCTTTGTTTTCTCCTTATTGTACTCTATTTTTAATTTGCAATAACTCTACTTAATTTTCCCCAACTCAAGTTTCTTTTGCCTGTGAGAGTAATTGGTACATGACCTCCCAGTCTTTTATCTTGACTCATAAGCTTTTCCATCCTACTTTCTCCCTCTGTCCAGGAAAGGAGGGGGAGTGAAAGAGTGGTTGGGTGGGCATCTGCCAGCCAGTAAGATTGACCTACCACAGTTAGTTTTAGCTCAGTTAGTTTTAGTTTTGGATCCTTTTTAAATGAACTGCTTTCATTGGCATTTTACTTTTGGTACTTAAAATCCAAGAGAATTTTGTTAGTTTATTGCAAATTTTATTAGCTGGTTATTTTTCTATTTAACTAGCTGTTTATACTTGAAATAAGAGTAGTTTAGAACAAAAGGGCAATTCTTATTGAAGAGCATGAGTAACACAACAGTATTGGTGGTGTTTTTGTAAACAGTAGTGTTGTAAATGAAAAGAGAATTTATGTAAACTGCATTTGCATTAGCAAATACATTTGTCTGATTACTGAAAAGAATGCTTTTCCTGACAAGAGGAAATAGGCTGAAGGATCAAATTTATTTTGACATCTCAAAGATTAGGTGATTAATTGTACTTGTAATGGCAAGATAGAAGTGAGAAGTGAAGCAGAGACCACAAAAGCATCGGAGCTGAATAGGGCAAGGAGTTCTGAGAACGACAAATGGCATCAGGACCTCTGAGCAATATGGATGATCAGTCTGATAGATTCTGTCAGCCGATAGACTCTGATATTAAGTTGTGAAGGCTTTATTCCCTACTGGAATCTGATACTAATAAAATGGAATAATGCTTTTTTCTCAAGTTCTTAACTGCAATATAAAACTAATCAAGTCTCAAACTACTTGAAGCAAAAGAGGGCTATAAAGTTGAGGTGCCTGCTGTTTCATCTACAGCTTTATTTTTCTCATAGTGTTTCCATTTCCTGCACTTTAATAGGGTATAGAGATTCTTCTAAGTAAAAGCAAATAGTGAGGCTGATTCCTGCTACTTTTCCTGTGAATATTTTATTAAATTTTAGAGCATTGTATTCTATGATATTCTGCTATGTATGTTCTTCTCATTTCAGGGATATACAAAGCCCGCTATTATAGGCTGAATAGGCATTTATAGTGACTTTTGTTATCCATATAGTAAGTACATGAGACAGTGATTCTTTACAGTAGTAAAGATGATGTCATCTTGCCATGCGTATTACCACACTCATAGAAAAAATGTTTCAATACATGACCAAGAATTATGAATGTTTTTAATTCAGAATATTGACAGCTTTTCTCGCTTAATAGTAATTCTCAGGCTATTGTATTGTACTGTATTTTAACAGAAATCAACTTAGAATACTTTTTTTTAAAAGGCTGGTATTGTCAATTGTTATCCCATTTGTATTACTACAGCATTTTGTGAAAATTATATGAAGAACTTACACTGAAAAATTGCATAGAATATACATTCTAAAGTGTCTTTGAAGCAAGATAGTACTATTTTATTTTCCTGTCTCCTGGTGTCTTGTCACTGTCGAATCTCCTTTTTCTTATCCAGTATATTTTGTCCATTCCTGTAAGCACTTTGATGTTTGTCTTCTCTGAGTGGCCTTCATCTCCTATTGCATGCCATTGGTTTTTTTACTTGCAGTTGTTGCAAACACCTGTATTGCTGTTGATTTGAGATGCCAGTCTGTTTCCTTCCAGGAACAAAGTGGTGCTTTGGTTGGATGTATTACATGCCATAAAATCTGCAAATCTCTTTCGGTATGACGAGTTAAACTTTCATGAAGTGGCCTTCAGAAGTGATCCAGAGATTATAAAGCTCACAGAAAGCCCTTCTCTTTTCAAGTTGTTAATTTCAAAAACAGAGTTGAACCTGGTTAATATTCCCTCTTCCAGTATGCCTACAATGTAAAGTAGTGCTGGATTGTATGCCCACCCATGGTTTCAGTAGCAGAATATCCTCTTTTGATCAGCATTTGCACTGGGACAGATAGATATCAAAATCTAATGAAAAAAAAAAGAAAGAAGAAGGGACATGCCTGTCTTTTGAGAGAACTTCCTGAATATTCCTCAGTAGTGCAACCTTGCTGAAAGAAAACATCCTTTCTTCTGAATTTTCAAAGTTATGCACTAAAATAAGAGTCTTTCTTCTTTTAAATCCTTTAAATGAGGTTAAAGCCTTACCTTTCAAATGAGAGAAATATACTAAAATATCAAGAACAGAAATCCTTGCTGAAGTGGATGTCTGTGTCAAGAAGGATCAAAATCTTTTTTAACCAGTAGGATTTCTGTATCCCAAAGTCATCTCCACTTCACACTGTTGTTTCCATATGTATTTTCTTTGTTTCAGAAGTTCTCCCAGTGTGAAAAACAAAGTTTTGCTACTTGCTTCATTGTTCATGCTATCTTCAGAGAAAACTGTATTTGGTAAATCCACTATCCAGAATCTTTCTGAGGCAATGAGTCTTGATGACACAACACAGACTTTTACATACTTTTTTCCTGTCTTTTTAATTTTAGTTTTTTTCTGTAAATGTTAAGTGTATTTCTTAATCAGTGTTTAGTTCTGAATCAAGAACATTAAAATAAAATCAGAAGGGATGTGTCTTTGTACATATGCAAGATTTGAAATACTGGGGGGTTTTTTAAAGTTCTGTTCTTGGCAGTCTTTTCACCAGTAAGCAGTGTACTCTGCCAGTTGATAGCAGTCACACTCAAGTGTGTGACCAGTAACACTCAAGTCCTCAGCTGGGCTAAATTAATTTTCTTCAGCTTCTGGAGGGAGAAAGTGGAATCCTGAAAGTGTTTCAATGGATGAGCAGAAGGAAGAAAAACTAAGGTTACTCTCTTCAGAGATCCAAAACAGGGAATAAGAAAAGGAAAATGAAGACATAACCTGGATTAGGTGAATCTGCACTGACTAGAATCTGAAAGTGGAGAAAATACTTACGCTTGAAGCCCACTTCCTTCCAGGTTGGGCTCATTTCTATAATGTTGGCGTGCCCATCTGACTTACCTCAGGAACAAGTTTTCAATTTCTTTGTGCTGTAGAGCTGTTTCCTGACCCTTTAAAGACAAGGAAGTAATTTTTCTAGGAGTGCCATTTTCATGAAGCCTTTGGTTTTCCCAGAGTTTTCTTACTTCCTTACGCCAACTTGGGGAAATAGTAAAGCAGGTGAGAAAAAATTGATGTTAAACAGCAGAAAGATAACTTGGTGCCTGTGATGTTAATTCTTCGACTGAACTCTTTAACCCTCAGAAATAAAGACAGTAAACTCTGCAACATCAGGTGTAGGATTCCTCATTGTCTCTGATAATGAAAACTATCAAGAAACAAATGAAGTTTGCCTTCGATAAGAGATTTCTAGATATTTTTCCAGTGGGTTCAGTTAATAAGCTGGTTGTTTAGTTGAAATGTCTGCATTGTTTCTGCTGTTTTTGTTACTGGAACAACTACATTGCTTTCTCAGGCCGATGTTATCATTCTGTGCCTTCAGCATTGTACTTCCTTTTTTTGGCATCAGTCTTCAATACCCTAGTGAAATTGTTGGAAGCCCTTCTGATTATGGCTCTTCCATTAATATATGTGCCTATGAGAGCTAAGATTTTGCCAGGAGGGCAAAGTACTTATATGAAGTACTTATATGAAACAGTAGCAGCTTGAAAAAAAAGTAGTAGTCCTTGATAAGGAACTGAAGGTGCTGTCTGTGACCTGGATTAATTTCTACGTTTATGGCAGATTTTACTAAAATCAGTCTTCCGTGCTTCAGAAATTAGAATCACTGCTCTCTAGATGTTAATTTACATTTTATTTGGAATCCTTTGTTTTTTAAATAGAGAGATATAGTTTATTTTACTGACGTGCCTACTTGCTTACTGTAATTGCATAATCTGTAGAATTTTAGTGCAGGCTTTGAGTAAGGTACTTTGTGATTAATAATCAAACGTCACATACTATGATAAAATGTGTAATTGACTGGCATTCTTTGCTATGACTCACTTGGCTAAAATCTCTATTTAGATTGGGTGGGAAGGTGGGAGTTAATTTTTGGTTTAGCAGTAAAAACCTATTTGAAATGATGCCAGATAAAATTACAGGCATTTTGAACAACAGGAAAAAATTTGTTCTGTGTATTCTGTGGTTAAAGGATGTAACATGGGGGGTTTTTGTAATTGCATTCTTGGTAGTGTTTTCCTTTTTATTGGGAGTAATTATGTTCATGCCTGACTTGGCTACTAGAAGTTTTTCTCAACTGTTTTAAAATCAAAAGTTTTGAGTGTTTTTCTTTTTTTTTTCCCATATTATTAATGAACTATTTGGCATTGTACTTCAGCACTTAAATGAACAAATACAAATACTCAGTTTGGTTGAAGAGCCCTTGCTATAAGTATATACTCTTGGTTTTTTGCTGTTTTCGTTTACTTTAGGCTTTATCAGAGTATATTCAATTTTGATATATCTGTACTTTATACACTTACATAAATCACTGTCTCTGCAGAGGTTTGATATTAAATTGTGTGCTGGTTTTGGCTGGGATAGAGTTAATTTGCTTCATAGCAGTTAGCATGGGCTGTGTTTTGGATTTGTGCTGGAACTATCGTTAATGACACAGGGTGTCTTTGTTGCTGCTGCGCAGTGCTTTCAGAGAGGAGAGTCAAGGCCTTTTCTGCTTCTCACCCCACCCCACCAACGAGGGGGCTGAGGGTGCACAGGGAGTTGCGAGGGGACACAGCCAGGACAACTGACCCCAACTGACCACAGGGATATCCCAGATCATAGGGCATCATGCTCAGCATATAGAGCTGGAGGAAGAAGGAAAGGGGGGACATTCGGAGGGACCGTTTGTATTCCCAAGTCACTGTTATGCGTGATGGATCCCTTCTTTCCTGGGGATGGCTGAACACCTGCTGCCAGTGGGAAGTGGTTAATGAATTCCTTGTTCTGCTTTGAATTCCTTGTGTACACAGCTTTTGCTTTACCTATTAAACTCTCTTTATATCAACCCATGAGCTTCCTCACTTTTACCCCATGCCGCAAGAGGGGTCTGCGTGACTGGCTCTGTGGGGCTTAATTGCTGGCTGGGATTAAACCATGACACAATGGAACTTAAAAGTACTAGTGTACAAATATAAAAACAAAAAAAAAAGATTTGTGGTTTGGAAACACCATTGTTCCAGACTGCAAGAATGTTCTTGCTCTTTTCTTGTATGGCTAAGACCAACAGTGTCACCTACAGGTGAATCAAGTAGATTTCTTAATTTTTCAAGCAGAAATATCAGACACACAAGATAAGTTACTTACTGAAAATGGGAAGATCTGATTTACTAACTTTCCAGTGAATATCTTAAATCAATTTTGCTTCTTATTATTGTTATGAAATGAAGTGCAATATGTAATTCAAAATATTTATGTAAGAAATGCTAGCGAAAAGAAGTTTGAAATAATGTTTACTGTGTATAAAACGTTTATGGGTAATATTCTGCCTATTTTCTATTTAAAATCAATTTGCACTGAAAATGCGTGTGATTTATGACTTTAAAATACATTTACTGTCTATGTTTTTATAGGGGTCAAAATTCATTGCTTGTCAATGATTTATCTCAATTCATTGTGGCAGAATGTTGCAGAAGTGAATATGAAGTAAAATGTTAAAAATATTGCATTGAAAATATCAAATTAGTAAACATTTTTTAAATATGTGTATGTAAAAGATTGCTTTTAGATTTTTGTATAATTCAATACAACAGATATTAACAATGCTGAAGTTTTTCTGAAAGTAGAATAACATACAAACAATGTATACTAAGAGAGAGGGCTGTTCTTTAGCCTTTTTTTGAGGGTTCAACATATTCCTTTCTCTCTTGCCAAGTTCCTAACTAAATTATTACTTTTTAAAAGGCACTTCTTCACTTTTGCATGACTGGGACTAGTTGAATCAAATTTTGTCTTGACATGAAGGATTTTTAGTTCTGTTGCTGCAGTGATGTGACTATCCAGTGGCAACTGAATCACATGAGTTGCAAAGTAGTTGTAATGTTTTAACCTTGATTGTGAGTACTAGTGACGTCGTCAGGGAGGCTTCTGTGTAGTAAAGATGTGTGATTGTGGGAAGAAGAAAGCCTGATTGGAGCTGCTCAGTTGCTCCCACTTCTGCAACAGGATGATGAAGCTCCTATGGGGAACCTACCTTTGAGCTTTCTGTTCCTTTTATGTCGGTCCAGTGAGGGATATATATATATATATATCACAGTCTTATGGATTCTGAGCTTGGAGAGATTTGAATAGCTTTGTGTAGACTGTCATGTGTTGACTAGTCAGTTATTGTATTTAGAGACCTCAGTGGTAAGTGGTTACCTTACATAAGATTCAGTAATAGATTTGAGCCTGTTTCTTGTGCCTTCATAGGCACCAGTTTTGGTTTGTGTTGGTTTTAATGGTTTTTTTGTAGTTTAAAAAAATACATAAGACAGTGACATTGAAAACCAAATGTTACTTTTTCATGTCAAAGGCACAGTGATAAGCACAAGATCTCTTTACTGCTTCTTCCACTTACATGATCTTGCTTTACTGTGTTTCAGACAGTCCATCTTATTTAGTTGTATACTTGCCAAGTTGTATTCATTGCTATATCTCTGAAAACAGATAAATGTTACGTTGATTGGATAACCTTGGTAGTAGGGCAGGGGGAGAGAGCGGAGTGTTCCTAGTGTAGTAGGAAGTTTCAAAGACTTTTAATTCAGTTGTGTGCTAATATACAAAAAATATAGATCCAGTTTTATAGCTGTAATGTGTTCAGTTAGCTTAATGCATTTATGTCATGCAGCATGACTCTTGAGTTACTCTTCACTTAATGTCCTTCAGAAACTGCATTGTGTGTAAGAGTATTATGAGTAGGATTATTTCGCAAAATGGTCTGGTGTTGAAAACTGATCAAATAGCACGTTACAACAATATTTGCTACACTCCCTTTGTAAATCACTTAGCAAGTGATACTAATGAGTTTAATAAACTAATTCAGCATTTCTTAATCTAGATGGAAACTCAAAGTCTTTCAGACTTTAAGAGTCTCTAGGAATCCTTTGAACTTATTGCTACTCAATGCCTCCAAACTCAGGAGTGGTTCATCCTGATGATCAGCAAGTCAGACAAATGTCAGGAGACCTGCAGGATGAAAACCAAACATAAAAAGGAAGCAGGCAAGAGTGGGGTGCAGGAACAGGTTACCAGGAAGGATTGTAGTTGCTGTTTGAGCAAATGGACAGGATTAGGTGAGACAAAGCTCAGGAACATATGTGAAGGGCAACAAGAAAAGCTTCTATGGGTGTACAGCAAAAGGAAGATTGGATAAAAACCTCTGCTAAATGGAACAGGGTACCTGATGACAAAGCACATGTGAAAGGCTGAGCTACTTAATGCTTTCTTTGCTTCTGCCTTTATTGTTGGGACTGGCTTTCAGCAATCCCAGGCCTCAGAGACAAATGGGAATATCTAGAGAAGGAAAAAACACTTGGTGGAATAAAGTCAGGTTAGGGAGTGTGTGGACAAAGTGAGCACATTACAAGTTAATGCAATCTGATGAGATTTGCTCACGAGTCCTGAGGGACCTGGTCAAAATTATCATGAGGTTGTTCTTGATTACCTTTGAAAGGTCGTGGTGGTCCTCTGTCATTAAACAAAGTGTACTCTCAGCAATTTTGCAGATGGTTCAAAACTGGGAGGGATGGTTAACAGATCAGATGTCTGCAGAGTCATTCAGAGTGACTTTGACAGGATGGAGAAATGAGCCAGCAGAGATCTCATGAAGTTCCAGAGTCCATGCCATGTCCTACACAGGAGTGGGGGAATAATTATGTGAACCCATCCAGGCTGGGGGCCGGTCAGCTGGAATGCAGCTTCTCAGGAAAGATAACAGATATTGTGGTGGAAAACAAATTGAATATGAGCCAGCAATGTCCCCTTCAGTCTGGGCTGCAGTTCAGAAGGGTGCTGCCAGCAGCTCAAAGGAGGTGGTCGTTCCTCTCTACTCAGCCGTGGTGAGACACATCTGTGGTGCTGGGTCCAGTTCTGGGCTCCCCATTATGAGAGGAACATGAACATGCTAGAGCAAGACTGGCAAAAAGCCATGAAGCTTATTGAGGAATAGAACACATGAGGAGAGGCAAAACAAGGTGGGATCATTCAGTCTGGGTATGAAAAAGCTCAGATAGATGTGATCTGAGTACGCTGTGTGTTCATGTGTAAAGAAGACTGAGCCAGACCTCAGCAGTTTCCAGTGAGTGCAAAAGAGGTTATGGGCGCAAACTGCAATACAGGAAATGCTCTGTAAACACGAGACTTTATTTTTTTTCCTGTGAGGGTGGTTAGACACTGAACGTTTGTCTAGACAAGCTGTGGAGTCTTCAAAGACTTTTAGTATCACCGGAGAGATACTCAGTATCTGTCTGTATGCAGTCTTGAGCAGACTCCTCTAGGTGACCCTGTTTTGTGCAGTGGATTGGATTGGTAGATCTCCAAAGGTGACTTCCAACCTTATCCGTGCTGTGATTCTGTGAAAATCAAAATTAGTCTATTTTGATGGAATTGCCTGTCTGGTATTTACTGCATGTATCAGCAAGGAACATTGTAGACACCATTTTGCCTATTAGAATGTTCCTGTGTAATAATTAAAGGTGACATTTTGTCAAACAAATTTCAGATTTTCTTTTCTAGAGATGGAAGGCTAATAAGCAGTTTGCTTTTCATATTTTTATGTGTAACATTAAGACTAAAAGTCCTTAAAATACGTTGTCTGAATGTTAAATTCTGAAGTACAATGAATCTCAATAAGTAACAATAAAGAATGCCTCAATTTAAGTTCTTAAACTAATATCAGAGAATCTGAAATTGAAGCACTTTGTTATGAACTAAGTGCTCATTTGCTAATGAACTTATTAAAAACACTAAATAAAATATTATAGGTTTTGTCTCAGGCTTTTTTGTCACTGAGGATGTAATCTTCAGTAAAATGTGGAGTAAATTAATTTTCAGGAATTTTCTCTATTACCATTAATATTTTATCTATGAAGAATTTAGAAGAATGATTTACTTCTGTTTGGTTTAATGGTCTTTTATAGCTGAAAAGGTTTTGTGCAAAAGGTGTCTACATGTCTTTAAAATTACTTAGTAACTGGTTTGCACTTCCAAATACTTTTTTTAAGCACAGTAAGTTTTACAGGATGAAAACGTGGTCTTTTATTGTTAATGCAAATGATGCATTAAGTTAGACCCTTCTCCCAGAGTACAATTTAAATGTACTCAGAAGTCCAATTATCTTTGATTTAGATGTAAAAATTGCAGAATAACAGCTGTGCCTGCTGAGTGAATATTCCTCTGCAAAAAGATAGCTTATTTGAGCAGAGTTGAGGACAGGTTGCTCAGGGAATGTTTGCCTCTTTTGGATCCTTTTAAAATTTAACTGCTTCAGGTCAGTTGAAAATACAGATAAATTATGAAATAGCATCAGGGCAATTTAGCGTTTATATCCTCTAAGTTGTCATTTTGCACATTACAGAATATCTTGGGTTCTCTAGCATTTATTAAGATTATTTGTGGAACAAACCCCCACATTATACTTCAAATTAATAGTTACAAATATTGCAGATAATCATGCTAAATTTGACTGCATTAAGAGTACAGCTTTTTCTTCACTACATTAAAAAAAAATTTAAGCACCTCTGACCCTGAAGAATCACTTTACATGCAATAACTATAATAAAATGTACTCTTAATTTACAATAAAATTAGAGTATATGTATTATTAGCATAAGGTATTCTTATTATAAGTTAACCCATTTTATTATCATAAAGTGTCTAGTGGTTTATATTATAGCATGCGGTACAAGCAAGGGTATTTATTAGTAGCATATTAAATTACTAATATAGAATAGAATATATTGTCTAGGCTATATATTATACATAGTTATTTATAATTGAAATTTGAAAGGTGTTTTTTAATTGAAGCTTTGAAGATGTTTACCTTGTATGCTGATCTTAAAACTGTACAAAATAGTATGAGAATTAATCTAATTTGTCCTTCTGAGAAAACAGATGTAATACTTCTATTTCCCTATTGATATTACTCTAATTTCATCTTACAACACCCTGATCATGAAGCTTTCTTAAACTTTTTGGTAAATCTCCTTCAGGGCTTACCTGTCTGCACTGTTAGAAGATTTATTTTTTTTTTAAATGGAAACCCATTTTCAACCTAAATCCTAATCAAATTTTATTACCACTTTCCTTATCTGATTGTCTGTCTTCCCCAGTCACCACTATTTGCTTTTTGAAGACTCTTGCAGTTGTAGTTATCTATGTTCAGTCACGTTTATTTAGCCTACGCATCACTTTATTTAAACTTTTCGTAAAGGTCATGTTTCATTTATGTTTAGTCATTCTCATTTTTCACTTCTGGACTCTCAGTTGGTTTGCACTTCTTGCAACAAGTTGCCCGGAACATAATGTATTGTCCCAAGATCATACCATTGCTGAGCAGAGCGGAAGGTTTATTTTGCATGTCCAAGTAGTAGCATTTCTCTTCCAAGGCTTCAATTTTTTCATCAGCAGAGCATTTTTGGTTCATGTGCAGAGTGATCTGCTCTTTCTCTTTTTGCTGTCCAGCTACTGTCTTGCAAGTGGTTTTACATCCTGCATTTGCTGAGATAATTATTCCTAAGGGTCAGATTAATCTATTTTGGCTTTAGCCATGTAAAAGTTAGGCAACTGGTCTAAACTGGTTGCACGGACTCATAGGGAGAATACAATAAAGAAAAGACTTCTAAGGCTGATTCATATTTAGATGGATGAAATGAACCAGATAGAGGGAGCCTAGGCATCTCGTTTTGAGGGTAATTTTGCAAATTAACAGGTAAGATAGGCAAGATAAATCCTATCCTCAGTGTAGAATCTTGAAATTGTATTACTGACTCATGCATTAACGCATCTGTTCTTTAACTTATTAAGGTGTTTTAAAATTCTTACTCCATCCTCCAATGTGTTTACTGCTCTGTGCAGCATAATATCAATTTAATGTTTAGTGGGTATAATCTTTAGTCTATTACTAGGATTACTCATGAAAATATGCAGTAGTATTGAGGTGACTCCCGTGGAACTCTGTGTGATTGGATCCTTTCATTACAGCAGCAAACTGCTGATATTTCCTCTTGGTGCTTAAAGAATACTGCTGAAATCCAAAGGATATGCTAGTTCTTAGTTAATGTAACTGGATCTGACAATCATACTGTAGCCCGTTACAATCACCTTCAACACTGGTTATCATTAATATTAGCAGATGTAATCTTCTCTGAAGTGTAGACTTGAAAGGAAAATTTTGTGAAATCACATTTACGCGCAAGCAAATGAATTGGTGTTTGAGTTGTCGTTTTGTGAACAGGTGTCATGAAATTGACTTTCAATGCAGTATCTGTTTAATATCAGCATCTCAGCTGAACCAAGAAATTTTTCTTCATCTTGCACTTAGTATGCTTCCATATCAGTGATTTGCATTGATTTTTGAAAAAACCTGATTTGAGGCAAAAACATGAACTTGCTCCCTCTTGCAAATCACAAATCTGTGATAGAAAATAAAACAGTTGAGTAAAGGTGTGTGAAAAAGGATATTTGGAACAAAATGTCACTGTTGCACTTTGGTCTTTTTTCACGTAACGTTGAGTTAATCCACATCTTCAGGTAGGGCTTGACAGGAACAGAACGGGGAAAAAACTGGCTAATCTTAAAACATAAATAAATAAATCAAATGTTATCATGTCAACAAAAGTTATTCTGAGTCTTTTAATATTTACAGTTAATGAGATATGGAGGACCACTGTGATGAATCTTAAAAGCGTACCACTATACATAAGTTGAAAAAACTGGGAACTGAGGTGGTCTTTTATCTTTTTCTCATGAAGTTGTGCAACCCAAGCCTAAAGTTTCATTGTAGAACAGAGGAGTAATGACTTTGAAGCCCTTTTCCTTGCAGCTATGAAAGAAAAAAAAGAAAAAGGGAAAAAAACCCCCAAACAAATCCACAACTATGAAACAAAAAAAAACACCAACAAAGCAACAATTTTGGATTTCTCAGGAACTTCAATATATTTCCAAAACATCATCTTGTTCTTACTTTCTCCTTGTAAATTCTTAAACAAACTAAGAATCTTAGCCCAAATATTGCTATAATGATATATAAAAACATACACAAATGTATTCTACAGTCATGTTTTGTTATTCTATTGTATCTCTGTTAGATGTGAAAAAGGGGCTGGGGGAGAAGGAAATGCAAAATAACATTGGGAAGGTTTGAAAACAAGCAGGCTGGATGCAGTGTCTCAAGAGACAGGCACTTGCTGAAAGTTGTCAGATTTGATTAAGGGAGCTTTTGGCATCAATCAGATCTGACAGTAGTATAGCAGAGGTTAGGAAAACTGTAATTGGTGAACTGATTAAAAGCAAAAAGAGGGTAATGTTTTGGATCAAACTCCTTTAAAACATTTAGATCATTATTTAAACTTGAGGTCTGAGTAGCTAATTATATATTTTACAATATAAGAGATGAATTTCACAAAGCATGCAAACTGTTCTTCCTTACTATGGCTTTTAAAATAAGGTTTGTACTGACTTTAAACAGACTGTTTTATCATAGGAAAAAACAAAACAGAGAGCAGGTGCTCATATCCTATTACTCAATACAGCTATTGTGATCCTAATGTATATTGTTTTCCATAGTTTCTTCTCAGATTAATGTAACTACTCCACATGAAAAGCTTTATATTCTTTTAGTAAGACTGTAAAAAACTTAAGAGTTTTCACAATAACAACAGAAAGGAATTACTGATCCAGTTTCTTTTGACTGTGTGAGAGTCTGTTGTATTGTGATCTAAAAATAGTACTGGAACTTCTAAATGAATTTTGTAATCTCTGGGACATCCAGGATTGTGCTGAAAGCATAAAATTTTAAATCTTCACATATGAACCTAAATCTGTTAGTCATAATTGTGAAACTGAGTATACAAAAAATAAAGCAATATTTAAAAAAATCAGTTCAACAGAACATGTCAGATGTGTCATAAGTCTCTTGCTCTGCTAAGGCAATGTGCTGATACGTTGTCAGTCAGTTCCCTTTTTGTTAGGTCAAATGGTTTCTGTAAAGGAACAAAATAATTGTGCATTCCTAGGACTAAGTTATAAAATAAAACATGCTGAGCAGAGTTATGTTTTTTCAGTCAAAAAGTCATATGACATTTTAAGTTCTGAGTGGCAGCCCTCTTGATTTCTGTTCTCTTCTTGATTTCTGTTGTTGATTGATGATTAGTGTTAGCTTTGGTGTCTTACTAATTGCTGCTAGTATGTATCAATATAATACCCCTCTGTAAGTCTTTCTATCATGATAAATTCAGTCCTTTATGTAGATTCTTCTTCTAAGTGTAGTCCTATTATTGAATGTTTCTTAGATGCATATATATATATATATGTATGTATATATATGTGATCTTGTATTGACATTACTTTAGAACACAAATACATGTTAAGATTTGTTATAATCTGTTCACCTAAATGGGCATACTGCTCATCTGCATATCTTTGTATGGTAAGGAATCTGCTTTACTGGAAACATAATTCCGTTTTAACTGTGTTAAAAATGGCATCAGATGGTTGTTTCTGATCTATGAAGAACAAAATACTTGCATTCATTATTTATTACTTCCTACCTCAGATTCTTGTTTTGAATTGCTGCCCTCTGTTTCACTTTCTGTATGTTTATTCCACTCGCTGCCTGAGCTCCAGCTCACATGAGGTTTTTTGAAATGCTTGAATAAATCACACAGAATAAGAGTGCAATAAAAAGAGGAATAAAAACAGCATTATGAAAGTGACTTGCAGGTTGCTGCTCCTGTAACATGTTTTGATGGAGTTTTACCTCAGAGAGTGCCATGCTGGTAAAGTGTCCCTCATGGGGTGTGATATCAGCTATCTAATATTAAAATTTCTGAGAAACTCCAAAGTATTGCCTATTAGAAGGGAAATATTTTCAAATCATATGAAGCCCTAGCATAGCAGCTCTGCCTACAGAATTGCAGAATATGCTGCATTTCAATGAGAGTCTGCTCTGGGTGGATGTGTGTAGTTGTGTGCAGTTTTCTGTGTCTCCATTTCTGCAGAAGTTAAGATCTTGCAGTGAATTTGCTGCCAGAACAAACCACCAAGATAAATAGTTACAGCATGAATTGTGTAAACTGTGTAGGTTGCCTATGCCCCTTTGCCAAAAAGCTGTCAGAAGATGAGGAGTGCTGGCTGTGACTGAGCGAAGTTTCCTCTAGGATGTGGTAGGGGAGGTTGTAGATGTGTGTAAAGGAGAAGGAGAGTAGAGAAGACCAGTAGCAAGGTGAAAACAATAAAGACAAGGAAGTTCTACTAATTGAAAGATACAGAAGTAGATATTTGAGAGAGTGTCTTTGAATAGTAACAATAAAGCAGTAGTGGCTAGACCAGACTTCTTTACTGCTATCCATTCATTGTGAATCACTGTGGTGAAGACAAATTTGCTACAGGCAAACATAGAAAGGGCTGGTTCCATGCCTTCCAAAGCTATTAGATCCTTAGGGCTTGTATTTCATACATATGCTATGTTTTTTCATTAACTGTATGTACTAATGAATTAGGCCTTAAAATTATTTCTTCTCCAGCATCAAGGCACTTCAGAAAATACTGCTTTTTGTAAGTTTACTGAATTCCCCTATTTTGAATGATGCTTGATTTCATCATATTTTAGTAAAATAATTCCTTCTAATCTGCAAATGATAAAATTCTTTCCAGTTGTGTCTAATTGTTGTTTTATGTTGTTAAAAGGCAAATTTCTGAAATACCTAACATGCATTTTCCAGTGCATAATAAATATTGCAGTTAATTCCAAGTTATATTTTAGCTGTTTCTGTCTCTCTGTCTCTGCTTAGTTTTGGCTGTCATATCTTCAATGAGACTTTTTTGTGCTAACAGCAAAGTGAATAACTCCAGCATCACTGGTCACTGAGCAGGAGTAGCACAGGAGGAAGCCTTTAGAGAACAGATGCTCACATAGCCGCAGGAATCAGGGGTTTTTTTTTAATAATAAGGTTCAGTTTTCTTTTTTCTTTCCGAAGGATACTGTTATATTAAGAGCTACTTAATAGGAAGTGGGAGAGGTACAAAGAGATTTTAATGCAAAATGAAAAAGAAGTGGCTGTTAAGGGGATAAAGCAAATAAAGGGTGAAATTAAAGTGGAAATGTGTATTTCTTGTTGATTTAATCAATGCTTTGAGAAGCAATATTTTGAACTTCACAGAAAAATATAACATAAATGGAGTATTTGTTGTTTATTTATCATAACTAATGGTTTCAAAAAGGAAGTAGTGCTTTTATAGGTATGTTAAATATGAAAATATCTCTGTTGTGCTGCAGGTGTGAGATGACGTATGGTTATGATATGTTTCTGGATCTTGATCCAGCTTCAGGAAGATAATTTCATTTTGGAAACTTCCATACATACAACCTTTATTACTGTGATCATTTGACATCCACAATATTTTCTTCATTCAAAGGCCTCTGGATTTGTTCATTATAATCTTGAGTTTATTCTACAGTTTCTTTCTAGAAATACAGTACAGTAATATTAATTCAAACTTATAGGTCAAATGATTGAAAGTATGTGTGTGTAGCATTGTATGTGTTTTCACAATTTTAATATAATGAAGGAACACATATTTACATCATGTGGTAAGTATTTACGTGTTTCTGCCTAGATGAGACCAAATCTGTTGCTGTGGTTGGTTCTTTCAAGTGATGGTCATAGCTAAATTAAAATTAAAAATTAAATTAAAATTTAAAATAAAATTAAAATTAATTGACAACTGTTGATAGGGGTTGTCATTCCTGATGACAGGGTTTTGCTGCTTCTCTGAAAAATTCCCCAAAAGTTGTCTTCTCTATCTTTTATGAAAATTTCTACTTGTAATTGCACATCAGCTTGCCATTTCTAACAGTTCTTGGCATAATATTTGTGTAAGCCCACTAAAAACAAAACAAAAATTTTTAAAAATCAAACATTTTAAATTAGCAAGATTCAGAGGACTCTACATAAAGAGTTGCTGCCCATAACTCATTTGTGATCAAAGTCACAGGAAAATTGAGAATGCTAAGCTGAAGTGATTGGGAGTTGAAGCAACTGCTTGCACATTTGTGCATTTGGAAGAGATTTTTCTCAAAAAAATTTTGGTTTTGTGCATCCTCTGTTTTGGTCCTTCAGAATTTTGTAGACCTTCTGCCAACTTTGTTACTTTTCGATTCAGAGCTTTTAATTCATCAATTCAATTCAGGTTAGTCCTCTGGGATTGTTTTACTAGCTAATTCTAGTGCCTGTAAGATTGACAACTCTTTATTTGGACTTAAATCCTAACGGTTGATACCAATTTTGTAAAAATTATTTAATTGAACAGCTCACTGTTAGCAAAATGTAGTTTCTGAATGTGGCTGGTTACAGCAGACTCATTTTCAATCCTCTGTTCCCACTGTTTGTTGGGAATGTTTCATTTTTATTCTCAGGAGTGTCTCTCAGGAGTGTAAAATCCCTGTTGTAAGGAATTTAACAATGTCTTTCCACTGTAATAATTTCACCAATTCGTTCAAGTCTTGTATTTATGTAATAGTTGAATTCTGTTAATCATGTGCATCAAGAATAAGAACTTATAAAAATCTGTTTGAAGAGAAATTGCCAAAGGTATGATTTGGCTTGTAAGGTGTTTACTCAATTGCAATATGCAAACTTATATAAACCCATTGTCAGTCTCAAAATAGGTTGTTACCAGGTCTGATAAAGGAAAAACTTAAAATGAGAACACGCTTCAAATCTGTCATGCGTGCCTACATCACTATTGATGCCTTACCTTCCAGGAAGGTTTGAACAGTTGTAAGGCAGACTATTTTCAGAATTCGCTTTTAAGATAATGGTGTGTGAAGGATTTAACTTACTTACCTGGTTATTTACTAGCAACTGTTCTTCCTCCTTTCTGTAATCAGAATGTGGTCTAAAACAAATAGAACATGAGTCCCTTTTTCCTAGCGTCCTAATTGATGTTTAGGCTGAGATCTGAGTCAACCAGTTCTTTATACTTGGTTTGATGATATCTGGCAGGTAGGAGGAGTGATCCAGGTCTTTTCGGATTATTTTATGACAATTGTAATAGTTAGGAAGTTTGGAGTGGGGTAGGGTGTATGTCTGAGTTTTGATTTATTGTTGTATATATGAAAAGGACAACAGGTCAGATGAGTGACAGACATATTTGAAGGCTGAAGTCACTAAAGAGAGAAAAACTGTTCTCAAAAATGGTCTTGAAGAACTTAAAAGCGTTTTGTAGTATGGCATGTTATAACTAAGTATTTTATGTAGTTTGTTCTGAAATATTTTCATATGTGGTTTGGATCTATGGGAGTGTAAATTTGAGGGGATTACTGCAGTTTTTCTAGCTTCACAGTGTGTGTACTAATTATTCAAGCAGAAATCAGATACTAGTCATATGCAAGCTATGTTTCAGAGAACTTAAAGTAGCAAAAAAATTCAAAGAATTGAAAGTGAGCTATTAAAAAGGTAAACCTTCAAGTCTGTGCCAACTGCTAGAAATGAATGTTGACCTCTTAGAAATTAATGGGAGATCATTTGATTTTAGTAAGACAATAGGCCTGTTCAGATTAAGAAAACCCCCAAACAACAAAGCCCAGCATTTTTCAACATGTTGATATTCTGAAACGGTGGTGAAAGCATAACTTCCTTTTACCATGAAATCTGGCTTCAAAGGGGACTGAAGAGAACCTGACAAAAACAATTAGCAAATCATGTAATTATAGAAAGATGCATTTTCACAGTCTCTTGATATTTTATGGGTTGATGTTGAAGTTAGCAGCTAGTGTTGTCCCTTTTGACATAATTTTTCAAAGTGAAGTAATTAAACTTTTTTGTTTGCGTTCTTACCTGAGCATTATGTAAAACCATGTAGGAATATGTTAAATAACCCTAAAGTTAAATGACATAATTTTGAGTTGAAATAGATGGATTTTTTTTCTTTTTTTACCTGGTAACTGTTTTGATGTAATAGTGAAATTGAGTGGCAGTGCTCACTTAAGACAGAAGACTTTGTGAAAAGCCCATGTTTCCCCTAACAGAAAAAGTCGGTGTGGAATAACAAATGATAATCAAAAAAACAATGGAAAAAGAGAAGTTTGTATGCATAGAGAAATTTAACTTGACAGTAAAAATATTGACAGTTAACCCATTTTTTTTCAGCCATACCCTAATACAAAAACCAGATTGAAATATCTTGCATGAGTTACAGTTCATTAAGTAAATGTGACACTTTATTTTCTAGCTATTTCAGTACTGAAAGAGGTGAAGTGGTGAAATAGCAATATAAATGAACACACTTCTAGGTGTGCTGAGAACTCAAGATGTAAAAGAAGAAAATATTTAAAAGATGTTTTGATACTTGGTTTCTGTGTCCTTCTCTTGCCCCCAAACAGAAAGCTGAATCTGAATTTTGACTTTAAAACTTCGAGGGTAAAATACGTTGTCTCTAAAAATTAATTATAAATAGAAATGCCACTACTGTATTTAAAACTAATAATGAGATGACTCATAATGCTGTTTAGTTTAGTATTTTAGTTGAAAGAAAATCTTTGTTAGCCTTTGCTGATAGTCAGCATTTTCTTTTCGCTAATATTTGTAAATAGCATTTAAAAATTATCAGCTTAGGTATGAGGGAAGGGTCTTAGTTGTTTACTGGGCTGTGAAGAAGGTTAGAATATTTGGATTCAGTTTATTATTTGCAGCTACAAAGCTGATCTGTTTGGGTGGGTTTTTTGAGAATTTTTTTCCCCTTCTGTAATTTCTATCTGAAAAGTAAATGTAATAACCAGTCATATTCTCTAGCAAAACATTCTCTGGAGATCTCTTTTCTTACTTGATATACTGTCTCATTTTGCATAGCTTTTAATTCAGGTCATTGCTTTGAGAACATTACTATTTTAAAATAAGATCAAAGTAAAAGACCATTATAACGGATATTTAGTCATCACTAAGAAACAGAAGAATTAATGATACAATTTTAAATATATATCCTGATAACATGACTGACATTAAAAAAAGCTGTGATCTGAATGTTGCCAATTTAGATTTAGCAAATTAGCTAAGTATCTTGCATTTGTAGTATTTCACACCTTAAAGCCTTAATATGCATTGCTAAATATATTTCCTCACTGTTTGCTAATTAATGTTCTGTGGAAGTACAGCTGCTAATATTTTGTGGTTGATATGGCTCATTTTAAAGTGCTAACAGCTGCATCTGTAGTAGTGTTACAATTCAGTTCATAAATTATGGACATACATTTTTACACCTACTATTTTGTACGAGCATTTGAAAAATCTGTATTTGCTAACAAAATGTACCCAATAATATTTAAACAAACCACGAAAATATCCCCCAGATACCACCACTCTCTGTGATATTAGTGACTCAGTGAGTCTTTCATGTGTAAAGTTTTCAATATTGCAGGAAATTAACATCTTTCTTCTGTAATATCACAAAGACTCTTCAGGAGTAGTTTTTGGTAATTAGTAAAGACTGATACATTCTGATGGTATAATAATTGGACTGGAACAATATTGTGAGGCAGTGCAGGGAAAAAAGCCTCTCTGAGGAGAAAAAATAAATACTATCAGGATATATCTTGTGGAGATCAAGTGAAGAAAAAAGTATTCATAAATGCATATTCATAAATGTGTTTTGTAAGAAACATTTTTTTTGTAACATTTTGAAAGAAACCCAGCAGAACAAGCAATGCAGGAGGGTCCTGGAGTGTGCTAATGAGAATTTCCTTCTCTATAGATAGAGAGGACATGGAGGAGAGGTACTTTGCTGTACCTCATACTTAAACAAGGAGGAACTTGTTTGGGATGTGAAAATTGAAGGCAGACTTGGCCATAGTGACAATGAGATATTGGAGTTCAGCATCCTGAGGAGGAGGAACAGATTAAAAAGCAAGCTCACAGCCCTGGACTTCAGAAGAGCAGACTTTGGCCTCCTCAAAGATCTCCTTCGAAAAGTCCTATGGAGTAAGGTCCTGGAGGGAAGCAAGAGTTCATGGAACCATGGAAGCTGGGTAATATTCTTCCAAGTTGGAGAGTGGTCCATCACAGCAAATAGGAACTTGGGGGAAAATGGCAAGAGGCCTGCATGGAGGAACAAGTTGGTCCAGGTCATACACAAAATACAAGTGTACAGAGTGTGGAAGCAAGGACATGCAATCTGGGAAGAATACGGAGACATTGTCTGACCATCCAGGATGGAAGTTAGGAAAGATGAATTCCAAATGGAATTGAGTCTGCTCAGGAATATCAAAGAAAACAAGACAGGCAACAAAAGGAAGACTAAGGACAATGTGGGCCCATTGCTGAATGAGACAGGAGACCTGGTTACACAGGACTCGGAGGAGGCTGAGGTACTGAATGCCTCCTTTGCCTCAGTCTTTACTAGCAAGACTGGCCTTCAGGAATCCCAAGTTCCAGCAACTCGGGGAAAGTCTGGAGCAAGTAGTGTGTCCTTGGTAGAATAGGATCAGGCTTAAGAGGAGACATGTATGTCCATAGTCTCTGGTTGATTTGTATCCATAAATACCAAGGAAGTTGGCTCCTATCATTGCGATGTTACTCCTGATAATCTTTAATCAACCATTTAACTGGGAGAAGTGACCAAAGACTGCAGGAAAGCAAATGTCACTCTTGTCTTCAACAAAGGCAATAAGTGGATATTGTCTACTTAGATTTCAGTAAAGCCTTTGATAATGTTTTCCATAAGATCCTCATAAAGAAGCTGTTGACGTATGGGTTGACTGAGCAGACTGTGAGGAGTGGCTGGTACACCAGAGGATTGTGCTGTCATCCAGAGGGATGTCGACAGGCTGGAGAAGTGGCCTGATACATCTTCATGAAACATTGCTTGAACGTTATCTTATCCAGGACTGGTGGAAGTTGTTCAATCTGTTTTGCCAGTGCAAGGATCAAGATATCAAAATGTACAACTTGAAAGTATGCCTTAGGGAGAAAGCTTTTGATAGGGAACTGAGAACTGTCAGATCAAGCTTAGGTATGAGGGAAGGGTCTTAGTTGTTTACTGGGCTGTGAAGAAGGTTAGAAATACTTTATTACAGATGATTTTAGTGAAACACAAACATTAAATGATTATATAAGTCGTTGATTCTGGATAGCTGCTTAAATGTTTTCATGTGGAAAATGTATGCGAATGAGGCACAGTAGCTTGAAGTTATTAGTTGATATTTCTGTATGGTTTTCCATACTGAATCCTACTAAAGGCCATCCAACACATGTGGATGCGGCAAACTACATCTGCCTCATCTATAAAGTAGGTAAAACTTCAGATAACTTTAAGTTCTACATTGCATTTACTCTGCTGTATCTTAAATTACAGTATTTTTATAAATTTGTGTCTGCATTTTAATTGGTAAATGTTTCTTCTTTGTTTTTTTCTGCCCTACTAGATGCTTGTGACTACTCCAGAGAAATGGGATGTAGTGACAAGAAAAAGTGTTGGTGATGTAGCCCTCTCTCAGCTGGTAAAACTCTTGATTCTTGATGAAGTTCATCTACTGCATGAAGACAGAGGACCAGTACTTGAAAGTATAGTAGCACGTACTTTACGACAGGTAAGAGGGAAAAGATATTCAAAATCATTTTATTTTGGTCAAGAATAGATAGATATCAGTGTAAAGGTAACATGATTAGACAATTAAATAAAAATGCTTCATCAGTTTTCAATTTGTTTTACAGCTATTCTGTTTTAAAGCTATGTACTAAGAAGGAGGAAAAATTTTTGTCTTCCACCTTTCCTTCTGTATTATATTAATTATCAGATTCCTAAGATGCATAATTTATTACAGTGCTTTACTTATTATTTATTTGCTTAATTTACTCTACAAGTAACAGGAAAATTAAACATTTTTAAGCAAATAATAATCAGGCTAATGTTTTAACATAACCAGAACTGAAATTCTTTTCTTACCAGGAATATTAATTTTCAATTACCAGTTTTTCTAGGAGAATTTATTTTTTGTTTTAATTAAGAGTAGTGTCTTAAATTCAGGTAAAGCTTTCAGCACTGCTAGAAAAATACTACATAATTTTTAGTCTAACATAAATGGTCCTTTTGTTTTTCCCCATAATTTAGTGGTATTTTTTAAATACCAAGATTTGAAATGGCAAAAGGAGAAAGGGGATTTTTTCTTGAATCTTGTACAAAAGAAGGATTCAGAGTTAGGCAATAAATAAGATTGGTCTCAATGGTGAGATGTGCATTTACAAGTAAAGTAAAACATGGAATTTGGGGATTAATAAAAAGGAAGGATTTAGGATAAATAAATAATGGTAAGGGGGAGGATAGAGTGCAATTTTTTTTTTGTCAGGCAGAGCAAAAGTATATCAATACAAGTAACGTAACAAATTCAAAATAAACGATTATTGTTACAGTTTTATTTGTAGTATGTTAAATGTTTGAAGCCCTTTAGCTTTCAACATTATTTTTTTTCTTGGTAAGGCTGCAGTAACATTGTTAAGGCTTTTTGAATCATCTGATTCCAACGCTGCTAAGAACAGAATAAAATGGATGTCTGCTGCAATCCAGTACAGAAAGTGTAAAGTTTCTCTATAAAGAACAATATAAGTAACAATTCTTTAGAAGAAGCTAAGTTTAGACTACCTCAAAGGCACTAAAGATTAACTGTTTAGTATTGTATTTTCTTTCTTAAATGATTTTGATAACCTTGTTTTCCTTAGGTGTCTTTAAAGTAAAGCATCTCAGCTTTTAACAGTGACCATGATAATAATTTTCTTCATATCAGATTGCAAGACATATACATTTCTTACTGCAAAATTTTGTGAGACTTGTAAGATAGGCTTCAGCTGTCC
Organism: Ptilonorhynchus violaceus; assembly: GCA_013397565.1. Classification (NCBI taxonomy): domain Eukaryota; kingdom Metazoa; phylum Chordata; class Aves; order Passeriformes; family Ptilonorhynchidae; genus Ptilonorhynchus; species Ptilonorhynchus violaceus. Next base: position 279,087 of record VZRJ01005681.1, on the reverse strand, counting down.
AAAATAGATGTCAAGAGCCATTTTATCTGCCCTACATTATTCAGCTTGGCATTCTGTTTCTGCTTCATTTGGACATAAATCTCCCATAGATCCTTCCCTTTTGTGTCTGTCAAGCCTGTGCAGGTAACTTAAGGAATATAAAATCCGAGGCAATTATGCCTTGGGTACTGAATCCTGTCCTTAGAGCATTTATTGTAATATAGCAGTATCTTGCTTCAGTACTCATTTAAAAAATAGCTCTTAAGGGTGTTTTAATCTCCTAGGTTTCAAGGTTTGTTTTACCTAACAATTTGGAATTTAATTTATTTGGAGTTGAAGCTACTCAGTTGTAATCCTTCTGTAAGTTAAACAGCTGGGAAGTAAAACAATACACAAATCTTGAAATTGACCATCTCACCACCTTTCTGAAGACCTTATTTATTCTAATTTGATAAGAAATATAGTAATGGAGACCCCTATGAATCTTTACAAGAAGCTAGTTGAAAAAAGAGAAAATTTACAGTATAAAAGTACACTAAAAAACCCCCCCACAGTTAGAAAGAAAGTAAAACTACCTGTAAAATTTTTTAGAATTGTGCGGTAGAAAACAATTGCTGACAAAAGTATTTCAAACTGCAAGCCTCCCAGAGAGCCTGGGGATAAAGAAACAGGAGATGTTTTGTACAGTTGTTTTACTTTTTTAATATGAAAACAAATAATAAGAGGATTACTTTTTAAAATTATATTGAAATGTTATACTTCAGCATCTGAGCTTGCAGGCATAGTTCTATGAAGTTTGCAGTATACATCCATAACTGTGAAGTTACTGGAACTTTTACTCAGTCAATAAAAAAAGATAACATAATGTTTCTGATTTCAGGAAAAATTCACTGGAGTTTAGTGAAAATATTATTACAGATGTTCTAAGTGTAAAAAAAGAATATCTAATGTTTTAATATTACTTTGTGAAGAAAAAATATATTGTTGCATTTCTTTGGTTTTGTTCCCTGCTCGTAGTTCTGTTTTATACCTTTTGATACAAATTTGTAAATGTCTCTGAAGCAGTAACTAAAGCCAAGATATTCAGCCCATCCCTGGAGAATGTCCTTCTGTCTTTGATGGTTTGAAGCTCCTCTCCAGCCCTTCTGAAAGTAGTTCTAGAACTTATTTTTTATTGATATGTATAGAAATATCATTCTCATTCAATATTCATGCACACAGGAGGTAAGAATAATTGTTCAGTTTTTGAAAAATGAAAAAAAACCAAGGAAAATATTAATCTGAAATAGTCTTATGTCAATTACACCACTCCATTAATTTCTGAAATCAGTTACCTGATTTGTATACAGGTTTAAGACATCCAAAATATTGACTATTTTTTCCTAATTTGTAGCGGAAGGACTTGGAAAGTAATTCAAAGCAAAATACATTGCAGATTAGTAGTCACCAGATCAGACTGGGGGCTGTAGTAACTGGGAGCTGTTCTGGTAAATATGATTAACGTTTTCCCACTTTCTGTACTGTCCCTTTTGGCTCCAGTGGGAGACAGTGCATTCAAGTAGTATAATTTTTTATCTGACCTGGAACAGTCATTTCTTGTGTCACTTCTAGAACAAAACTGTGATAAACTCCTTTGAATGCTACTTCAGCCTTTTCAATAAATCACTAATAGTGACTCTAATAATGGCATGTACCTGTAGTTTCATCTGGATCATACTTCCCTAGCTTGTATATGAGACTATCTTATGAGACAATGTCATGATTCTTGTGCAGGTCAGGATATATAGTGCAGTGCCTTTTATCTTTTGCAGGATTTTTTATCCTGTCTTAAAGGAAAAGAATCTCTCTTGTTTTGTTGGAGGTATGAGGGTTGTTTTGTTTAGATGCTGGATAATAGAAAAAAACAGGCAGTGGACTGGGGTTTTTTTGTCTTTTTAAGAGTTAGTATTCAGCTAGCTACTTGGGCCTACAATTGCGCCAGAAAATAATGTTTTGAGATCTGTATTGATAGGAGGTAAAAATACAGCTATCCAAATGCATTCTTAAAGCAGGAATATCCTGGATGCATTAGCAGGTCTGTCCTAATTTGTACCTCAAAATACTCAAATGATTGATGTACTTTCCCCTAGATGAACACTGAGTCACAGCACTTACTGTAAGACTTTAACATGCTCATTTTAACTTACGGCATTTTTTAGAATTAGGTTTTATTTAAACCTGGAAGGAGCATATATATTGGAATTGCTGACAGTTTTACTCATAGCAGAATGAAGAGCATATTTGTGCATGTTTGCACTTTTCAAATTTTAGAGAATGTTTTTGCAAGTGATTTAAATTGACTTTGCTAAACATTTTGGTGGAAAAATTGCTCTGAGCTCTCATATACTGTAGGTATAACATCAAACAACTTATTTGAATCGAATTTATAGCTTTGATGTTTAAAGTTTTAGTCCAGAGCATAATACAGATGTAAAACTGAAATGCTTAAACTTTTTAATCAAACTTTCCACACTACTGTAATGTACTAAGATTATTAGCTTGAAAGAAAAAAAACTGACCGCTTTTAAAGGCGACTGGAGTATTTGGTTTTAATTATTCAGAGATTTTGATGACTTCCTTGCTGCTTATGGGTATTTTTTCACAAAAAGCACACTGAATACTATATTTGAGTGATACATGAGTGTTGATACCTTCTCTCAAGTATATGAATGATAAATTAAATAAAAGAAAATACATATTAAAAGCTTTCTCAGATTTTGCGATACTGAACCTGCCATCTTAGACACACAGGTATTGTTCTCAACACTGTCTCATTCTTCAAGTTTAAGTTTCAGTTGCTGTATGTTTTTGTATTAGATCAACAAAGTTACTATTACTATAGGTGGGATAGCACCTATAGTACAAGGAATCCAGGAGATTCCTGGAATGCATTGATGAGAAGTGCCTCCTCTAGGCAATAGAGGAGCCAGCAAGGAGAGGTGCTGTGCTGTACCTTGTATTCATCAAGAAAGGAGGAGCTTGTTGGGAAAGTGAAGATCAAAGGCAACTTTGGCTACAATGACCATGAGATGCTGGAGTTCTCCTTCTCCTGGAAATTCTCATGTTTCCTTTCTGAACTTTCTTTCTTCATGACACCTTATTTATGGAGCTTATCCTCTCAGCTGTAGTGTAGTTTTCTTTTGCTCTTTGCATTTTCAGTATCTCTAGTGCCTTATTATCTCCTCCACCTCTTTTTTTCTGTCCCTTTCGTTCCCTCTTTTACCTCTTACTAGAGATCACAAGCAAGCAAGTTCAAATGTTTCTCACCCAAAGCCAAGTGTCTAATTGTTATCAAATTAGGAATTTTTATGTGCTTGGACTTCCATTCTTGATTATGATAATGTGCTCGGTTTAAAAAAAAAAAGGTCAAGACTAATAGCTAATGACATAAAACCAGCTGCTTAGATCTGTATATCTTGTTTCAAATGGCAGCTCACTGTAGTTCCTATATGGGTCTTTTGGGACTAGAATGGCAGTGGCATTTTGTTTTGTTCTTCAGTTCTCATCTTGAGTGACTGTTATTAGTCTTTTGTCTCTTTGATATTCCTTATGTAGACTAATCGAGTTTCTCAGCATCTTTTATTAATGGATAAACCAAACGAGGTTACTGAAGCCTTCTGCAACAATTTTTCACAATAGTGTTGTGGGGCTTTTTTTCACTGGACTTTCCTATATTCGCAATTGTATTTGTAAGACATGTTAACAAAACTGGGTATAGAACTTTCATGTTAGCTTTGGTTGTGGCATATACAGAGGTAGAGTGTTTCCCTTCAATTATGCAGTTCTATTCCTTTTATACCTTAAAGAAGAGCATGCACTTAATTTGCTAACACATCATCTTCAGAGCTTGCATTCAGATACTTGTTTGTTAAATCCTCAAACAAACCTCTTTATAGTTGCTGCTATAAGAATGTTTCCTGAGAATAGTGTCTCATTTTGCAGCTGTGGCCTGTTAGAGAATGAGCTAAATGAAAAGAAATGTAGTTTGAATGGGACTATCAACCTAGATTTTTCTGTATGGCTGACACACATCAGTTACATTAAATCTGCCACTCACCTGCTCTTCTTGTTACCAGTTATTTTTTTACTGCATATCATCTATAAAATTATTGAATAGAGTTGGGCTTAGAAAGCAATTAGAGGAATCCCTTTTTAATTGCCGTTTTTCAATTATACATTACTTTAAAATCTGTCAGTTCATCAGCTTGTGATAAATTTAATACATGTTTTCCTGCTGCTCTGTGATGTTATTTTTAGGCTGTATGTTGTGGAGCCGTATGTCTAATGAGTCTTACATGAGTCTAGATTGATCTTGTTATCTTTTGCACACCTTGAAGTTGTGTAAAAATGACTTTTTTAAGACAAACTCCTTTTTTAGAACAAAACCTAATCTCCATTGTTTGGAAAATGTTGTGTATCAGACATTTGAATTAATTTTCAGAAGCTTTTCTCTTACTTTGCATGGAAGTGAAATCAGGAAGTCATTCTACATCTCATTTTTTATTATTGATATGTGACTGTTTTTCCATTTTAGTGATGTATCTGTGGAATTTCAAAGGTAATAGTGATAGTCATACATTTTGTGTTCTTTCATATTACGGTAAAGCAGTGAAACTAATTTATAGAAGGGTTCATAGTTATTTTTGTTTCTTGGTTTGGGAACAAAACAGTAAGCATAACATGAAAAGGCATTCTGTCAGTCAGGAAAAAATGACATGACGCTGTGCCGGGCATAGAAATCTCTTAATAGATATATGCAAAATGTCATTTCTTAAGACAAAGTAATGCATATCTAATAATTAGCTGAGGGAAAATAATATGGCTTCTAATAGTGCTTTCTGCATGGTTACATTTTTTCAGTACCTCTAGATATTTAAATATATTCTAAATGGGGGACTGAGATCATAGTATTTTCAGGGTTCATTGGATGCAGAGTAAAACTAATAAAATTACCTAACTAGATGGTTGCCTAGTAACAAATGCATTCTGTGCGGAGTGAGTTGTAGATAACGTCCTATACAGAATCTTCAAAACAGTATTAGTAATAACATTTTTACTATGTACTTTGGTTTTGCAATTTTACTGGGTTTTTTTCCATTTTTGTTCCTAAAACTAGAAAACTGCCACCTATGTGGACTTATTGACAACTTAACTCTTTCATTACTATTAAACAATATAGCAATAAACAAGTAAACACTGAATGAAACCTTCTAACAAACTTCCTGCTTAGTAATTTTGAAACACCTTTAATTCTTTTTTTTTTTCCTGGTGTTCTGAGCACTACTTGATTCTTTCTCCGTTTCTCTTTCTCCTTTGTTTTGGATAATGTAAATACCATAGATCCTGTGAGAAAACGAGACATAGAGCCATTCTGTGGGTAGGATAGTATCCAACTAATAACTAATGTGAATCCCCATATGTAGTACTTCATTCTTACTACCATTGAACAGGACACTCAGGAAACTAAGTTAAAAATTCATCTTCTTGCACATCTGTTCTAAAAACTAAGAAATGCTTGTGTCTTAATTTTCTGAGTATCTTGTCTTTAGTGTACATCTGAAGGGCATATAGACTGACTGTAGAGGGTGTGTTGAAGTGATCCTGGGTCATCTGAATATCAGATTAATTTCTAACCAGCAGACAATTCTTCAAAGATTAAAATGTGTAAACTTGTCTGCTTCACTTAATTCTGTGCTCAAGTTGAACAATCAGAGATATGCTTTCCAGCTTGATTGTAATTCATTCTGTGAATATGATATTTTAATACATGGAAATGGGAAGGCTGCCAAGATCACAAAGTTCAGGAAGAACTTTAGAAGTCAGATAAAAGAGTATCTCTATGCACACTCTGTATGCTCTCAAGCGGCGGCTGTAATGTAACAAGATGATATGCAAATCTTAAAACCTATTAGAAAGAAAATGATCCTGCTGTGATCAATTTACAATCCAGAGAGACACTTCCCATACCTGATCCTTTATCATTTACAGCGTAAATGCAGCTGATCCTTGAGTGTGGAAATCAATACTGGATAGCTATCTTCTGATTATATTTTCTGTATACATGGAATTTCATGGTGTGGTAATCGTGTTCTGTGAATGTGTCTGGTAGACATTCTATCAATTCTCCACATGCCATCATGAATGTTTCTGAATTAGATATACTAATTAGATATGTCAATTAAATATAGTAATGGAAATTTTATTTCTTACTTCCAGTGTAACATCAAATCAATAAAACATAGTAAGGCTTTTAAAGAACATGATGTGCAAATACTGTGTCAGTTCAGGTTTTCAAAGGAAGCCTTGTACATTTCAAATGGTGTTTATTTTTTTACTGGGATAATTAAACACGTATGAAGAATGAAATGTTAGAGATTGTGTTCCAGTAGTGAAGAAAAGGCACTTAGCTGTCTACCACCAGCCACCAATATGCAATGTAAATGTAAACAGAAAACTTCGTCATCCAGAATGTCTTTCCAGTAATTTTTACTGCCATTTCAGGAAAAGACTATGGATTCATTGTATCTTGTATATCAAGTCATAATCTCTAATTGGGACTCCTAGGATCGAATAATAAGTGATCCAGTACTTGAAAAATACTAATTTTTGAATAGTCTGTATTTACAAAAGGCATCTGCACACCTTCAAGGCTTACTGTTCTTTAGAAGCACCTGAAATAAAAAGATGTTAATACTTGCTCTTCAAGGGGAAGTCAGAAAAGTAGTTAAAAAATGTATGCAGAGAACTCTGTTATAAAAATGTGTTAGAATTCTAAAAACCATTGCGGAAAATCAAGCTTCTATAGTGCATGGATAGATGAATAATAGATAAATAGTTTAAACTGACTTATAATCACAGAGAAAATGCAAAAATAAACCATGTGGTATGGTTGCATATTCAGGTAGTCTTGTTTTTTAATTTTTAAGTTTAGCACAGTTTTAGTCACTGCTGTTTGTATATTGCCATGTATAATTAAAAGAATAAAAGCCCCTCGCTCTGTAAATGCGTATGATGATGTGCAGACACATAGGTTTTAGTTTACAGTTTGAATTTGATGTGAACATAAAATAATTGGAAGGATTGTTATAATGCATTTTGTCTTTTAGGGTAAGTGTACATCTTTTTGCATCTTGATTTTATATATGTATATAAATTAGTTATATTTTTGTTGAGCAAGTATAAAAGTAGATGGTAAAAAAAATAAAGACTTTTTTTGTTTGGATGGCCTTGAAAGAACTTAAGAAAATTGATGAAATAATTTAGAGTCATAATATTTTGAGATGATTGGAGGGATGGAGTACCTTCCCTGAGAGAATTGGTAGTGTTCAGCCTGAAGAAATGAAGGCACCTCGGTCATCTTACCTTTCAGTGCCTGAAAGGCTCTTACAAGAAAGCTGGAGAGGGACTTTTTACAAGGGCATGTAGTGGTAAGACAAGGGGGAATTGCTTTAAACTGAAAGAGAGTAGGTTTAGTTTGGATATTAGGTAGAGATTCTTGACTGTGAAGGTGGTGAGGCACTGGAATAGGTTGCCTAGAGTTGTGGATGCCCTGTCCCTTGAAGTGCTGGGGCCCTGAACAACCTGGTCTAGTGGAAGGTGTTTAAAAATGTGCTATATATATTAGTAATCTTAATTACTCGCTTCTGTTAACTCTCTGCTGCAGTTGTCATGTGGAGTGTTAATTCAGGGTTTTCAATGAGTTCCTTAGCTCCAGGGTCAACTGTCAGGTCAGTGACATTAAGTGGCTTCTTTGTTTTCCCAAGGTTTTGTAAGTGGCAACTCTCAGTAAACTATGACTGTTCTCTAGGCACTGTTTTTATTTTAAAAGAAATCTTTGAACAAACATCTTACATTTAATTGCTGTTAAAATACATATGTCCATGGTTATTAAGCAGAGTTCTTGTTAATTGTTTAAATACTTGAAATGCTTTCCTGCCTTCAGATGGAACTGAGCACACTTTCAAACTAGTGCTTTCAGGCTCTTAGGAGATTTGAAAAAAAATTGTTATTGAATTTAGCAAAATCAAGTAATGTTTTCCAGATGGGAGCTCAGTTACACTTTAAGATTGTTCTACTTATTACCAGGAGATTGTGAACAAACTACAAGATAGATATATCAGCAAGTGGTAACTGTGCTTACAGATTCAAGCTTAAAAATAAATTGTATAAACATTAAGTAAATTAAAGCTTTTGCTCAACAGATGGCCAGGTACTGGCAGTGGGGGCTGCAATGTGGCCGTAGTGAGGGATGGCTGTGCCTGCCCTGTGCCAGACACGGCCACTTAAAGCGGGCTCTGACCAGCCCAGCACAGGACACGGCTGAGCCCCGCAGACGAGGTGGTGGCACCTCGGGTAAAGCATGTTTAAGAAAGGGTAGAAGCACTGTGCAGCAGCTGGGAGGGAAAAAGTGTGAGAAACAGCCCTGCAGACATTAAGGTCAGTGCAGAAGGATGTGGTGCTCCAGAGGACCGAACCAAAACCGAAAAAACCCAAACAGACAAAAGAGGAAACAACCCACTCCACACACCTCCCGCACCTCTCAAAAAAAGCCGAAACCTCAAACACCTCCAAACTGTGTGGTTGATGATGACTGTAGCCCTTAGGTCATCATATAAACTAGCTATAAAAAGATGTGTAAGAAGTGATAAAGCTTCTTAGTGCTCTTGAACGCTGCTTTTGTTCCCTGTAGACGGAAGACTTCAGAAAATGAAATCTCTCATTTGTCCCAGTTTACATATACGTATCAGATTTAGTTGTACATGGGGCTTTCCTTTGGAAAACTGCTCTTGTGCAATTGCAGAAGGGTCAGTCTGCAGATTTTCTGTGTCATTTAGTTGTTTGTAGCCACAGTTTTAGTGTCCAAATTTTTGCCACGGGACATGTCTGTTACCAGGCAGTGTAGTGGTTTACTTTGTCTACTTGATATCTGTGGAGTTTGGGGCAATGGTTCATTTTGGGATTTAGTTTATTATTTTGGCATACTTCTTATTCTTCAGATCTGTGTTATGGTGTAGTGTATTTCTGAGAATGCTCTCCATTTACTTTTTAATAATTTTTTTTGAAAATTTTTAATTTGTCTGTTTTAATTACATTCCTTTCACTTTAGCTCAAAACACCTGAGTAGATCAAAATCTGTATTCTAAGTTAAACCTCATATTTTTTGAATAGGACTTAGCCAGCCTTACTCATCTTAAGACATTCACACATTTGGGACAAGTTGAGTACCTCATATATGCCTTAAGTTACAGTGTCTAAAAAGCTTTTGTAATAAAATTACTGTGAACTCTGGTTTTAAATAATTATGCTAGTTGTGAGCCAGCCTACGCAACTCTTAATATTCCAAAAGGAAATGGGAAAATTCTTGTTTACTTTCCTCATTCAGACCTTCTGTCTGCTTTCATTCTTTTTGAAAATTACCTGAATATACATATAATATGCAGGCTTTTGTATGGAACAGAACGTTTAGTTGTAAAGCACCGTTTCTGTCCCTTATTAAATTGGAAGGCGTGTAAATCAAACATTTGAGGAATTAAAGATTTAAAAAAAGATGAAGAAAAAAAAAGGAAATTCCTGTTACAGAGAACTAGAATACATTGTCTAAGAGACTAGTGGAAGCAAAAACCCAAGACTGAGGAGTGAAACCAATTAGATTCTTTTTTCTTTCCAGAATAGTGATGTGATTTGGACTAAGACAGAAAAGATACCACATCATGTGTCACAGTTTTGCGTATAAATTGGACTATCCCTTCTTAACAAAGCCAGTTTTCTACTATTGTTCCTCCATGTCAGTTAATGACTGCTAACCTTTTGGAGGGCAAAAGTACAGTAAAATAGAAAGATGAATAAGCAAGATTTGATGGAATTGCAGAATGCGCTGGTTTCTTCAATTCAGGATAGTCACTAACTCACATCTATTGTTCACCTTTTTTAGAAGGTATTAATTGCTTCTTTCACATTACTGTTTTTTAAGGGACATTTTAAAACTCTGTGCTTGATTCCTTGGCTTACAACGCTTGGATAATTTACAGGTTTTCTGCTTTTTTAATAGGTTGAATCTACACAAAGCATGATTAGGATTTTGGGCCTTTCAGCTACATTACCCAATTATCTTGATGTTGCTACATTTCTACACGTCAATCCCTACATTGGATTATTCTACTTTGATGGCCGTTTCCGACCTGTACCTCTGGGGCAAACCTTTATAGGAATTAAGACAACCAATAAGGTAAGGAATTGTGAATGCCAAAGAAAGGGTTGCTGTTTGTTTTGATCATGCTTCATGTATGTGTGTGTATGGAGTACTGGTTTATTATGCTACAGGTGTTTCTTGAAGCTTATTTTCTTTTGTATAAAGATATACATAATTGAGAGGTGCTTTAAGTATCTTTCCTCGGTTTACAATACTTGTAAGTAGGCCTTGTTGCAGTTGGATACCATGGTATCTAGCTGTGCATTGCCTCTGCTTCACTACTAAATTTTGTTTGATGAAGAAGAAATCATCACCCTCAACTGCAGAGTCACTGTAGCAGCTGATTATTCTGCCTCTCTCATTTCAGGTTCCCATGTGGTGCTTCTTGTTTGGCTGTAAGGATGCATGAGGAATGTTATAAGAAAAATAGTAATTTCTTTAATCTGGAGATATATATATTAACATGACATGCATTAATATCAAAGTTACTGATGAAAACCTTAGCATGCTAAGCCATTAATTATCATATGTACATATTTGATAGAAGCCATATTTAAATAAGTCCCTAAATAAGCTTCTTTATTCTTTGTGCTCTTGCTCATTTTGGGAAGCATTAAGACAATGGTCAGGTATAATATTCATATTAAAAATCATAACTGCAGTGACACTTGACATGGAAATTATAGTTTTTTAAATACAGGAATTTATACAAGCACTTTTCCGTAGATATTTACCAGGCATCTCATTAGCTGATAATTAAAGTTTATATAGTTTTAACTTTTGGAAAGTCTTGTTCAGCTGTGATTTAAATTAATAGAAATCAAAGCATTTTCAAACAAAAGTTAATTCTGTAGCCTAATCAGTCATGACATATTTTTTTGTTTTTGTAAAAATGGACATTGCCTTACTTACTAGGTTATTTAAGTAGTCATTCCATCTGCAGTGCAGGAAAGGAATTTATTTTACAGCTGTAGGGAGATGTTTCAAATCTATACACACAAGAATAGTTTACCATATGGTACTTACGGTGATTTGCATATTTTAACCTTCATTAATTGTTTTTAGTCCCTTCACTCTTACTTGCTTTTGCTTTTAATTAATATTTCACTGCTACTTGATTTTAATATTTATTTTATTTCCACTATACAGTAAGAAAACAGAAAATACTCGCTTCCTTTATCCTCACTTTAGAATGCATTTGTGATTTAAAAATTCAAAGATATATATATAAATATTGTAAAATTTGAAATTATTAAAAAACCAGTAATCTTCTGAAGAAGCATAAGGAGATGAGGAAATATTAGGAGGTAGTAGTTATTCTGAAACATGAATACCTGACAGACTGTTTTGGTAATACCACAGAAGATCGTCTTTACAAATTTCATAGAGCAAAATATGTTTTGCAATCAAGATAGTACACTTTATAGCAAGCAAAAAGTAAAAGTATTAAGCCTCTTTTAAAAAGGTTTTTATTCAGGATAATGCTAATACTAAAGCTGCCTAATTATTGCCAATATCAAGATCCTTGTGGTCTTTATGAGAGGAGGAAAGCAATGTAAGAAAGCATGGGATCAAAAGCAGTTACTGCAGAACATCAGCAAGTGCAGTCAGTGCTATGTCCATATACATACTAATGAGTTGCAAGGAGATAGAAGGTTGTTAGTTACTTTACACAGATGCTTTGCCACAGTTTTCTGGAATCCTGCATCCAAGAAAAACTCACCCAAAATTTGGAGCTGATTGGCAATTTACAGAATCACGTGCAAACTGTAGGCAAGCTTTCAAAGGCAAGGACAGCATGATGTATTTATTATGCATAGAAGTTAGCCAGGAAAGCTCTTAAAACTCTGTATGTTGAAATTCTTAGAGCATATGGGACCAAAACTAAAGTTTGGCTTCTTCAGTTGAGGTCTTCTGTTGTCAGATATTTTTCTTTAATGTCAGTTATTTTTCTTTATGCATGTTTATGTGTTCTTCCTTAGGTATAAGTGCAAAGAATATAAAAAGTTATGTTTGTAGTATGAGTATATATTATATGTCCATGGGTCTTTATGCACTGCTTGTGTATGTTTCTCCTTAGCGATTTTCACTTGCTACTATTCAGAAAAAAATTCATTAAAATGCTAACCTCTCATTTTAAGACTGATTACTTACTTGTCTCTTGCACAGGTATCCTTATTTTCTCATCTTTTTATCACTATACTTGTACAGTTTCAAATAGAAATGTTCTCTTTTTCATCTAAAGCTGTTTTAAAGCGGTGTTTTTCAACTTTTGTCTATTCTAGGCAACTCCAAGTATTAAATTTTCATTTTCAGATTTTTACATGCTTTGCTTTTTGTAGAACATTTCTTTGTGCCAAAAAATGTGGTTATAAGACATGAATGCACAAATGAAGTGATTGCTCTGTTTTTGGACTTCATTTATTTATTTTTATTTGTCAACCTCAATGCTGAGGTGCATTCAAATAGATACATGCTATTTATATTGTAATGCATTTAAGAAATAGAAAAAAAAATCTCTAGAGTAGGTTGAAGAATGCTCTTTATTTCGACTGGAATCTTCCTTAAACATTTTATTTATCTATAACTGGAAAATCTCTACATGGTACTCCCAATGCTCTCTGTCTGTTCTCTGTGGCAAAAAAACTATCAGTAATTTGCTGGAGATAAAAATATATATATATATGTATGCAATGTAAAAACCATTTTTATATACCAAATAGAAGGCCTTAATGCTAGATAAGATACAGTAAATGGATATTTCCTCAATATCTTGTAGAAGCAAAATTCCTTATTATGAAACAGATAAATTAAAGAACTGGGTTACTTTTCTTTGATCATTAAAAAACACCAGCAAAGTCACATCATAAATTTTCTATTAACTGCCCTTACTCATATTTTATCTATGTGTTTTCATGTTTTATTCCTGAATTTAAGTATCGCAGAATGCTGTAGTTAGGAACGGGAATCGATATATTGTAAATTTAATTGCATAATCAAATTTATCTTTCATGGATCACTCTAAATTGCTTGATATGTAGTAGATAATACATAAAGATAGAGATTATTTTAATATGGACTGTGATGTTCGTTTTTCAGGTGCAGCAGCTGAGTCATATGGATGAAGTATGTTATGAAAGTGTGCTGAAGCAAATAATGGCTGGACACCAGGTATTTATTTTTTAGTTCAGTTTCCTCTCAGAATATATATAAAGAAGTTAGTTTTGTCATCATATAAATGTATTAAGATATTTTTTTTTATGATATGTCACTTCAGAGGTAGCCTCTAACCCTGCAAACACTTCATAGAAACAGCATGCAAGAAAATCTAAACTGAGTAAATAGTGTTAGCTTCTAAGAGAGGTCAAAATTCCTGGTACTTTATATATCCTTAAAGTAATTAATGTATATTTATGTTGCTTTTTTTAAAATTACAAGGCAAAGTAGGTCAGTACTTTAGAGACCTTACAAGAGGTACACTTAAAGATTAAAAAAATTAAAAGTGAAGAACTTAATTATTATTCTTAGCCTTTCTTATATCTTTCAAATTCTAGTCTTTCATGTTAGAGATGAGGGATGAGAATTATGCAGTGTTCAAGACATGGTACATGAGGACTCAGCATAAGTCATTTGAAATATCCTGGGGTTTGTGTTTTGTTTTCTTTTTAAAGGAAGTAATCCTTCATTTTGCTTCACAATAGAGGTTTCTGCAATGAATTTTCAAGTCTGACGTTCTGCTCTGCTAAGAATATGGGCCTAACTCATTTGCGTGAATAGTTTGTCATTCAGTTGTTATTGTGGTCCTGAATCACTCCCACACAATGTCTCATTTTTGCTAGAACTTTCCACATAAAGCAGGTATGGCACCTGTTCAGAGCAGCAACAAATGCTAGAGCTCTGTGATGCTTGAAGAAGCTTTTCAGTAAATAACCTATATATAAAAGAGAGAAACTCTGTCCCATACTGTCACACTAAGAATTGCACATTTTTCCCTTTTCACAAAAAAAATTTCATTGTGTTTTTTGAAAGATGAACAGTTGGTTTATAACTTGGGAAGGGGGAAAACACTTCAGCAACAATCTCCTAGTCCTCCTGCCTTCCCCCTACCCTGCTTTAACAGCATTCTTCCACTTAACTCCTCTTATTGTTATCAGTTACTGTTGTTACATTCAGAAAACTTTCATGAAGATTACTTATGGAAATACTTATGGAAATATTTTCCTGAATAAAGGCTGTTAATGAATTTTTTTTAGTAGTACCAAGGGAACTTTAGTTTCTCTTCATTGTCAGTTATGCACATACATTTACCAAGTTCCTAACCCTGAAGTACATTTAGTTTCTTGTCTTTCATTTCTTGTTAGGATTTTGTGTATTTTCACTTGTGTAGTACAAGCAGCAGGTTCTTTAAATCAGTAGTGTCTAAGTAATTTATCCTGCATTCCCAGCAGGAAGTCTGTATGCTGTTTCGGCATATTTACTGCACCTTTCTTCCCCTCTCTTCTCTTCACACTGAGGAAAAAACTGACTGCAAAAATATATAATATTATTGGAAAAAATTCAAGTACATAAGTTGTTTGATTCTAGTAGAAGGTCTTTTTGTAGCTTTTCTTGAGAATAGTTTTAGTTCTTGCACTAGCAGCTGAACGCATGAGTGTTTTGCTACAGTTTAAGAGGTCACATGAAGAACTGTTGTCTACTTAATGTTACAGTTTCAGCAGAGGACACTGTTGCTGATCTCAGTTTCTGAAAATTGTATTTCAAACCAACAGCCATATAAGTGTAATTTTGGATAAAGCAGAAGTGTGGTTTCCCTTGCTATATAAATGTTGATTTAATTTCAGATCGCTTTGGTTGATTTGATTCAAATGATTGTAAATTTTGTTTAAAATATTCATTCTGCTATGTTGCAGAATTCTAAGTACACATCTGAATAGCAACCAGTTACCCTGGACTTTTCTTCAGAGTATTTAATAGATATTGGTCTTGATATATATAAAACAAAAATTCATAACCTGAAATTAATAATATACAAATAATGGTATACAGGCTTTGACAATGCAAAATCAAGCATATCAAGTCATTGTTTAATTATAGTATGTAGTACTGTAACACATTAAAAATTAGAGTTTTCCTTTTAA
This sequence comes from Ptilonorhynchus violaceus, assembly GCA_013397565.1. Classification (NCBI taxonomy): domain Eukaryota; kingdom Metazoa; phylum Chordata; class Aves; order Passeriformes; family Ptilonorhynchidae; genus Ptilonorhynchus; species Ptilonorhynchus violaceus. The sequence continues at coordinate 263,742 of VZRJ01005681.1, read as the reverse complement.
TCGGTGTGCTATGACAAATGATCTAATCATTAGACCAACTGCAGATGTTTAAAAAACTGGGAAAAAAAAGGAAGAGTCTTCTAGATACATCTACATTGAGATGCCTGCCTCATAGTGGAAAATGAATGTTATGAGCGAACATGATGAATATTACACTAGGAAGGTGTTCTTCAGTGTCTTTTCACAATTTTGAGAATACCCTTTGATTTTCTAAGTTTCTAGAAACCCATTACCTTGTGTCCACGTTCACCATGCTCTGTTACCTTTCTTAGCTTGTGTTATATATGTTGTATTTATTAACATTCTATGTGTGCAAACTTCACATGCTTTTCAACAAAGCTGTGGTTGCTTCTAAATATACTTCTTTAAAAGACATATTCACCTCTTCCCCCCCAGTACTTATGAAAAAATTTCCACAGCTGTTGTATATCTGCATGACATTCAGGACATGGTTGAGATTTTATATCTATTCAGGCAGTAGTGTGTGACAGACACAGATCTCATTAGCAGTGCTCCAGAGAGCCAAAAACCTCTCTGTTCTGTTTTATACTGAAGTGCGAGAAAGAAATACCAGAACCAGAGAAAAATGCTTTCTCTCCTCTAAAGTTGCTTGAGTTAATGTCAACCTTCCCATGGCTATCAAACTTTCACAATGTTGTCTGTTTTAAGATTCTTGACCAGAGTCTTTGAAATGTCTTAATGAATTCAATTCAACAATGTCTATCTACTGTTCTGTTAACTCATTCTCAAAAGAATTCTACCACATCAGAACTAAATAATTTACTCTTATGGAAGTCATGCTGGTGTGTCACTGTCATATTGTAGGTTACAGTGTGAGGCTTGACTACAGTTATATGTTCACGTGTTTTTATTAGATGTGTGTGTGTTTTCTTTTTTTAAGAGTAAGGCTGGTAGGAGTAGTTGCATTCTATAGGCATGTGTTTTGACAGATGGAGAGAAGCTTTTTATGTTGATTTTTCAACACTCATCCTCTGCAAGACATCAAGCTCTTCCTGGCTACTGGGAAATTAAGAGTTGGTGATTCAATCTTTAATTTTGATCCATCTGCTCAAACTAATGACATATCTCATTTCTAGGCTTCACTTTGAATTACCAAATGCAACTGAAACAATAACATTTGTCTTATAGCACAATTCTCCTCTTGTTTAGCTTGAAGAAGTTTGATAGATAGCTTGCCCTACCAAGTTTTCTGGGGATTTTGTTACAGAAACTTCCTATCGTGACTGAAGAAGTAAGATCAGAAAAGGTCTCCAAGTACTTTTTAAGCCAGTGGTCTCCTTTTGTAGGATTGCTAACAATGTAGAAATCCATTAGAAGATTTCTGTGGAAGATCCTACCTCTTAAGACAGCTTTAAGTGAGAACCTCTAGTGCTGTTAAGTCTGCTTCGCTGGGACTGTCCTTCTGTGCTTGATATTAGCTGGTGAATATTTGTTTTCATGTTGTCCTTTGAATTTGCTATGTTCTGATATAATCTCAAAAGAATTTAGATCTTCCTGGACTGATTTGCACTTTTGGAGTTTTATTCCTACCTCTTAGTAAACCAAAGATTCTTTAAATGAAGAAAGAAAAAATTGGGCAGCATTTGTCAGAAAATATGATTCCATGCTTAGTTGCAGGTGGAGTGTTTTTGCCAGCAGTTCTCTTTCAGGATACTCTTCACTTGAAGACTAGGTGAAGGCTAAGTGACTGAAAATTATCATTCCCTCAGTGTTAGTACACCTGTCTTTTGTCAGTCACCAGCAATGGGCCACATGCATCAACAGCATTATTTCAGCTACAGACCTGACAAAAAAAATTACATTTTACAGCCTTGTGAGAAGGGCATCTAATGGCAACAAGTTCTGGGGTGCAGGTAGCACCTCTCTGAGACAGCCTGTAGTGAACCTCACGAGATCAGCAAAGATAGTGGTGGAAGACTGCCCGTGTCAACATCATTTTTATAATACATTGAAACTTACATTACTAGCCAGCTGTGTGAGTCAACACAGACAGGTGGCCAGAACAACCACAAACCCAGGCTGAAATGCAAAGAGTAAATTTATTTCTCTACCTCACTAACTGGAGGATCCCGAAGCAGCACCAGGGCAGCAGGGACACACAAGGGGCAGTGCAGGCACTGCCAGGCTCAGCCCATCCTGTCAATGGTGGGGCTGCTGTTTGCACCCTGTTACCAAGGGCCCGTGTATTGTGCCATATTGTATATGCTGTCATCTCACTGTGCTTTTTATGATCTCTGAGCTTTGATCTCTCTCCCAAGAGAGGGTGCTCGGTCATGTCTGTGAGAGCGCCTCCAAGTCTCTGTGAACACCTACGTTATTTCTACACACAGATTCTACTTCTCAAAACAGACAGCCACCATGCTGTCATCTCACTGTGCTTTTTATGGTCTCTGAGCTTTGATCTCTCTCCCAGGAGAGGGTGCTCGGTCATGTCTGTGAGAGCGCCTCCAAGTCTCTGTGAACACCTACGTTATTTCTACACACAGATTCTACTTCTCAAAACAGACAGCCACCATGCTGTCATCTCACTGTGCTTTTTATGGTCTCTGAGCTTTGATCTCTCTCCCAGGAGAGGGTGCTCGGTCATGTCTGTGAGAGCGCCTCCAAGTCTCTGTGAACACCTACGTTATTTCTACACACAGATTCTACTCCTCAAAACAGACGATAAGTAGCAGTAGGCATAATATTTGGAGTTTCCTGTACTGTTAATCTCTGGGCCTCAGCATTCCAGGCTGCAAGATCACTTGAGCAATCTACCATCCTTCATGCCATTCCTCCACTTTTAACCCTTTCCTCCCCACACCAGTTTACGACAGTGCATATCTTACTGTCTTTATCTTAACAATTTATGACAATAACATGACACCTTTATCATGTTATGATTTGAGAAATAACAGTATTTTTAGGAGCTTTGAGAAATAACACGGTATTTTTAAGGTTTTGATTATTCCTCTGAAACATATCATGTGTAAATTTTGACTTTCTGTTACATTCCTGTATATAAAAAATGTTGAACTGTTGCTCTCTTTGTCAAGGTTCAGTTGTTTAAGTTAGTATCCTAGAGAGTTAACTCTTTTTCACTCTGACACACCCATTTTATCTCCTCCTGTTACTGAACTTTTTCTGGTTTATCTCATTAGCTTGGTTGCCAGGGGATAATCTTATGTTTCTCACATTGTCCCCATCACCTGTTAAATATTTTTGCTGTTATGAGTTTGTCAGAGCCTTACTCTTTGCTATCTTTTCTTTTTTCTTTCTTTTTTTTTCTTTTGGTCTGAAATTCATTCTTACCTAAAAAATCCCATAAATTTCTTGTATTATCAATTAGAAGAGTTGTTGCTGAAATCCTTGAAAGGTTTGGAAGGAGGCTCTTCCTCAAACTGCACCCATAAAACTCTTCTTTTTCCACATTCCCCAGACTATTCACCTCTTTTGTTTCTCCAACATTTTCTTGTTATTTTTTTCTTATAAGTGATTCTCTTTGATATTACTTAAACCTTCAAAAGAAGTCCTGTGTTTTCTTTTCCCTTGGTGTTGTTTCAGCAGGTCTCCTACATTTTCTTTCTGCACCTTACTTTCCTGTATGGCTTTTTTTCTGACCTTCAGTACTCTGTTACCCTACTTGTCTTCAGTCACAGGTATCTAAATTTCGGTCCTGGTTGCATCTCCAACGCACTTTGCTCCTTTGCCATTTTGTCTGTTTATTACAGTTTTTAACTCGGACTGCCTTTGGCATTCTATTATCTTCTGAAACCTCTTTTCCTTTTTAAGACAATGAATGCCTGTTTTCCCAGTGCTTTTGAGAGTTTTCTGTGTAAGTCTGACATGACAGTATCTGTTTTAACTTTTTTTTTCTCTAGCTCTGGTACTCAGGGAAGCTCCAGGAGTTGGACTCATCAATCCTTGAGTGTCCCTTCCAACTCAGCTTATTCTGTGATTCCTTGAAAATTCATTTTCTCACTAAGATTGGTGTTTTCAGTTCATAGCAAAAACTGTTCTGTGGAAGTTCTGACATCTTTCTGTGGTTCTCATTGCCCTTGCTGTTTGTGCAGGCATCAAGATGTCAGTACATAAGAACTGAGGAGACATCATGGTTTTACAAAAAGTGGTTTCATTATGCAAGGAACAGCTTTTCTGGTGGCCAAGGATGCCAAGCTGTCTGTTGCAAAGAACTTGGAATTTTTAAATGCTATATGGCATTAAAAGCCTCACCATAACATCAAAAAGGGAGTGTGGTAGTAGTAATCATACAAAATTAGCAACAACTCTGCTTAACTTAATAACTGTAAACCAGTGGAGGTACAACAGGCCTTTTTTGAATTAACAAGCTAGAAATCTCACTACTGGAACTAAAAATGTAGATGAAAAATAACAATGCCTTATACAAACCATCTGTTCTAGTTGATGCACTGTGGCTGATTATTTCGGACTGCCCATTCTGTGCTTATTTCAGTTCAGTTTTTTTAACCTTTTGAAGAAAGTGCTTTTTCAAGTATCTTCTTAGTTTCTGAGCTTTTGCTCTTCTGATTTGAGCTAGTTTTTCAGGTTTGGCTGGTTTGTGTTCTCTTCTGCTTTTGCAGTATTGTCTCAACTTCATCTGATGTATCTGTCATGAGCTTTTACCTCTTATCTTTTAAAATGAAATGACTGTGCAGAATACAGCTATGTATACTTGTTATATTTTTAATTAGTCTGTGCATTGGGCGGTTACTATGCAGTTTTCTGGAGATCAAGATTGCTTTATTAATTAGAATTTATGTTCCTAATTAAAATATAGTCTTATACCACTGGTCTGCATTTAGTTCATTAGAAATAATATTGAATTGCAATAAATTGTTTTAAAATTTTGGAATAATTTCATGTATCACCTTGCACAGATTTTTAATACTTTACTCTTTCAAATCAGGATTTTTGTTGTCTCAGATCAGAAACAAATTATACTTGAGCCTGCATAGTCAAAACTGGTTCTGTAATGTATATTGCACATAAAGCATTCGCTTTGTCTGTAATTGTTCTCTATGTACAATAATTGACTTGAACTTTGCAGTACTAGGAAGTGTCATCTTGTTTTTCTGAGCTATCTTAAACTAAAAAAGAAACAGAGTAGTTAATTTAAATCTATTATATTAAATTGTCAGCAGTGAATTTGACAGGTATTAATTTTGTCTGTAAAAATGATGGATTAAATTTCTTTATTATCAGTTTTCCAGCTGTTATTTGGTTGCAGAAGCCATGTGAAGATAAAAGTTTAATAAGCTTAGTTACTGGAGCTGTTGACAATGCTTTTATAACCATGTCATGAGATAAGATTTAATAAAACAGTATTTTCTTCAGAGGTCTCTCTGGAACTTAGTACCTTGAGAATTAACCTGGTCCTAGTATTTTCTCCTGGGCGAAATAGTGCTTATGGCATGCTTTGGACAAATAACTTTGAGAAGTTACAGGATTTGTTAAAATGTGCTCTTCATCTAGATTGGGGTTTTTTTCTAGACTTTAATCTTAGAACTTAAAGAGTTTATTTCAGCCTGACTTTTTGTACCTCTGTATCTGAACAGATTGTTTCTCCTTCATCATCTGTTGTAGCTTATTTGCAGATATATGTGTATATATTGCTTCTATATTTATATATGCGCATGTGTGAATAAAAATATGCAAATACAGAAGGTAAACTGATCTGGCAGGATAGCTGAATTATGGCTGATGTTTTTAAATGTTATTTCTTTGTCAGCTGATTAAATGAAGAATTGGGGTTTGGGATAGTTTTCTTTTGCAATTTTTGCACAATTAGGGCCCATTTGTATGGGTGGTTTCTTTAACAAAATCACAAACTTAATTCAGTGGTGGTGCACTATTTTTATGTTCTGCATCTTCATCATTTATTTATGCTCTTCATTTCAGCAATAACTGCCTTTTCAATTTTAAGGATATAATAGTTATTATAATCTTATGCCTGTATAAATGAAATTTTGTATCTTACTTTAATTAAAAATACTATATTGATGTGCTGTGTAAAAGATAAGCTTCAAAAAGTGTTTTATACCAGATGTTTCATGTTATTGTCAAATGATATGTATGTACTATTTTCCTCTATATTTTCTGGTCAAATCTGTTTGGCTTTAAACATTTACCTTGTCAGCTGGATTTATGAACAGCTGAGGAAATTGCTGGAAATGGATGCCATAACCAGTTATGTATATAAAACCCCATAATGTTTCAATTAGGTAGCCTTCTAAATGTTTGTGTGCTATGTTTCTATGCAGTATACTAATTTTTGCATGTATGCTTGTATTTATATAGTAGTTCGTCTGTATATGTGTACTCAGGTGTTCACAATAACTTTATGTAGACCAGAAACACCAATTTAATATCTTGTCATTGTTTATGAGTACATGAGGTGTTCAGTTTATGTCTGCAGTCTTGTGCAGTGGTGTCAGTATTGGTAATTACAGCTGTTTAACGTAGCAAGTGCTACTATTTAGAATTATTGTTGTTCTGATATTATGAATTTGCATTGAATTATTAAAACAAAAAAAACCAAATTTAATTCCAGACGAGCAACTTCTCATAGCCTAAAATTTTATTTAAATGAAGTAATAGGTGGTTATATCCTGAGCCAGTTGGCCTTTTGTGGATGACCTAAGTGTTAAGTTGCAGATTTACAGCTTGCAAGTGTGGCAAAGGCAGCTTGACTGGCCTTGCAGCCACATTTGATGAGTTTTACTAGCTCTGTGTTAAAGCTGTTTTTCAGACATGACACTGCAGACCATTAGCAGTCTAGAAGATTGTGGGAAATTAAGTCTTTGGATTTCTATCAACTCCATATTATTTTTCAGTAAGAATTCAATGACAAGGTTAAATGATACTCCAGAGGACGTGTTAAGCATTGTCAGTGGTTCAAAGCTTTTGAAAATTCTTGCCCTGTAGCTCTGAAAGAAATGTATCTGTGTGCTTAATTTATCATGATAGATAGTATCAACTATATAAATATATGAACTACCTGATTATTGTCAACAGTTGTAAATTATTCAAAATGAAACAAGGCAGCTACTGTCCACCAAAACGTTATGCCTGTCACAGACTTTTAACAGGTGTCACCCGAGAATCCAATGGTAATGTCATTGATGGGTTTCAATTAGAAATATACAGAAATATAGATTGCTGTAGAAAATAAGGTATTTTTAGGAATCCATGAGGATGGAAAATAAATTTACACTAGGATGCATCAAGAAATTCCTTTTGACTTTATACTTCTAATCACTTTCCAGACTATGAAGTTTCTTATTTATGTAAAGCTGTGATGTTGATAGTTTTCTTTGTGGCTGCTGAAAAGATAATACCTGAATATATTACATTTAGATAATTGCATGCCTTTTAATCTTGAGGTATTTGTGATACTCTTGTTTAGGCTAGGATATTTTTGGAAGGACTAGGTATATAACGTGTGGATTTAGGAGGGAGATTCTATTTGTTGTAGCACAGTTTACTACCATTAACAAACTATTGCATAATTTAAGTTCTTCATAACTTTATTAAGTTTCATATTAAAAACACTGCTTATGCTTGAAAACAGTTCTTCATTTTTCTAATGATATAGAAAACCTTGTTATTAGGAGCAAAAATCTGAATAAAGGTCTGTCTTTAAATCAGTACTGATAAGAAATAAACTAGAAAATATGACTGTTCTTTTAATCGTTTAGTAGGTTTATGTTACTGAGATCAGAAGATAGAGAAATTGACATGGTAAATTTCTAAATCTTATTTTACTTAAGTAAAGGTAATGGGAATAGATATAAAGATTTCTTCAGTATCTTCTATGTTCCTTTCCTTTATTAAAGCTGAATGGATTCTGCTTATCACTATTGACTCCTGGGTTATTTTTGCATATTATGAATAGTATATGTGTGAGTGTAAATAGATTTGAAAGCATAAGAAGAGACACGGTGGACATGACAACTCTTATTCCAGAGTGGTATTTGTGAAAAATATTATTTAATATACTGAAGAAACATATTTTATTATACAAAGTCAAAATAGTTGGTGTCAAAACAGGACAAAAGGAAATGCTTAAAACAAATTATTGCATGATCGTGTTTTTCTAAAAAAAGATGCAGTGAAAAGCTACTTATAATTTTGAATAATAATTGTCATTCAAGTCCATTGGCATCTGCAAAAATGCAATTGTTAACTGCCTAATGACATATATTTGCATAGTAATAGACTAGCTATTCTTGCTTAATTTTCTATACAAGAATAGTTATTGCTATTTCTATTTCTAACCTGTCAATTAAAAATCAGAATAATTTCTACTACCTGTAGAAGTCAGTAAAGTATTGTTTGTTTGGCTTACTTTATAATTCGCCCTCTGCTTTAATTTTCACTCTATTCATTTTTCCTCTGCAATTTGTAATATATTTGGCTAATGCTACAAATTGAAGATAGCATAGATCCTATTATATTGTTCTGAAACAGGTTTTCTTTAGTGTCTAGAATCCATATTTAGTCATTGATTGCAAAACATAGCATTTATTTTATGTCTTCTAATATAATTCCAAATATAAAAAAAAGAATATTGTGAACACAGGGGCTTGCGTTTTAAAAAGTAGTTAATGATTTAAAACTTTCCGGTGTGAGTTAATTCAGACAAACCATTTCCAGATTAGTGGAAAATGTGTATAACTGTTGTATAAAGGCAGAGTCATGAAGTTTCATATGGGCAAGTACTTTTCACTCGAAGCATCCTCCCATAGGTGCTGCTGCATAAACACTGGCTGTTCTTCAGTGTAAAGGTTTGATGTCATCAGTCTGGTATTTTAATGCTAGAGGCTGTGTCAAATTTATGGGTCCAAAACTGTTTTATCCATGGCTTTGAATGGAAATTACTCCAACCCCTGTAGCTTTCAGTTTTACGTAGTGGCAGAGGACACAATGTCACATTTCACATGAGCCTCTCTGAAATGGTAACCGAGTGCCTCTCTGAATGCCTGTGCATTACTACATGCAGCATATGGAACAAAAGGGAGAAATTACTCCTAATTACTGAGCTAAGATTGTGTTGAGATCAGAGATGTGATGCCTCATATGACTGAGTGCTGCAATGGGTGGAAACAGAATCTTGAGCAAGGTCAAGGTTAGGGCAACAAGAATCTTGCTTGTGTGTGAAAGCACAGCAGGGATACCTGGAACTCTGCCTAGGGGTGGATAATGAGCCAGCTGAGAGTTTAGGAGGAGGATTAGCCAGTAGATAGACATGAGCAACATTGTTGTGGAATTTTGCTACAGACACTGATCAGGATTGAAGTAAATGAGCATGTCTTCAGAAAACTAGAAGCCTCGTGTTTGTAGTCCGTGTTCTTCGTGGGAGACTTTACCACCCCAATATCTACTGGAGAGACAACACAGCAGAGCAAAAGTAATCCCGTAATTTTCCAGAGTGCATTGATGACAATTTTCCAGCACAGATGATTGAGGAGCTAATGAAGATTGGTGCTGAGCTGAACCTTGTGCTTACAAAAAGGGAAGAACAGGTTGAGGATCTAAATGCTGTGAGATGTTTTGGCTGCAGTGACCATGAGACGATGGAGTTCAAGATTCTGATGGAGGGAACAAAGCAGAAAGCTGCACTGTCCTGGGCTGCACAAGAACACTTTGTCCTTTTCAGAAATCTCCTCGAAAGAATCCTGTGTCAGTTGGTCTGGGAGAGCTAGGGGATTTTCAGGGATCAGACCCACCAAGTTCAAGAACAGTTCATCATGATGTGGAGGAGATCAAGCAAAATGGCTGAAGACAAGTGTGGATGAGAAGGAAACTCCTGACAACACCCAAACGTGATAAGGAAGCATACAGGAGAGGAAAGCAGGGACAGGAGATGCAGGAGTAATATAAAGCCACTGTCCAAGCATGCAGGAATAGGATTAGGAAAGCCAAACCCTACCTGAAGGTGAACCTGGCAAGGTGTATAAAGGGCAATAAAAAGGGCTTCCACAAGTACAGCAGCATCAGGAAGACAACTAGGGAAAATGATGGATCTTTGCTGAATAGGGCAGGAAACCTTGTGGCATAGAACATGCATAACACTGAGCTCTTCAATGTCCTCTTTGCCTTGGTCTTGCTAGTAAGATTTGCCTACGGGAATCCCAGGGTCCCTGAGACAAATGAGAAAGATCAGAGAAAAGATGTATCCTTAGTCCTACCCTTACTGCAAGAGAAGTGAAAATTAAGAATAAGAAAGATAATAGTATTTCAAAATGTGTGGTAGAGCATTTTTTATGGATAGATTTAGAACATACAAAGCAAAATGTATGTACAACACCAATAGGAATAAAATAAAGAATTTCCAATATGATGTCCTTACCATAACTCTTTCCATAGTTTCCTGAATGGCATGAATCTGAGTTGGTTTAGTTTGGCTATTAGAAAAAGATTCTTCACCCAGAGGGTGGTTGGGCACTGGAACAGGCTCCCCAGGGAAGTGGTCGCAGCACCAAGCCTGTCTGAGTTCAAGAAGTTTGGACAGCGCTCTCAGGCACATTGTGGGATTCTTGGGGATGTCCTGTGCAGGGCCAGGAGTTGGGCTTTGATGATCCTTATGAGTCCTTTCCATCTCAGAAGATTCTGTGATTCATAAGCAAAAAACCATTAGATGGGACTGTACAATATGACATTCGTTAGGTAGTCACATCTTAGGTAAATATACATTTCCACATCAAAAGAAATGCAAAAATTGAAATTATAGGGCACATCTTGAAAAAATAGTACTATTGCAGATAAATAAATGAGCAAGTGCACATTGTAATAGTAAAAATATTTGCAAAATTGAGTTGTTACACCTTAAAACCTGATATATCTAAATAGAAATGTAGTTAGATAAATAGTGATGTTAAATAGATTTTTTAAGAGATTAAATAGAGGTTTTTTAAAAAATCCTAGGTTTTGTTTAACCAGGCATTATTAGAAGTAATTTATTTGACTGAATAACAAAATTTAGAGAGCAATTAATAGTAATCTATCAAGAGTTTGAAATACATCACCTTACTGTTCTGATTAGCTGATGCAACATTATATATTTCTTCATTATTAGTTCATATTTTCTGTTAAAATATTATATGATATTGTGTAGCTTTGTTCAGCACGGTTTCCTGAATGTTTGTCTTGAATGTATGGGTGTTTTAATGGCGACTGTTGCTGAATTTTGTTTTTGGCATTTTTGACTCCTCCAACTTGAATGAAAATTCCTGTATTCTAATCTACATTATTTAATTTTATGTGATGAGTAAATGCAGTCTGGTTTTAACTTGTGAAGAATTTTTTATAGAAAAAGAAGGATATACAAAATGTCTCATTAGCACTAGTTTGTAGGCAGCTTAGTAATCCTCCAGTTTTCTGTAGTGTGAAAGAAGATCTTAGTACACATGCAAATTATATCAATATTTCTTTTAAATACAAGATGTACTAACATTAATTAAAAGAATCAGAAAATAAATTCAAATTATCTTATTGCCTTGGTAAGTGACACAGCCTGTTCAGCTTTTTCCATTCCCATGGCTTTGTATAATATGCAGAAATACTTTAATATGCAAAATACAAAAATTCGCTAAAGGAAAGTAAGTTTTCTACATTAGACTTTTTAAGCTTTAGTATAGGTCAACTTACAAAATTTCTTATTTCAAGAATTCTGTTCTCTTAGTTACTAGTTCTGGATAGTTCTTCATGTGTTACTGGGTTTAGTGAGAGGAAGGGGAAATAACATTTATACACTGCCGTGCTATCATTTAGATCTGGTAATCAAGATATCCTGATTTAGCATCATTTTTGACCAAGACCTATTAGTGAACTGCGTGTGTTGTTTTCATGTATATTTTGCATGGAATATACTTTTCATTCCGTAAATGTTGGGCACTGGAATTTTGAGATGTTTCTTGGCAGTTAGGGAGAAATCGCAACTCAAGAGATAAACAGTTTTATTACTCTTTAGAATAAGGCTACATGTTAGTGGGTTTTGCTTAGTCTAGAAGATGGTTCCATTAATGGTGTGGAAAGGGGGATATTTTTAACACAAATAGGTGCTGTTAGCAGTCCTTGGGGAAAAGTGTTTAAACCTTATTAAGAACTGAGTTTTGTAAAATACTTGGAGGAGATTTCATGCTGACCTTAAGGGAGAAGATGTTTGGACAGATTAATCTGTTGATCAATATCCCTAACTGTTCATTTTCAGTAGAAGTAATACCCAGAATATGTTGTAAGAATTCAGCTGTGTGAAGCCAAACAGTGTCTTGAGGCTAAAATACAGATACTTGTTTCTTTACTACATAATTAATATCAACATTGAATTAAATAACTTCTTTCATCTTAGTTTCTTTGAAAGGTGTGATGCAAAGTGGGTGGCAAAACCTAGGCCTTCTGTCTTCAAGGAGAGGTGTTAAGTAAAAGAGAATTGCTGAACTCAAGCATTCAAGTGACCAGCACTTTAATGACAAGATGGAAAGATACCTGAAAGAGTCAGTGTGCTTCCCCAGAAAAATGATGCACCATTTTAGGGCTATCATAGAGAATATCAGTTTGAAATACACATTTTCCCGTAGCAAAAGTTAGTGCAAGCATCTTTGCTGTCCAAGGCAGAAAAAATGTATTTCAAGGTATTTCAAGTACCTGATTATAAATTTTTAGTAATAATAGCACACTTGTCAGTGCTTTAGTGGTGCAATAACATGTTTCATAAAGATTAAACCCTGCAATATGCAACTCTTGGGGAATGCAAGCAGTTCCTGCTGTGAATTTTAAACAAAGTCTTTGGTGAAAAAGTTTGATTTGTTTTATACTTTGAGAAAATTCTGAGGAGGTAACCTAGCTAGAGACATTTGCTTTCTCTTTTCTTGTATATATTTTATTATTTAAAAGCTTTGGTTTCAGGAGAGCAGCAGCAGACGCTTTCAGCACTAGGGCTATATACACCAGAGCTAGCTTTGAACTGCAGAGTACAGATCTAATTACACAGCTTGTAACTGTGGAACCACTTCTCTCTATTCTAAATTACTTTTCCTAACTTATTTGCATAATGTAATGCACAGAGATTTTGCCATTGAAATATAATATTCTCTGACACAGTTAGGACAGGCTAAATTAACCCTCCTAAGACTACATTGCTGTCTTACAGTATGTTTGATAAATGTTTACCAACTTTATTGGGGGAAAAACATTCAACAAGGTGTTACATGTCAATTTTTAGCTAGGGCTGTTTCTTTAAAAACATATGGTGATGTACAGAGATTACAAGTAAATATTAGCCTTTAAATTGGGCACCTCTAGTCCACTAATAAAGCAGTCTGGGATTTTTAATCACACTTTTTGTCTGTCTGCCTCTCACTGAGAAGTTCTTTTTTTCGGTCAACAATTGTGCAATCACTTTAAATTTCTTCAGGTGTTGATATCTGATCATGAAATACATAAAACTCAATGAATTCAGGTGTGCATTATTACTTTAAAAACAATAGGAAGTAAATTTCATAAAGAAACATGCTACACATCTGAAAATTAGGTGTCTGTAACAACTGTAGAAAGGATTCTGGGTAGAGGACAGTTACAAAATGCTTGTTTCTTAGTTATTGTTTGCATAATAAGGTCTTAGGTCTTTCTGAATGAAGGATTGCTACAGTGTCAAATATTGTCATAGATGTAGGCAGAAGCTTTAGAAATCATAACTGAAGTTTTATCAAGCCTCTGTACCAAGCCTCTGTTAACTAAAAGCAGAAACATGCACTCTTTATTGTTTCTGCTTAATGAATTTATTGAAATTTATTGAGGATAATAGACAAAATAGAAGAGAAGGGGAAGTCAGAGTATAAAATGCAATGTTGTCCCAATCCATCTGTCCCATTCCAGTTCTTGAAGCATGTATACTGAGTGCCTCTGACTGTCAAAGTTTGGAAAGATCAGAGGATTGTTTCTAGACGTATATTATGGCAGGCAGTAATCAGAAAGGAATATTTTAGTTGTTTTTAGGTAAACGACTCCAGCTCTTTTTTGAGGACTCTTGACATTCTCAGCAGCATGAAAAAAGTGTAAAAACATTTCTCTCAAACATTTTGATTAGTGTTTTCATGGCTTTTGAATATTGTATTAGTGGTCCTGCTGTTAACAGTGGTAATATTCTTGTGGGCTTTTAACTGTGAGCACTGCACAGTAGTTCTCTTTTGTTTGATTGGTTATTCTTTTCTCACATAGCCAAGTTGTAGCATCAGAATGTCTCTCATGCCGCTATTTGCTTTCCAGATTATTTAGAATGTGTCAAGTAACAGAACTCTTTACATCAATGTTAATTTCACTACTTTGTGAAGATGAACTATTTATTGCCAACAATTGTTCCCTATTTTTTGAAGACTAAAGAATTTTTAAAAAATACAATCTTCTCAAAAGCTCTTTGAAAATATTAAATACATTTTAGGCAGGATCATCCTTTAATTTCCCCTAAGTGGCATTAGTTTTCATCAGTATGTCGTGTATTAACTAGTTTTGGTCATTCCTGTAGGGAATATTTTGTAATTAAAGTGTTTTCATTATTTGATTAAGCCTTTTTTTTTATTTCTCATTGGCCCTGTTTCTTTCTGTCTAAAGGTGATGGTGTTTGTTCATGCTAGAAATGCTACAGTACGCACTGCTATGGCTCTTCGAGAAAAAGCAAAAAACAATGGCCATATTTGTCACTTCTTGTCACCCCAAGGATCAGAATATGGACAAGCTGAAAAACAGGTAAGTGAATAATTTATACTGATAGTCTTTTCAGCCTTGGAATTGATGTTTTTTACAAGACAGTCCAGCACAGGAATAGACGAAGCATTTTTGAACTTCTGGGAAGATTTTCCTTTGAAAAGTCATGTGAAATCAGTGAATTGAATAGAGGAACAGAAGGAGTAATGGTGAAGAAAGAGGAAAGTCCTGTTACTTTCAGTTTGTTAAGAAAAAGCTGGTAATTGGTTGTGTTTTATGCAACTTGTACTACTTGACAGTAGCCTTCATGTAATTTGCAGCTCAGGCAGTCGGTAAACCACCAGTTTCAAAGAATATGCCGGTATATCTGCTAAAAGAATATTTCCAGAACAATTGTGAATTCTGGGTTGTATGCGGCATTTACATTTGATGATACCAATTGAGGTCTAAAGATTAGAGTTAGCAGCATCTTGTTAATCTCCCTTGAAAAATAATGTTCTTTCTCTCTCAGCAATCGATTTCTCCCCAGGAACGGAGGAGATACTTACTCATTGTAAAAATTTTAATATATATATATGGGATAACTTCTCACACTGGCAAATAGATCGATAACTCTTCAGTATTTTGGACCCCTGTGAATTAGAATTTTGTGAGAGTTTTAGGTTCTTGTTCCTGTCGTTAGTTGTAATAAATATGTTACCTTATTATATACCTCTGAAGAGAATGTGAAAAGATTCATTCAGTCTTAGTAATTATGAATGGAGTACAGATGTTACAGTTGGTAAAATCAGATTTCTGAAACATAGGGAAATGTAAAATCAGGATCAAATATGTTCTTTTTGCCAAGATGCTTCTGAGCGCTATAATATTTTAAAAGAATGCTCTTATAAGTTGATGTCCTTATATTTCATAATATAGCTTAGTAAAAAGCCTGTCTTTTTCTAGTAGATGCTAGTATCTGCTGCATTATAAAAATAATATCAAACCTGAACTTGGAGACGCCATGTTTCTACTATGACACTGGTAATTAATCTGAACTTTTTTTCATTAGATTTCTTAAAAAAAATCTGAAACTCTTCATGTATTAAAAATATTTTTTTTTAATGCTAATACAAGAAAAAATTAAACTATTGAAAATACTAGTGCTTATTTAGACAGTCAAAATTATTGCTAAAGAAATTGAGGACAGACAGGGAAGCGGAGGAGAGGGAGTTGTGCTCTCTGTTAGTTTCATCTTTGACTGTGCAGAGCTCCACAGTGACACTGGACATGTGCAGCTCCTGTCTGATTCAAGATTGGAGCAGGAACAAAGGGACAGAGATGTTCTGGTTGAGATCTGTTGTGGGCTGTCTATCCATGTGGAGGTAGTGGACATGACTTCCTAGCAGATACTAGCAGAAGTCTCCCCACTTCATGTTCAACCATCATCTAGGGTGGTGGCATTATTCAGGCAACTCAGGAGGTTCATAGGCTACTTAGAGACCACTTTTGAGCCCAACCAGGCCCCTACTTTTCTGCTCAAACCGTAAAGTATTGGCGACAGCTGTTTCCATGAATGGCAAATTTGGTTGTAGTGATTGAGCTCAGTGTTCAGAGGAAGGTTGTGATGGTAAACAATGAGACTTAAGACTGTGGTCTTTGGGAGAGCAATCCTTGGCTTATTTAGAGAATTATGTGGTAGAATCCGCTGGGAAGCTTCTGTGAAACAGACAAATCTCTCTGCTTTTACACTGAAGAAATGGGTTGAAGAGGGAGGCACTCGCCTTCACTGAAAGCAGTGATAACTTGGCATCGTGATTCAGGAAGTGAGGAAGAAATTGGGAAAGAGAGAGGTAAATGAAAATGAATACTTAAGTTGTAAGCTTTACATGCTTTTAATAAAAAAATGCAGGCAAAGTATTGTCGCTATATAGGTTCATGTGAAATGTACTTGTTATTCTAAGCAAACTCCCAAGGGAATTTGAATTCTTATGTGGGAATACTACTCTTTTAACATAAAACTATAAGCACCATCCTTTTTCAGGAAAAGCTGTAGACAAGATCAGTATTAATGGTATACACACTTCCAAGTGTTCTTACAGAGAAACTTGAAGTGTGAAAATATAAGGTGAGAAATTATGGAATCTTTCCCAATAGAATTTGAAAAATTCTAAAGAATTAGTACCTAGGAAGAGTGTGGAAGATCAGGCAAAATGCAGTTACAAACCAAGCTGGTGATGATTGTTTGGGAAAGCAAGACCAAGAAGTGTGACTCTTAATAACAGAACAAATTTATTACCAGATAAGAAGGAAGACGTGTGAAGACCATAGTGTCCTGGTGCTGGCCAGGACAGGGTTAATCTTTTCAGTGTCCAAGAGGGGACCTAGAGATTATTCTCTACCACCTCAAATCATGGCTTGGGGCTGAGGGAAGGGAGTCTCTTCTGGGGAGAAGGGGTTCCTTCTGGTAGTGCAGGTGTGGCAGAGGGAGCGGTCAGGTAACACTGGTTCTGGCAATCACATGTGAATTGTTCCGCTCTTTCTTGTACCCTCTGTCATTAGTATTGTTGCTGTTACTGTTCGTTTTCATATCTCATTACTGTGTCCAGTAAATTGCTCGTCTCAATCGGTGATCTTTCCCTTTTGTGCCTCTAATTCTCTTCTCCAGCCTGCCACTGCAGGGGGAGTCTGAGTGGGACCAATAAATTGGGTAGTACCATTCCTACACCTTGACACTTAGCAATGAATAAGAGAAGCAGAGATCACATAACATTCTTGTGTCTGTCCTGAATCTTGTAATGGCTATCTAGAGACAGAAGAATTCATTAAATTCTTCCAGTGATAAGTATATGTCATATGCACATATTACATGAGTGTGAATTCACATTGTTTTACTTCTTATGCATGTAAATATGACCTAGATGTTGGGAGAAAATATTATTCCTGTTATTATGTTACACAAATTAGATACTGCAGTGTACATAAAGGCTTCTTCATTGACACACATAAATAAATTAGTAATGGGAATACTAAAAATAGAGTGAAGGCCTAGTCATACTGAAGTCTGTGGCAAAGCATCCCGAGTAACTTTTCCCAACATACTTCCATTTGTCCTCTTTCAGGAGCCATACAAAAAAACAAAGCTAAATTATATTCATTTTATTCAGAATAAAAACTAAGTATTTTGTTGAGTCTGGCTCTGGTACCTGATACCTATTGCCTACAAAAGGATTTTTTAAGATATTAAGGGAATATGTGTTCTCTGTTCATTGGAAACTTGCTGTTTAAACTAAAATGAATATAATGTATGGAAATAATTGTGTCACAGCATGTATCTTTGAGGCGCATCTTTGTTTATATACAGTTAGCACAATAAAGATACTAATCAGATAAGATATATACTCTGCCAAGGCAGCGACTGTGCATAAACAGCCATCAAAAATCATAAAATGAATAATATGCTAGCAACATTTTGCTGAGCAATTAAGGCTCTTACATATGAAGACTTATGAGTCCACCAAAGATTTCAGAGATTAGAGCATGTGGTGGGTTGTTGTTAAAACTATTACTGTTCAGTCTAAATTTTCTTCTTCTTTCCTAGCAGTAAATATTTCTAACAGAAGTGACTACAGTAGCAGCAGTAATGTACATGCATCTTACCAAAGTGTTTCACAAGCATGTATTTTGTCATTGGAACTTTCGGCACTAATATTTCTAAAGATTTCAAAGTGTAACAGATAAAGACACAAGGCACAGTGAAGTCAAGCTGGGTATAAAAAAGATGGTTATTTCCCTTAACTTTCTGCTTTTTCTCCAATAACACAACTCAAATAAACATCAGAGGCTGGAACAGCACTGTCTGAAGCATCTACAATACACATTTACATTCAAGTAACCTGAAAGTGTAGAATTTTTCTCCTTCACTGGTAGTTCTAATGCTGGAAAGATTTACTGGCTAAGCTAAGAACTTCGGTGCCACATAGGTGTACAGGCAGAGCCTACATGTATAAGCTTAAGTGACTGTCATCGGGAATTGTAACTGTACAGTTTTCTACCATTACAACTGTCAGGAAAAAGACATTGTTATTGGAGCCAACTGTGGTTCTAAGCAGAACCAGTCAGAGTTGTAGAAATACTGCAGGGACACACTAATGGATTCATAGTTTTTGTGTACAAGAAGGACCAGTTGTTGTGAAACGTTTATAATGTGAGGTAGGGAATTGAGCAAGGCATGAAATTCTGTTTGAGCTCCTGTAACAATTTCTAAAATGTTTATAGCCTTGACATGTGTAATTCTTCAGGTCTGAATTGGCCTGCCTGATGCTCTAGACCCAGGATCTTATGCTGATTCTCTTCACTGATTTAAATTTTTTCACTGAAAAAGTTCTTATTTATTTAAATAGCAAATTATTGTTGTTAGAGGTAGATCAAGCTACTTGGTAAGTCTTTCAATGGCAAACACAGTGGCCAAGAAAACACATTGGGAAGAGCATTCATACTCTCGTCTTCCTTCAGCATTGGCTGTTCAGAGAGACTATTGCAGACTGTATGTCTGACCTGGCACAGCAGTTCTTATGCCTTATACTATAAATCAGATACATCTTATGCAATAAATTGAGTGTTAACATGATAAAACACATGACTTATAAAAGCTTTTCTGGTTCTTTTTAAAATCCATTCCCCAAACACGACAGGGTTTCTTTGTTCCCAGATGTCTCAGAGCTCACCCAACAATGAGTCAAATGGCACTGTGGAACTGATTTGTCCTTGCAAGCATTTACCATTCCTTCAGAGTGCTTCTGATTTCCAAACTGTATTTTTAATCAGCATGATCATATTTTAAATTTTTGATCACTGGTACAAATATTAAATATCCATAGGTGAAACTGGCTCTCTGAAGAACCTCATTGACATTGTCATGTGAAAGTTTCTGTATGCTATTAAATTCTTTGATCATCATTGTCTGATTTTAATCTCGTTAATAAATGAAATTAATTTTATATAGTACTAAATTCCCAATGTCGTGCCATATAAGTGAAATTTCTGACAGAAGTCTAACTGTATTATATCAATGCTGTGTGATGCTGATTGATTAATCTAAGCTTCATAATGATATAATGTTTGTCTGACAAGAGCTATCTTGTATAAAGCGATGTTTATTGGCATCGTTCCCAAATTTATCAGACTGCAAGCCATTCAGTCTTGCCATTTCATTTGACATGAAATTTAGCAATACCTGGTGGAGAATAATCTTGATAAAGCAATACAGTCCTTATTTTGTATTCTGTATGCAGTATTCACTGTAATGGATGAATAACATATTTAGAATCAAGTGAAATCTGGTGTATGACATACAAGAATAAGCAATACTCAAATTTTGCATGTTTTAGTCTAGACACAGGAAGTGGAAGTGAAGGCTACTTCACAGGATGAACTAGAAAACCAGAATAGTTAAAAGCATTGTATTCTTTACTGGCCTTAAAAATCTGAAAGCAATTACTAATCCTCTTAATTATCTGTCAAATGTTTTTAAACTATTAGAAATTAATTTTTAGAGAGCATTCCTCAAATATTTAATGTGTAATCATTTGTCTGACATTTAATTATTTCAGAGCAATCCTCATTTTATTTTTGTTTTACTAATAACATATCTAATATTTGATATGCCATTAAAAAAACTATAAAAATAAAATGAAGATATGTATTCAAATACATTAGGCTATATTAAATGTCAAACATATATTGAAGTTTCCTATTTGTTTTATAATTACTATATTTTTTTACTTTTGAAAAATATTTGCTAATTATCTCTGAGAGAATGGAATGAAGCTCTCTGTATTTCTTTCATGGGATGTTTTATTCAGTAGTCCTTCTTAAAGGTCAGAGACAAAATTCATTCTAAGATGTGGTCCTAACCATTGACGGGTTAAAGAAAAATATGTTCTGTATGGTGTGATTCTACTGTTTTGATGAATCCTGAGCTGTGGAGTTTAGCGTTATTATTTAGATGGACACTTAGATTTTGGGGAGGCCTATTTACAAAGGGATATGTTGTGAACAATAGAAAAATGTTGCCTTCAGTTTTTTAGCAGCATTCCTATATATTAAAGTGGTAACTGTTGTAAACTGAAATAAAAATTTGACAGAAACAATGAACAATTTCTTTTTGCTTTTGTTTTTCCTGACCTTTAGAAAGGAAAATCACTTGAAGTTTGATGTATATTTCTGTTATTATAATAGTTACTTTTTTACTTGTCATTCTAGAAATTGTATTTGCACAGCTTTAAGTTTGTAGTTCTATTCAGTTTGATGGTCTATGTACACCTCTGCAGCATTGTTTACAGTCTACTGGAATTTTCTAGTGCTTTTAATAGGAATTGGAAGGTATAAAATATATGGTATGGATTGAACTCTGTTATCAACTGTGTTTCTGAAAATCAGTCTCTGATCCAAGGATCTCAGACTTGTCTTGTCTCTCAGGCTCTGATAGTTTCAGCATTAAGGTAACAAGTAACAGTCTTCTGCTATCCTGTGAAAAAATAAAATAGACTTTTTTCCCCCCTAATCTATGGGCTTGATCATATATTCTGTTTTATCTATCATGAGTGTCAACTTGATAAGCCACAATGCTTAGTTTTTCATCCTATTTATCACTGGAAAGCCACCTCATGAATATTTGTTCTACTTCCAGAAGCTGCACTGCACTAGTAATGGGTCTCCTAGAAGCAAAATGGGTTAGCAAACCTTTTTCTAGAATGATCTCTGAGGTTGCAAATACAGCTGACAGGGGTGCTAATGTTTTTCCTCAAGGAACTACTAAAAGGCATTTTATGCTTTTGTATGGAACTTTTCAACGATTTCAGAGTTATTCAGGTTAAAATCAGTAATGGATTTAACCACTGTAAATATAAGATTTAATGCCTTTTCTTACTAATCCTCCATGGAAATGCTCTGATAAATGCTGGGATAATGTGTTGCCTATGGCATCCCCTGTCATTGTTGACAAAATTTCCTATTAAATACTAAATGCGTTTAATAAAATCATTTGAAACTGTTGTCATATTTATAACATGATTAAACTTCTCTCCTTAAATGAAGTCTACTACAGTCTTCTGCAAGGTAGTGCAGTATTTGCATTCAGTAAATTCAGACCTTAAGGTAAATAAATTTGTTGAAATGTCTTCTTTATTTGTGCTTCAAAATATTGAAATTGAAATTCAAACTTACTGTTTAAAAGAATGTTTTTGATACATAATTTTCTTTAAATCTAAGGGGTTTTTTTAATGACTTATTAAAATATACTGAAACTTCTTTCTCTGTGGGATATGGGAAGAATATTAGGCTAGTAGAGGTTCCTTGATGTCAGGCTATGACATTGCTTACTGTAATGAGTAATTCTAACAAGTTATTTGGTTGATGCTGCAGTCACAGGGGTTTGCACAGTCAGTAGCAGCATATGTGTATTTTTTTCTTTTAAAATTGGCATAAAGGTTGATATTACTGTAAAACTAACTGATTTAAATAAGTGAATGTATTAAAGGTATAATACTTCTTACTATTTTCCTATGCATTTTTAGCTATTTCTTATTCTTACATAAGCATTTGAGATCTCTTTGTCTTTCCTGAAATTTTAACTTCATTCTGGGCAGTGAGAGAGAAAAAACATACAACATTCTTTTTTCCTTTGACTGTGAAATCTCCTTCAGTTAGCTGCTAGGGTGTTTTAACATGTAATCCAGATCAAAAAGAAGAAGTTCACTGTGTTTTTTCCCAGTAGTTATTAATTGATAACTTCCCTGGATAAGAGGATTTCAACTTGAAATCTCATTTATTGTATCAAGTATATGTGGATATCAAATAGCTATGCTAATAGCAGAGAAACAAATTTCAAACTTTTAAGACATTTGGGAGGGAAAAGCAAGAACAAAACCAGTATGATTGTTTTCATATTCACAAGTTTGGGGACCAGGACTGCACTCTTTCCACTTCAGCAGCACAGCCTACTACCCACTTTTCATTTTTCCCACTGCTTGTTTTCACTGTGAGTAATCAAGTTCAGGTGTATATTAAAAACATATGAGGTATCTTGAGAGGATAAAGCTCCCTTTTCTTCGTTTTGTTCTGTCATTTAACAGGTTCATAGGCTGGCAGTGTCTGGTTAGTTGTGAGCACTCCAGCAAGAAGAAATTTTAAGATAATATTAAAGTCAGAATAAGTGCTCTCTGCCCTAGCCCCTCTTCAGCCCTCCCTCAAAGAGCTTGGTTGGCTTAGCCTGTTTTCAGCTGCTTTGAATCCCTAGGGATTGTTCCATGAAGAAAAAAGGAAAAAAAGAAAAAAAAAGTGCTTAATTTACTACTGACCCCTAGGTCTTGCTTCCTTTTCCAAAATACTCCAGTTAGTCCTTGGCTGCAATGTGTAACCTTATGCAATATTTTCACAGTAAGACTGTAGACAATAACATTTTTCAGGCTCCTTTTCTGTGTAAGATGCGCCAGCCTATGCTAACAAATGGTTCTGATCACATACACTTAAGTACATTTGAATGGAAATCATATGCTGACTAGAAAATAGTGTTTAAAGAGATCCTATCTACTTGAGAATCCATTTGTCAGGAAATAGTGTAGCTACAGTAATTATAAGTAATGAGGAATAATGATTGAAAAGTTAATAAGAGGGATTTCTGCATTGTACACTGACAGTCAATGCTGCTTGTTGATCAGTTGTACTTTGTATTTCATGGTAATTATATTGTTCTCCAAAAGGCTTGATGCTGTTCTGTGATTGACATTCTTTTAGAAACTGTGTTTGATTTCTTCAACAGTAAATAAAGAAAGTAAATTTTGCAAGGTCCAGTGAATAGTATTTGATTTTAGTTTTTTCTCTAGCATCACACTTGACTTACAAAGGTTCATCCCAAAGTACTATTCTTCAGGTTGTAAATGAAGGATGGAGTGTGTTGGTTTTTATAAGTGATTGGTGCTTGCTTTAAAGATTCAGGCCATCAGAGAACATCCTTTGTAGTTGTCTTTACTGAAATAAAATTCAGAACAAAACCTGTCATTCACAGGTATCCTGTAGAATAAATATATATGCTTTCTTGTATGGTTGCTTGATGTTTTTCCTTCAGAATATCCCTGTTAACTGACTGTGTCCCTTTTGCTCCCTGAAGATTCATGAATTTTTTTTTTTTATATTGTAAAGCAATAAGTCTATAGGATATCTTTAGACTGTAATTTTTAAAAAAAAATTAGTGTTTGACCCATTATAATTGAAAAATGCATTTTCATAAACACCTAAGTTGGCAGAAAACATCACTGGATTGGAAACCATCTCACACTGTCTCTAAAAACATTATTAAAACAAGTGCAAGTAAATAAATTCACCAAGGTACATTTAGATGCTTGATTCCGTTTTTCATTTAGAAAACATGATTTTATTAACAAATGGAGAAAAATATTAAATTTCAGTTCATATTCTTGATTTCATTTGTTTTCAAAATAATAAAGCTTTTCAAATATTAGTTGATTATGGTTTGATGGATTTGTTTAGCTATGTATGTTGACTATTTCAGTTGTCATCCACTTTCCACTTCCAGCTCTCCCAAATACCATTATTTAGGCAAACTTGGTTGGGCTTTTTAACTATTCCTTTAGTTTATTTGCGCAAGATGTAGAGTTCATCAGAACTGGACTGAAGTGTTTTTGCGCTGAAACTGGCAATGACATCTAGTTAAAATGAATTGTGAAATAATGAGTAAAATGAGCGCCCACTTTTAAGAATTGTAAATGAAAGAGTAATTAGAAGCAAACGTAAAGAGGGAATGCTTTGAATGGGATCCATATTCCATTAATTCCACACACTGAGAGCTGGAGGTGCTTTGGAGAAAACAAAATAAGTTAAAAAGTTATTAAGCATACTTCTGGGGAGTTATGCAGATTTTTTTTTAGAGAACTGCCAAATATTTATTGCCATATATTTCTTTTTCTAGTCTAAGTTGCATTATATGTATAGTCAGTCTCTGATTTTTAGCATATCCTTTATATCTTTTATGAAGGACTTGGTATCTGCAACATTAGTTTTATCTTCTTTTATCTTAGTTGTTTTGAATTCATCTTGAGATCCATTGAACTGGAATTTCAGAAGTGAGACAAGAATCAGAAGAATCCCTGCTTGTTGGGAATCATTGTCTTGTTGTATAAAGCCATGAGCTGCTGTGCTTTAGAATGTACAGATACCATTGCATATCACCTTTATCAATGTAAAATTACAATTTTGCCTAAATTTGCCAGATCTCTTTTGAACAACTTAATTATTTCAGAAACTTTTTTCCTATTGCATTGAAACCAACAGAAACTGGTTATAGAACATTTCCCAAAAAACATAAAAATCAGTTTTCTTTCAATCCCACAACTGAGATTTTTGAATGAACATCATATAAATGTGTATCTGGATGCATCTTTTACATGTATTTGTGGCTCATTTGAGTAAAAAATCAGAACTAAAACTAGAAATTATGTATTATGCTAATGGAAACTAGACTAACAGCATCATGGTTTTGACAAGTGTAGAGTATACACAAGCTGGCCATGGACTGTAATGAAAACTGGTAGTTAACAAAATAAAGTTTACTCTATTGTAGAATGAAAATAAAATTGCTAAAAATATGGAAGGCAGATTTGGAAGTACGTCATTTCTGAGAAGGTGCTGGAAGAGTGCAGATAGGAAGACAGCAGTATTAGGAGACTTGTGAGTTTCAATGCTTAACTATGAATTCTTAGGAAAATTAATGTTCCCCATCCCCATTCCACCAAACAGACCTTCATCTCTTGATGATAACAGTACAAGTAGATAAAGAATTAATTTTAGCCAAAAAAAGCTAAAAAATGAAAAATTTTTAAACTTCTAAAACTTGAAAAACATTAGAACATTGAAACGTATTTGAAGCATTACTGGAAATAGTTATTTGTATGTAAGTTTTGGTGCATTGTGATGGTTTACCAGATCTTGAAGAAAAGTACATAAGGGATTTCAAAATGTTTTGCACAACTCCTCTGGTGAATCTTTTCAGTGACAGAAGGCAGAAATTGTGAAAATGTGAATTACTGAAACAGATGTCAACATAGGCCAACAAATTCCTTAAATATGAGAAGATTTTGATGAAGCTTAGCAAGGGTTCTAAAAAAAAAATTAGCAAATTGTCCATGTTTCCCAATAGATACAACAGGACTAAAACCAAAATGAAGTTTGCATAGCTAAAAATAAATAAATAAAAAAATTCAGATACTTTTCCTTAGCAGTCAAAAAATATCTTCAGACAAGAAAAATACGTAGGGCTAACACAATAGTTGTTACCTGGGGAAAGCTGTTATGTGTACAGCTGCTGATTGCCTGAACTCAGCAAGATTGAAATAGTCCACCCTGCACACCAGCAAAATATTTGTGACCTGAAGAGCTTGCAGCATCCTGGTTCTTTGAGGGGCAATGTTTACTGGTTGCTGCTCAGTTTTCACTTATAGTGTGTTTTTTTCCAAATAAGGAAATGTAAGATCTTCTGTAAAAATATTCTCTATTTTAATATAAAAATATGTTATCTATTCTAATAATGATCTTGAGCAGCATTTTTTAGGCAGCCATGTTGATTTCTGCTAACTATTCTGAGGATCTGTCATTTTCTGTAGGGGATGCCGTATGATTTATGAATGCTAATACTATGAGATGAAATTTGAATTTGCCATGTGCAAAACTGTCATTATTCCTGTGTTAAGGGTTATGACCTCTAGTTTAGTAATTAATGTACTAGGGATTCTTCTCTATCTTTTTTCTTCTAAGTAGACAAAAACTGTGGCTTTAAAATTTGGAAGCTCAAGTAAAATATTGAGAACTGTTGACAAAATTCTAAAACCCTAGTACAGGATGGCAAACCCTGAGGTTCGTGAATTTAGAGGATCAAAAGCATTGCAAAAGCCTTTCAAAACCATTTGTGATAATAATAATAAAAGCTGAGGAATCAAAAGCCATTGTAAGAAGGATGAGAAATACTGCACATTTTCTTTTTGTGAGGGTACCTCTGGCTTTGATATGCATGAATTTCGTAATCAAATGTAGAATTTTAGTGCAAAGTCTTTGGTTCTAGAGATCACTTTTTCCAAGTGTTGTGCTCTGTATGTTTATCAGGGACAATAATCAGAAGTGTGAGGTGTTTGAAACCTTTAATATTGTATTTCCATGCTTTCATTTAAACTGTAGTATTGCTGAATAATTGAACAGAGTCCTAGCTGGTTTACAGTTGAAGGATCTCTTTGGAAAACATGCTAAAACTAATGGAAAATAGACTGTTGGCTTTGGAGTAAGCCCTAAGGACACAACTTAATACAACACAAAATAATGTTTCATAGAGAAAACACAGCCCAGTGTTTAACTTTTTGCAGATGTGGATTTTCTGCAAGCTTCTGGAACTGAAAGCAATCAGAAAATGTGACTTTGTCCCAGTGATTCAGAGATTAAAAACACTTGTATAGATTCACCAGTATTACTTATAATTCTTTTAATGATCCCTTACACTCAGAATTTATTTTCTAGGCTTTGGATTCTGGTTTGGTTATATCTGATTTGGTTATATCTTGGTTAAAAAGTTTACTGCATTGTATCATTCAGAACGTACCCAGTTTCTTCCTGAGTTGGCCTGTAGTTCCAAAAGCGCTGTAATAGTTATTTTCAAGTATTGTCTTAGATTTTGTTCCTCTGAGGGGACATATTCCTTGAAATAACCACCAAGATCTCTTGTCTAAGGAAAATATCCAATATGATTGTCCTAAGAGACTCCTGTATAGGTCTACAATTCATTGGTTCAGAATCAATTGTTTACTGATTACTGTCAAATTTAATGGGTTGACAGTCATAGCCCAATTTGTTATTTTTTCCTACATGTTCCAGTTTCTTTAAATTTCAGATTTTCACACTTGTGGGGAAAACAGACATTGAATGAAAACAGATATTTTTGTAACTAAAATTATTACAGAATGAATGGAAGATTACCAGGAAACCCCACAACTATTAACAAGCCTGTAAAAGGAAAAATAAAGTGATAATTAAGAAAATAAATAATATAGCTGGAGCATATTAGAAAAAATCCAAGATCTGTAAGATGCTGTCCATGTGCAAACTCATGTTTTAAGTAGAAGCTTTGTAGTTTTCATCATGGAACAGAACTAGTACTGGTAAATAGTTGAAAACTAATTTTATAAAAAACAGTAGATCAGTTATTTCATTTGTGTCTAAATGAATTCCAGTTATCAAAAGGGCTTCGATTTTGGAAGAAATAAGTGACTACAGGAAAATGATACTGTTATAGATTGAGCCTGGAAATCTCTCATTGGAATCCTTTATATAAAGGTTCATAATATTGAGGAACAAATACATTTAAAATATCTTCAAACTGTTTTCCTAGTGTGGAAATATATGTGTCTAAGAATAAGGGAGGTGAAACATATTTTAAGAAATAAATAATAATTTTAAGAAAACAAAGCTAATCGAGAGTCTTTTTTATTTCATTCTCCGAGTCATAGTTTTCAATCTTGAATGTTGAGAGCCACCTTGTGGCCCTACCTTTTAATGCACATGTAGGAAGCTGATTTTATGGTCCGTGAAAGGCCCTTGATCCTGGTTTCACTTCTGAGCATTTTGAAGACTGAGAATTAAAAATAAATATATAAATACATTATACTTCAAGGCATCTGCCTGAGGCGCAGCTCTCTGCTTGACCTGAAAGATGAGTTCTTTACATTTGTGTGAAATTTCTGAGATTTTTTTTCTTACTCGCTTCTTTATTCCTTTCTTTTTCTCTTCTTGCATGTATTAACGGATGATAGTATAAAATGCAAGACAGAGAAGATACTAGTGTAATAATTATAATGTATAATATACTTGTATTGTTCAAATATGTATAGTAATATAATACAAACTGCATTCACTTTTTCTTAAAAAAAATAAAATCTGGAACAATGCATATTTTAGGAAGCTAAAAAAATTTGATACTTTAAGCATTTATTCTTCTATGTCTGCTAGTCATTGTTTTGATTTCCAGTAATATAGTAAATAGGAAAAATCAATATATATGTCTTTCAAGTTTGTATTTACTCTTATGAAATATATGTATGAAATTAGCTTCAGGCATCAGGGATTAGTTGGAGAAAATGCATGAGGATTAATTGATTATTCTTGAACACAGCTTTGCCAAATAGCTTTATGAGATTCTCTCTTTTTCTGGAGGAGAAATGTCAACATTTATTGTGACTATAAAGGGGCTGATGTAAATATGGGAATACATCAGTTAAAGCTTCAATCTAGATCTCCCTGAGTTCAGTTTTCTGTTCTGTAATATAAAGTATATACTGTGTGTAATGGTGGAGGTTGAAACGGTGTCAGTACTCCACAATGCATTTTCTTTGGGGATTTTAAGGGGATAGAAGTGGAATTCCCCATGAAGTTTATGCTTACTTCTGGTAGTAGTGGAAACCTCTTTTCCCCTATGGCTGGATTTATACTGAGGAATCTCAGACAGCTTCGGGGTTTTAGAGTCAACACATTTCATCAAACTCAAATAAGTCTTGAATTTTATTCTCAAGCTAAAAATTAGACCAATAACTGTAGAAATTTGCACAGATAAGAAAAAAAATGGTTTAACATCTTTTATCCTTTTTGTTGCTAGGGGAAAATTGAGATTAACTAGGCATTTAATCCCATTACTTGTCTGACAACAGTTTAGAAACATTTCAGTTAGAGTATGCACTTATCAACTTTGTCACATGTCGCTTGTCATGCTTTTAAGTAGCGCTATGATCTGTACTGAATTTGGTGATGCCAGATTCTGTGAATTTATTGCATCTTTTTGTCCATCACAAAGAAAGGGCTATAGGAATGTAAATTTTGGGGTGCATAATTGTATTTGGGGTTTCTAACAAGTCTGAAGTGATTTTGTGATAAACAATGTCCCCGGAATAAGTTGCCATTGTCATGAATAGAAAGGATCTCCATTCCTATTTTTACTATTATGGTCTGTAGTTCTGTTATGCTCAGCATTTAAAACGTAGGATGATCTGATTAATTTTAATGTATGAGTATCAGAATAAGCAGAGATTAGTGTGAAGACAGATAATTTAAGTTCCAATTTACTTGGAATATTGAGTGATAATTAAGAGCTATTAGTGATATGTGCCATCTGGGAGTGTTGGGAAAATGCCACCTGAGTCAGTTACAATAGAAATTTGTTGCAATGGAAAGTTATCTGAGTGTCTAATTCGTCTTTTATTCTTTCCAGGATAATACTTGCTCATTAGTCTAAATTTGAAATGTGAAGTGCTAAAATTATAGCACACAGATTTTAGGAGACCGCATATGGTAACTACAAATGTGTGATGTGTCTGAGCTCCTGCTTTAGTTGGTGGACTGCAGTGCACTTCAAGCAGTGGGGCCAAGAGGATGCCTGAATTCAGCCATGGGCAGAGATGGGACAGTCAGAGAGCAGAAATGCTGCACAGGCTCTGCTGCCTGGTTCTCATCGACTGAGGAGGGTGCTCAGACTCCTCCTGCAGATGTGCAGATCTCTGTGTAGACATCTATAGTGTTTTAATCTCAGACTGAACACTGCCGTATCAAGCTGCTGTCGAGTGGCCTGTCTCAAATGGTCGCACAGTTACTTTACCTTTTAGAGGTTTTCCTCTGTATCAAACAGCATTAGCCAGCCCTCTTACCTTCCGTACTAGCAGCATGCAGATTAAACAAGTATGATGGATTTATTTATCTCAAGTCATGCTTCCTCAAAGCAGAAATAGAGTAGGAAGTATGTTCAAAGTTGATCTCAAGAATGAAAAGGCTATGCCAAGTAACATCATTACTCTGTTTCTATAGATATTATCAGAAAGATTGTCTGATAATATTATAGAAAACAGGCTCGGTAAGTTTCCCTCTAGCAAGTGGTCACTGGGGTTAGTAGAGATAAGATCAGTGTTACAGGTAGTCCCTCTGTTTCCATTCCATGTAAAATTTCTGTGACAACAGGATTGGCAATTCCATATTTGGAGCTCAAAAATTAATTTAAAAATTATCTGACATTTAGACCAAAATTTGCAAAGTAAAGGATTCTTATATATGTAAGCCAGTTCCTAAAGATGTGATGATATGATCACCAACTTTGTTTTGCAATATGAGCCAGCAGTATGCCAAGAAGGCATCCTGCTCTGTATCAGCAATAGTCTGGCCCACAGGACCAGGGCAGTGGTCATCCCCCTGTACTTGGCACTGGTGAGGCAGCACCTTGAATCCCATGTTCATTTTTAGGCCCCTCATTACCGGAAAGACATTGGAGTGCTGGAGCGAGTCCAGAGAAGGTCAGTGGAGCTGGTGAAGGGTCAGGAACACAAGTCTGCTGAGGAGCAGTTGAGGGAGCTGGAATTGTTCACTCTGGGGAAAAGGAGGCTCAGGAGAGACCTTATCGCTCTCTACAACTGCCTGAAAGGAGATTGTGGCTAGGTGAGAGTTGGCCTCTTCTCCCAGGCAACCAGCAGCAGGACAAGGGGAAATGGCCTCAAGTTGCACCAGGGGAGGTTTGGGTTGGATATCATGACAAATTTCTTCACCAAAAAGGTTGTTGAGCATTGGAACAGGCTGCCCAGGAGAGTGGTGATATCACCATTCCTGGAAATGTTGAAAAAGGAACTGGATGTGGCACTTTGCAATATGGTTTATTGGGCATGGAGGTATTATGTCAAAGGTTAGACTTGATGCTCTTGGAGGTGCTCTTCATCCTCTCTGATTCTGTTTTTTATATTATTACTTATACATTATGGTTTTTGCCTTAATTTTATATACAATATATCATATTTTATGTGGGTTTTCAAAGTGCAAAATGAGAAAATCAAGCACATCTAAAAGTTTTTAAAGTATGTGTCACACTGGTTCTAATTAAAAGTTTGCTCAGAGTGCAAAAGTCAAAGATTCTTCACTCCTTTTCTTCAGATTTTAATTCATAATTCAATATTACCATCTTGAAACCAGTGAAAACTGATATCCTGGTGATAACCCTGTAGTGTGTATGTGTTACATAATGCTGCAAACATGATATTTGCCTTGGCACTGAACCATGGTGTGTGGTTCAGTTCTGTACAGTTGGATCAAGTGGTTGTCTTTATCTGGGAAAGCTACTAATATGTCTTGAATGTGACTGAAGTGTTTTAGTTTTAGAACTATTTTACATAGTATTAGCTTTCAGTCTTAAAGTAGGGAAATAACTTTTTTATTGTTATGTGTGTTCTTACTTCAGCCTCAGTTATTTTTGTTACTTGAAACAATATAAAGATACTCTCTTCTAAAATGTTGTTACTTCAATTGGTAAATTATATAGACTGAAATATGTACTAATATATATACACACACACACTACTTTTAAGGCAAGTGTTGTCATTGTTTACTATTTCCCTTATGGGGATTACAGGTTTTGACACCACACATCCAAAAACTCTCTTGCCCTTCGGTTGGTGGAGGAGGGAAGCAAACCTGGCCTGGGAAAAGCACCCTGCCAGCTCCACAAATGGCTGATTGTTTTGAGTCACTAACCTTTAACATTTCAGTCTCTCACAGGCTGCTCTTAAAAGAGGGCAGAGTTGTGAAATGAAAAGCACTTCTAAGGAGACTAAATGCATGAAAGATGTAATGATTTCAACAGATATGACTACTAATTCTGCAGAAGAATGTTAATATAATTAAAATATTAAAGAAAATTATGCTCATAGTGTGGCATCTGACACTTTTGAACAGTCATTAGCACTAATGTATGCAAGATAAGTAAACAGAGTATGAAAAATGGAAATTAATGAAGGTTGGAGAGGGACTGTGGAAGCAATCAGCACAGTAGCTCTCGTCTCACCTGTTTTGTGCTGCTATGTACTGTGTTAAGTGAGGAAGTAAAAATCTCCTTACCTCTTTCCATACCAGATAATCTCCATGGTGTGTTTGATATGTGAAATTTTTTTTATATTTCCCCAGAGATCTATCTGCTATGTGGGCAAGACCTTTAAATTTAGCTTGGTGAAGAAACTGTATATCCTGCTTTAAAATAACAGGATAAGAATTACAATAGCTTAACGATAGCAAGCTCCTCAGTTTTGCAAACGATTTCTAATCTTATTTACAAACCTGAAAGCAGATGGATGAATTAACCTCAATGCAGTATTTTTTTTCTCAAATCTCAGTAAATATATTATAAAAATTACTTGAACAAGAAAATTTAGTATTCCTTTGCTCAAAATATCAGCCTTGGATGGGAGGTATATGTGCTAGGTTATGTAAATGCTTAAAGAACTGTAGATGTAGAAAACAGTCTTTCAAAGCCATATTTAATTATACATAAATGTGTTCATCTCTGTGATTTCTAAAGTTTACAAAGCAATTATCTTGCAGGCTTCATGAAGTATCAAACAAAATGTTAGTAAGTAACATAAAATATTGGTGCTATAAAGGCTAAATTTGAGGAGAGGGATTTTTTTTGAGAGAGGAGGGTAATAAAACCTGATATTTTCAATAGAGTTTGAAACTAAAAGGGATCTCATAATCTAGCAGATGTCTGTTGGAAAATACTCTACATTTGAACAGGATCTGGCTGTAAAATTAAGCTGTATGGAGGTGACTGCACAGTGCTCCTTTCTTGCATCTCCTGGTTTCCTCTGGCAACAAGCCTAATAGCTGCCTCAGTTTAGCTGACAAACTGATTCCAGATTCCCAAGTCTGCTGGCCATAAGAGCATAGTAATATAAACCTTCTTCTTCTGTCACTTGTTCGGTGCGACTTTCGTGCGCTTTTGGGTGTGTCAAGACATCATGTTACCTTTAAAACTGGTTTTGAATGATGGTCAATAGTCCACAGGCTTCACAGTTCTGCATTGAAGTTGCAGAACTTGAGAGTAGCCTGCTAGTAATTTGGAACAAAACTAACAAAAAAACCAACATTTTTGTCAAAGGTGTTAGTAATAATCACATGGCAGTGTTGAAAACCAGCATAAGCCTTACAGATGTCATTTTTAAGATGTTTTTTTTTTGTCCTGAGGGTACAGTGGAAAATTTAATGAAACAGTAATGCAGTGAAATAATTCTGAGAGGGATGAGGTTATGGAAATCTGATAGAGCATGCATTTGAGTTGGGAGAGAGGCACAAGGAATATAAAATTAATAGGAAATCAGGTTTTACTGGTCTCACCACTTAAAGGTCTATTGTTTTCGTAATAGATTTGTTTCTGTGTTAGTAGTCTATCAAATAAAGTAGGTAATTACCACTTAATATAGTTAATCAAATGTTACTGTATGAACATTGCAATGTGAAAATACATGAACATGTATGATACTTCATATCCTATACAGAGTTCTGAAAAGTGCTTGTCTTGTGAGATTTACCATTTGGCAACCCTGAGCTACGAAGTTTTACTAAAGAATCCCTGAAATTATTTTGTAATAGCAAAGGCAAAGGAGGAATAAAATTTATTTGGTTCTGAGACTTGTTTAATATTAGCACACTTAAAAAAAAAAAAACTTCTATGTGATGCTAATTACATCATGGATTTTCTTATAGGTCTTCATATTACACAGGTATCGGTGAAAAAAGCTTGGGTTTACAGTGCTTCACATGGTCTGATGTTCCAATTTGTTTAAGTTTTTTTCTTGTTAAAGTTACATATTTCAAGTTACTTAATGAGTGGTGAATATAATTGTGACATTTTTTAGTTTAGGAATTTCTATCATGTCTTCTTAGTATTGTTATGCTTATTTTCCATGCTATGTAGGGCAGAAGTTAGAAAAGTGAAGAAACCGAGCCACAATACCAAATCAAAAGACCTTTAGTGTTCATCTCTCTAAAAATTACTTTCCTGGTTTAAGATAAGCTTCAGCTTTTCATGGTCATATATAATGATTCCAGTCTAAAAGTGTTTGAAAACCATATAAACTATTAATTTATACTGCACATTTCCAATTACCTATAAGAATTATGAGAAAAATGCCATTCTTCTGGAGAATCCTCAGTCTGTCACTTTGCATAGCTGTGAAGTTGAGTGGACATTTGTGGTTTAATTATGAAATGAGAAATACACTTAATGTTCACGAATTTTTTTCTTAATAATGTCTCAGTCAGTATATAGCCTTTGAGGAGAAGTGGTGCTAAAAATCATTATGAGATATGTATTAAGTAAGCTGAAGCAGTATTGAACTTTAAAAGGCTTTCTGCTTGCATTGTTTCTGGCTAAAAATACATTCAGTGTTGTCATGGCTCAGCATAGTGCCAATTTTGAGTATTACAAAGCAAAGGAGATGTTCTCAAATATAACAAATATTTTTATAGACACCATGCAGTATCAGTTTCCTGTTGAAGCAGAAATATTGAAATCTTTGCACAGTTAAGCACAGCAACAAAAGGTTTAACTAGGTCTCCAGAGGTTGTCAGTATTCAAAGTGAAACCAGTAGAAATTCTTCCTTGTATGTCATCAAACTGTCTCTCTATCAATTTCTTTCCATGCTGTGTATCTTCCCTACTGGCAAGTTTTATAACACCATCCTGAAAACTTCTGCTGTCAGCAAAACAGACCAAGATTAATATTTTTTTCATCTGTGTACTCTAAGTGGTTAACAAATATGACAAGAGGACTTACTGTCTCAAGGGCTGGAGACAAATAGACACCTTGCTGTATTTTACATGTTTCATACATCTGTTCCCAGAGAGAGAGTGGTTGAATTCTAAAATGATGAGAAAGAAAATAAGATTTTTATTAAAATTATTGTGCATGCAATTTAAAATTGTGATGTTATGCAATTAATTCAATCTTAATTGATGTGCCTTTTCATGTTGTTAAACTGAAATGTTTTGATGCTTCTCTTAATAAGATTTGAGATTATTTAGTCACAGATTGGTGTTCACTGGAAAGTCCAGATTTTCATCATACTGAAGCAGTACAAAAATGTCTCTATATAATTTTTATTGCACTTGCTATAAACAATTGAAAGATTTTTATCATTGTACAAGATATGAAAAACTGTTGTTTTTTTCACTGAGAGGTGGCACTTAAACTAGGTCATTATAATGAACATTTCCTTTCTGTCTAAACCTACTGCTTGAATTATTTTTCATTCTAGGTTCTTAAACCCTTTTATCTGAGTATCAGTAATTCGTTCAGTTTTAAGACAAGCACCACAGTCTGACTTGACATGAAATGTTAGATTACTTTGGTCCATGTTAAAAAATTATGGCTCGAGTTGAGGTAGTGTATTGTCTATACAAATAGTTCCTTTTTTTGCTTTATAGGCCTTTTTTGCTAGGCATAAAGTGAGGTAATTTGAAACTATGTCTACATTCTCAGTGACTTGTTGCAAGTCCATCATTTGTGCATGGTCAGACTTGCATTCACGTCTCTTTCATTCTTGGCTTGTCTGGCTGGCTCAAAAATGCAACATTTTAAACATTATACTACATTTCCTTAGCTTCTCTGATCAGTGAGGTCTGTAAACACTTCTGTCTTATGCATTATAGATCATAGATCTGAGGAATCAAAGATTACATTAAATGTTTACCTCTTGCTCAAGGTTTTTAATCTGAATGCTGTTCTTCCTTTTCCCATAGAATATTTCTTCCTTGATGTACCATGTTACTTTTCCAATGAAAAAAAAAAATGGGTCTGCTATGATGTAACTGTACTGTAAAAAGAACTCACTGAAAAAGGCAAGACATTTATGGACACCCTACCAATCCCTTCTTTAACTGGTAGTCATCACTCCCTAAGGTGACAACTGGATGAAACACAACCTTGTGCAATAGGATCTGTGGTAAGGGCAGGGCAATACAAAAAATGTACCAGAAATTCTGCCTTACACCTCCTTCTTTTGTGAATCAAAAAGAGAATCAAAGTATAATTTATAGGAATTCTTTTTAAACTGTTCTGATTGGAGCAGTCCCACTACTCTCCTTTCTTTCTCCTTCAGAGATGTTTTTAGAGCACTTTACAGAACTTACTGAGGTGATATCAGTAAATTGATCAGACAGTAACTTATAGGTTTAAAAAATTCTTACTTTAATACAGTGAACTTAAATCACCAGAGGGAGACAATTAGATTATTGACTCTTCCAGGAGAAATTCAGACTGATTCACATTTGTTTGCTAGAATTACCATCTTCAAATAATGTCTTGCCAGGTACCAACTAATTATATCCCAGTAAAAGAGTAAGTGTTGAACAGAGATACTACTTCAGGATAACTATACAAAATGAATAGTTAGATACATTGAAAAAGCGGAGATGTAGAGAATAAGCATGCATACTCATTAAGTAGAATTGCATACTGGGCAGCCTGCATCCTTCCAGAAGTGATCTGCTAGCTCTTGCATGTCATCTTGGTGAGGAGAGCTCTCAGTAGTCTTTGGGCTCTTCATGGGACCTTAGCTGCAGTGTGAGCAGTCAGAGAAGCTAATGCTGCTGTTCCCAGGAAAGAGCAAGGAAAGTAATGTGAGGGCATATCAACACAGAAACACCACCTGGAACCAATGTATCGAACTGTTGGGTGTCTTTTTAAGAGCGACTGATTTATGACTTTACAGAAGAGCTTCAAGACAAATCGTTTGTATCTGGGTTAGTAGTGTATGTGTTAAGTAAATACTCATAATTTTCCAGTTCCTTGCTGTTTCTCAAACAGCATGAAAAGTAATACAAGATAAAGACCAATTGTTTGGCATGCATTAATCACAGAAATGTAGTCAACTTTTAAATTCTTCAGGAAAAAAGAATATTTTAAAGTTAATTTCTTCTGTAGTAAAATAATAATTTAATCTTACTGATACCCCATAAAATGCCACCTCATCCTTGTCCTAGAAATAGCTGGTGATATCTTAATTATTACACACACAAGTGGAATAATACAAATAACAGTTCTAATTCATAGAAGGACAGTCCTCAGGTAAAATCATTGTAGCTCAAATGCAAACCTTTTTTCTCCCTTTAGGGTCCAATCTGTATTTCTCCATGTTCAGTTTTTGTCATAAACTCTCAGAAAATGTTACTGCTTACCTTTCATGGGTTAGTATTTTCTCTAAGTTTCATATACTTGCTCTTACTGCATGTTAAGGACTCCTATGTTTTTTTCCCTGTAACAAGAAATTATTATATTTTGAATTCATATTTTAAAAAAACTTCTGATGATTTTATTTACACTAAGGTTTGGTCTCTCCCCTAAGAATAAAACTTTTACATGTATAGATAAATTAATATGCAATAGGAATGGAGCAAAAATTATGAATCATGTGATCCTTTGATCACTTATTTTCGTTTCTCTCAGACCTAGTATTTTGATATTTAAGGAACAGGAATAAGCCCATGGATGGACTGTTCATCTTCCCTTTTTTTCATTCTGCTTTTCTCAGCTGACCTTTACTTCTGGAGTGGTGGACACTTCTTCCATCCTCCCCTGATCTCATAAATTGTAAAAGACAGTCAGTACTCTTTAAATGAACCAGCAGAGCAGATTCAGCAGTATTAGTAACATGAATGAGACAGAGGAGGCTTTTGTCTTGTTGGGACTTAAAACAATTTAGAAGGTTAACCTACAAATTACAGTTTCAGATGTCTTCAGGAAAGTTACAAAAATAGTTATTTTGGATATACTTGAATTGTATTCATCACACTGTAGTAGTACTAATGATAACTGCTCTTCATTGAAGGCTGCAGCAAAAGATCCCTTACTTCATTTGGTGTGTCTGTGATGTCTGTGCTATCTGAGCACCAGCACTCATCAAGTGAGGCTAATGAGGCCTCAAAATTAAGAGCCTGGTACTTTGCAGGGTGTCAGGATAGTGCAGAGAATGAAGGATGGGAGTAAATTGCTCAGAATTGCTCAAACCAGTGAACAAATGTAATGGTGCATTCTGAACAAACTGCAAGTGCTGCCCTATTGTGAACTCCATAGAAAGGA
This sequence comes from Ptilonorhynchus violaceus, assembly GCA_013397565.1. Lineage (NCBI taxonomy): Eukaryota > Metazoa > Chordata > Aves > Passeriformes > Ptilonorhynchidae > Ptilonorhynchus > Ptilonorhynchus violaceus. Next base: position 225,052 of record VZRJ01005681.1, on the reverse strand, counting down.
AATTACAATGATTGAGTCATATGGTCACAAGCATGAAGTTTGCTGTAGTAAGGAGATCGTGAGAAAAATGCTAGAATAGTCTACTATTCTGTAACCATTTCTGTTACTGAAAGAAAATGCATGAGTCAAAAACTGTGTTAGTGCGAAAAAACACCAAAATTCAGAATGTCAAGCAATATCTTAAAATGACAAAGCAGAAAAAAAAAATAAGTAATCTACAAAAAGAAAAAAATAATCTTAGCAAGTAGTGGTGATCTACTTTGTCCTAGATGAGTGTAGCAATTGGAGATTTTAAAAAAAACAAATCATAAATTTATGTTTCACTTACAAGAAGTGTATTGACAGCTGCTTCTCATAATCAATTTAATTGCTCTTTTTTACTTGCTTTTTATATAAAATAAGAAAAAAGGTACCTATACGCCTATTAAAAATTTCATTCTTTAGTTCACAGTATGAGTATTTCAGAGAGGATGCAGCTTATAATTCTTATGAATGATGAATGATTCATAATTCTTATGAAATCTTATCCTCTTTGTGATATCAGATGCATGAAAAGGGTAACGAAGGGTGTTATCTTTTATAAGTCTCTAGTAGAAATACCCTAAAGTTTGGTTTTTCTTTTTTTCTGGTATTTGTGCATCATTTCTCATTAAAATTAAGCAGGACTTTTTTCTGTGTCTAATTGTGACATTTTTAGTGTTTCTTAGTCAAGAATTGCATGAAATTCAAGACATTTAAAGGAGAAATATAGGTGGCAGCAAGCTAAACTGGGAATTTATTTAACACATACTGTTTTAGATGCACACACACATGTAAGCAAAGGTCATAAATCTACAGTCCTCTTGAGCAACAAGAGAGGGGAAAGAAAATCAATTCTAATCAGGAGACCAGTGCTAGACCTCATAATAACAACTTATCCGTACACCTGAGGCACTTAGCAACATTTTGTATAAATTTCAAGCAAAACCTTTTAGTCTGTAATAGAACAAGGTGGAAGCAATATAACTTTTTATAGTTTCACTTCCTTTATATAGTAATTGTTGGTTTTGTTGTCTCCGCAACCATTAAAATCCAGATTTAATACAATAGCCATGCATTTCATTGTCTCACAAGAGCTTAAAATGTTTGTTTGCAAATATGTTGCCATTAAAGGATATACTGTGTGAGCAGTCTTTTAAACCATCACTGAAATATGGGAATTATTTTTTAATTTTATTTTCTCAAGTGGAACTTTATAAAATTGAGTAATGCCATTGTTCTTGAATTAACTTGCCTTGTACCTTTGTAATTTAAAGTGCCCACAAATTTATGGAGAGAAAATTAGTTCAATTTCTGTGCGGTTAATAGAGCCATCCAGAATAATTAGTAATTTTATTTCCTTGGCATTTGTTTTTTTTCCTATGTCAAAAGTGAGCTGTGGTTTTTTCATTTTAAAAAGTTCATCATCTTCTGTCTTGGAAAAAAAACCTATTTCATGTATTTCTAACCTGGTTACTTTGTAACCTGGAAGTCTAGCACTTCATAGATACAATAACTTAAAAGAAAAAACCTGAACACATTAAATATTTCAAAGATGTTGTTTTAGAATGTGTGGTAGATTTTATAACTGTGTGTATATTTTTCTTCTAAATGCAACTAAATGGATACCTTTAGGTGTACCTACATATTTTTAAACAGTTGATTAGCTTAAGCTTGTAAGTACTTGAATTATAGTCAGACTAGCATTGCCGTATCTTAATGTTTTCTGTCACAAACTTTTCCCCTTTCTCATCCTTTTTACTATATTCACAAGTTCCTTTCTCTTAAATTGATGAAATTGTGTTTCCTAAACAAAAGTTTTCTTCTATATATAGTACACGATTTCACTGTTCTTAGTTTTCCATTGGTATAGTACCCTGTCTTTCAATCACACTAAACGACATAAGCGATCAAGTTACAAAGGTATGCAATTCTTAAATCGTGGAGATTTGAGAGCAAGATTCAGCTTTTTTAGCTAAGATTACAATATTTAAGGTGTAATTTTTTATATTGAATATAAATTATATATTCAATATAAAGTATATTGAAGAATTGCTTTCTGAAAAGTAGATACTTTAATACGTGTAAAAAAGGCCTATGACACCAACACAAAAAGTTCTACTATAAAAGTGATTTTTGATGGTTATTTAATCACATATTCAAGGAAAAAAAGCTAATTCATTGTTAAATGCTTACACCAAGTTCCAAATGTAATAAAGATCAATTCAAATTTTCCCATCACAGTTATTCTGTTTGCAGCTGAAGTGAATTTTCCACTATCTTCTGTGAGGGTTTTTTTTGATAATCAATAAATGCAAACCTTGATGCATCTATGCTCTTTATGAAATATTTGTTTCCTTTTGTTAGCTCATGAAGAATAAACTTCATGAACTACAGGGCCACTTTATCAATCTATTTATTCATTTTTAAGCACTACAGCAGTTAATTAAATTTGCCAAAAAGTCATGTGTAGTTTAAAAGTTGAGCTTGATTTCCCTTAAATGAATAGTAAATAATTACTGCTCAAGCAGAAAAGATCAGATATTGAGTAGTTGGATAATTGAGAAACTGAGAAATGTGTTTTTCCTACAATATTTTTCTTCTCATGTCCTCCTTTATAATTGCATTCCCGTCTCCCTATTTATTTCTGTGTTTGCAGAGATTTATTGTTCATGTTTGGCAGTTTGCCAGTACTGTGAAACATATTTTGCTTTGCTTTACCCACTCTGTATCCCATAAATCAACTTTTCGGTGGCTATGTGTCAGAAAATGGTAAATGTGAAGATATAATAACATCATCAAGAACAACAATAATAATCTAATTTTATCTAGAATTAATTCACTATAATATGCAAGGCTGAAAATACAGTGAGAGTCAAATACTACTTAACCTTCTTGTGGTTTACGGAAAAGTAGGGATCCTCTGTTCACAAAGATAAAGAGATCTGGGTTAGAGAAAAATTGGAGTCATCATTATCACAACCCTTTTGGTGTCATATGTAGCAGCCATTGATTTTGGAAGGCAGTTAGTGCAGCAGCTAGGAATGTGGAAGAGACAGGCAGAAAATCAGAAGTGTTTGTGACAAATCAGGGAAGTATATTAGATTTTTGTAACTTAGAGTCAGTGTTCAGTTTAGATGAAGCACAATACGGCCAGCACCCAGAAATAATGCTCACAGACCTCATACCCTACAGGAGGCTGGAGGTTTTGCAGACTAGAGATCCAAGCCTCCTATGTATGGGAAAGGTAAAAATGAGGGGTAGATGAACAGTTTGATTGCGTGCTATGAATTTGTTGATTGAGGCTGTGCCACACTGGTGCAGTGGCTGGTGGTGGGGAAGGATATCCTCTCCTTAATGTTAACTATAGTGTGTGGCTTGGTGCCTTAATCCTGTCCTAGCTGCTTGCACAGTCTAAAAGAGTTGCTTTTAAGGAAGAGTGGTGAGTTCTCAGTTTCAGTGTCACTCACTGTCAGTGAACTTGGATCTCCATTTAAGTGAAGCTATACTTTTTTACAAAGATTAAACTTCTTACAGTCTTTAAACAATCAAGTTTATTCTTTGGAAAATAAGCATAGAAAAATTAACTGATAGAAAACCGTGACTAACTGGCACTGATGAAAAGTCCAACATGAATAGAAATAGTTTCTTTCTTATGACTCATAATAATATTCAACTTTTTTCCTGTAATTTTTTTAGTACAATACTTCTTGTACTGTAATTAGAAGTGAATTTAATTATTATTCATGTCCATTCTAGGTACAGAGATCCAGAAATAAGCAGTTACGTGAGCTGTTTCCGGATGGATTTAGTATTCATCATGCAGGAATGCTGCGGCAGGACAGAAGTTTGGTAGAGAACTTGTTTTCTAACGGACATATCAAAGTCTTGGTTTGCACAGCTACACTTGCTTGGGGTGTCAATCTGCCTGCTCATGCTGTTGTTATTAAGGTAAGAGCTTCTCCTACTCTGTAAGTGGGTTATCCGTCTTAAAAGAAACCTGTAAAGAAGTGTCGATGGCAAGATCTTTATTGTGAGTTTTGGGCCTGGAGGGGAAATATCTGATTGACTTGAAATGTTATTTAGATCTCATTAAACTGATTCTCTCCAGCGGGAGTCTAGTTTGTATAGTAAAGATTTAAATATATCAAAGATTATGAAAGGATTAGTTAAAGTACACTTCTGAAATCATGCTGTATTTGCCTAATTTCAGTATTCAGCTCATCAGGATTATATTCGTGTGTATTTATGTTAATTTTTATTAACTTTTCCTCAACCAGGGAACACAAATATATGCTGCAAAAAGAGGCTCCTTTGTTGACCTTGGAATTTTAGATGTCATGCAGATATTTGGTCGAGCTGGACGGCCTCAGTTCGACAAATTCGGAGAAGGCATCATTATTACAACTCATGATAAACTCAGCCATTACCTGACTCTTCTTACTCAGCAGAATCCAATTGAAAGCCAGTTTCTTGAAAGCCTTGCAGACAACTTAAATGCAGAGGTAATCTTTGATTTGTTTAGAGAAACTAGCAAACTTTAAAGGATTGACATTATTTGAAACAAAAATGCAATATTGTCACGTGTAATAAAATTTTCATTGTATATATTTCATTACTGTTAGTGTGTAAGTGTGTATGTTTAAGTGGAGTGAACATATGTGAAAATGTTGGGCCTTTTACAAAAGGTAGTAGGTATTCAAAGTAGTATGGAGGGTCAAAATACCATTAAAAGAAAACTGTAGAAATGCAGCATTTACCTTTTAATCAGAAGCAGTTTTTTAGACTTCAGTAAGTGTTCTGCATAACTAAAAACTAAAATCCACAAAAGAATTAAAGCCTGTCTTTCTGTATATAAACAAATTCATATCTTTGCAATATAGGAAGAATGATGGACTTGGCTTGAACTCTTTTTTTCAAAGGCACTGGACATTTTTTCAGTTCAAGTCAAGCAGTTCAGCTAAACTGAAATGTTCAGTGACGTAAAACTGATTATCACTTTGAAAGATGTGAAGTTTATTTGGTCTATTACAAATAGTCTTTTTAAGACACTTGTTATTTTATCTACACAATTGTTACATATTTGTTTATTTTGGCTTTTCATCACTTTTGCAATTTTCCCATCTCTCTTCCTACCACAAAGAAAAGCGGAAAAATAAATGGGAGGCATACTTGCAGTGGGTGGATATATTGGTCTCAGCCATTTCCTTCTGACAACACTTAATGATCCTGGAGATAGACACCTGTGAATATTCTCTTAAGTGGAACTGGGTGGATATTCACTTATTTAAAATTGCATAGTTGCAACTTACACATTAGCAGGACTAATTTACATCCTTAAGTTGGTTGTGGAGGCCAGGATTACCTGTGGTTATTGTTCAGCACTCTAATCAGGAGAGAGCAATTTGGTCTTGGGATTCTGTGTAGCTTTTCACTAGGAAAGAATCCAGACAGATTTCATAGAAGAGCTTTGTTCTTTTTTTTTTGGTACATGAAGTAGACAATGAAAAAAGAGTTGGGTAGGCTTTCTTTCACAGCAAAGGATTTTTCTAGGGTTTTTTTCTTTTTAACATTAGAAATTTAGTCCTTTTTTCTGATTTGGTGTGATGGTAGTGTTATCTGAAAAGAACAGTATGCTCATGGCCTTAAATTACCAAAGATTCTGTAACCACGATACAGTTACAGAAGCTGAAGATGCAGTCAGAATTTTGTTAATCGCTGTGGTAAATGATTGTTGCTAGAAGTAGCAGTGGAGTACAATAGATTAACAAGGCTATGAAACCAGCATATGTGATATTACTTATTATTCTGTCATAGCATGCAGGAAAAATTAGTACCTGCCAGATTACAGGTAATCAATACCATGAGCACTGACAGGAGCTATTGTGTTAGCAGTTTTTGGAAAGTAACTTTATCGTTTCCTTATAATTGGAGTCAGTCTAAACTTTTGTGTATGCTGATTTGATCTAAATTAATGGAATCCTCTGAGAAGGATACAGGTGGTTTAGAAATTATGTTTATCTGGAGATGAGTATTCCAATAGGCTGCAGCATTCTGGAAGGAAAATACGTTGTAAAACATAAGCCATCGTATGGATCAGTAGATAGTCTTAGGAAGTGCATTCAATTTTAGTCATCTTCTGCCCTTTGGCAGTAACAAAGCACTGTATGGATACAAAATATATGGGTTTTGATTGATTTGTTACAGAAATCAAGACAGTACGTTGATGGCCATCTTCCCCATAACAGAGCCTGTTGTTAGCACCAGGAAGTCTGCACTGATGTATAATAAAACAAAATACTGTAGGAGCAGAATCTGCTTATATTACAAGTCAGTCAGGAAATACAAATGCTTATTCTCTAGTTGTAAAGAGAAACAAATTATAGGCCAGAAGCACTGCTGAATTGTTTAAATTCTTAATTTACTATGGACACATCAGTGGCTGAAAGAAGGGCTAATAAAATGAAGGCAGCAGTTGGAGCTACAGGAAGACTTCATGTTTCCACAAGAATATGAAATTGCTTTTGTCTAGACCAGGTATCTTGGCAGAAATAGGTAGACAGTAAGAATGGTTCAGATATTTGGGGTAATACATTATATAATGCTAGCCACACAATCACTAAGTGCAATCCAGAGCCTTGAATTTTGTACCTAGACTTATATGGCACAGGAGAGAAAATTTGGGCAATAGTGCAAAAATATTGCAGTATTTCTAATCCCCACTTAAAAATTAATTTTCTAGAAGCAGAAAATTTTCAGAAAGGATGGGCGAAGAAATAAATCAGCTTCTGCGAAAGGAGCACAGCAGTTTTATTGTACGCTTCAGGAGAGAACAAAGGCAAATCAAGATTATATGACAGAGTTTTGTGAAGTAATAAGTGATATGGAAAAAGATTACATCTCTCCTGGGACAAGAACCAGGATGTATTGGCTGAGATGAGCCAGTGGCAGGTTCAGAAAACAAAAAGATGTCAGCTGAGTGGTTAAACTGTGGAACTCTCTTCGGGAAGCTATTTCTAAACAGAAGAGTAGTTTAAAAACTGTCCAAAAATGGAATAAAAATCCATTGAAAGATATCAAGTGCAATGGCAATACCTTTGACTAAAGACCTTGAGATGCAGTAGTTTAAGAATTTGGGAGAAATTTATATGATGCTTGTTCCTCATTGCCACCTTTAGCCCTTCAGCACTTGCTGTTACCTAACCTCAGAGACAGCTGATCTCGGTGTTCCAGTGCTTTTTTCTTAGGAGAGCTATAGAGTGGTAAAACCTGAAATATATGCACCTTTGTTGAGCTGACACTAAAATTAAGACATAGCATGTGTATGTCAGCACATCAGTCCACTGTGAATTCTCTCCTGCAGATCTGAGTTTTGGTTTGGCTTTGTGGTTTTTTTCGCCTAAGAATTAGCAGAATAGTGAATGATCAGTGATGATCAATGTAGGCATGGAGATGCCCTTTTTGTTTTTTTCCTGGAGTTCTGCCAGTGGGCATAATAGAATACAAAAAGAAATAAAATAAACAGCTGGTTAGGGTACTTAGTTGAGAGGAGCAAGTTCTGGGTCAGTTGACCAGCTGGCAAACAGAAAATACCTACGGCTGTATTTTCTGGAAATACAGGAAGAAAGATAAGATGCAGGGGATGTGGTTTCATTAGACCATAAACTTTAACTTATCTGGGAACTATCATCAATAGCTCTTACGATGCAGGTCACTATTCCTTGCCTAATGGTTTCCACCTGACAGAGCCCTCCTTGACGTCCACAGCTGGACTCCAGCTTGTTGCTGGGACAACTCCTTTCCCCAGAGAGCTTAGAAAATGATTTGCAGTGCTGGACAGTAGGTATACCTTCCTCAGGGCGTGTGCCTTTACTTGCATGTGCTTACGATTTTGTTCTGAAGACAGGAATGTAGAAGGTGGTGACTTTTTTAGTCTGGACAGACCTCTTAATCTTTTGCCTTGAAAGAGAGCATTCTCAGAAGAGATGTAAAATTCCTTCAAAGCCCTTCCTAAAAAAAATCACTGAGGAGCTGGCTGATCTGGGTATGGGGCAAAGCACAGGAGCTTCTGTCGGACTTGGGACGATTCTAGTAGCCTTAAGAAATTATTTCAAAAGCAGTAGAGGAATAAGACCATAGTCTTAGGATGCTGAAATAGTAATTTAAAATCCACTGGTTTCCAAAGCAAACAGAAGATCGCTTATTAGGCTGTTACAAATGTTCCTTGGTCTCTTACTTTAATGGCAAATACTTGATTCATATATAGAAATCTTTGTGTAATTTGACTCAATTATGCAACTATAACAGACATTTGTAAAAAAGGCACATCTATGTAAAAAAGAGAGTATATTATGCTATATAATAAGTTCGGTATGTATTATCAGTAATATTTTTATGCCGTTTTCCAATCTGTACAGAAATATCAGAGAGAAAAAATTCATTTTTCAAAAACAAACCTCCAAAGGCCATGCTACTTATATCTGTTTACACTTTCTTGAAAATCAAAATCGCCTCCTCTGAAGTATCATTCAACTTGCTAACATCTGTGGGATAGCATTTGTAAAAAAAAAAAAGCAAAAAGAAAATAAATAACAATAAATGCAACTAAGCATGTTGCCCAATGATGGCAGCATCAGTCACTCAAAAATTACTTAAAATTGTGTGATGCTGATTATTGTTTTAATTTAAAATTACACGGTGAGTCGGATTAATATAGATCTCAAAATTTCTTTCTGTAAGTGCAACACCATTATTTGCATTAGAACAGTGAAAAATAAAAGGCATTATATGACAACCGATGCAATTGGACGATACAATGTCAACATAGTAAATATTTCTACTCATCAATTATTCCATCTGTAACTAAATGCCTAGTACATGGTTGTGGACATGCTGGAAACTTGGATCATTCATCCTATTTTAGTGAAGGATAACTTTTCTGACTATAAAAACTTTACTAGAACACTAGATGGCAGCAAATATTTAGAAATTACTCTAGTTTTTTTGACTCTGTGTATTATTTTTAAAGTTGGGTGACGAAGGAAAGTGCAGTATTATACCATATCTGAAACCCAACTGTATTTCACAGTTGCTTTTTTCCTTCAGTTTTGCTTTTAACTTATGAAAATAATTAATTAGAATAGAATAGCAATAGAATCTGATATTTGAACAAATGAGGCAAAGAAAAAGTGAGGGTTTTTTTCTTAATTGTCAGACTTCATGGTCCTCAGTAACGAGAATATTACATTTTCATATTGTGAAAGTGGTTGTTGCAAATGCTACTATTTGGCTATGTTGTTATGCTCTTTCAAGTTGTGTACTGAAAGATACTTGAATCATGGAAACAAACCAAATGCTCAAAATAACCTGTGTACAAATCAAGTAATAGTAACCTGTGGGCTCTGTTCCATGTTTTCCCTGTAGTAGTCTATGAAGAACTGAATGCTTTTGTAGCTACTTCAGTGCATTATGTAGCAATATACTTTGAAAACCAACACAATGGAACTTCCCCCAACTTCCTTATGCTTTTGAAGAACAAAATATCACTTGAAAAATGTGTAAAATAAAGCCTGGAGTTACTCCATGCTGTTAGACATTGATATTAACAAGGTTTTGCTGGAGTTAAGGCAGATTTAGCATTCATTGGTTTTTTTAACTAGATATTTATGTTATTTGAAAAAGAATGTCAGTATTGTTATTAAGATCTAGGTACTTCAATCTGAACATGCATGTGTACTCACTTAGTTCTATAGGCTTTTTTTTTATTACTGTTTTTGCCAAGTCACATGGAACATTTATATGAAATCCAAACACCAATAAAACAAAAATAGCTTTAAAAATGCAGTAATCAATCACAAAAGAGGGACTTTTTCTTGTTTCAACAGCCAGCAACAACCAAAGAAGGTTTGTTCATGGTACATGGAGGAAATATTAAATTCTTCTAGTAAAATCAGGTTAACTGGAATTATGCGGTAAAATGCTTCTCGTGAATGTAACCAATACAAACGAGAGATGAAGTTATCAAGTAAAAATGTGTGTGTGGTCAATAATTTGGTGATAAAAGTATTGAATTTCCAAAAAAAGTCACTCAGTAAAATAACTGGTTTGGTATACCTGATTTAGCCTTGAAATATAAATAAACATGTGTACAAATATATGTGCATATTGCCTGTTGAATTTTGTTATATTTTGATATAACAAAAATGTAGCAGGTACCTGTATGTTTGAGTTGCTAGATACAAAAGGAGAAAACTATTTATAAAAACTGTGTATAAAGAGATTGTCAAGATTGACATGATGAAGAAATAACCTAAAGATTCTTGGTATCATTTTGTTTAGGACCTGAACAAGATAGTGATTTCACATTGGTATGAAGAAATTAATCTTTTAAATGTAGATTTTATTCTTTTGAACTACTCTTCTTTAAATTACCTTGCTCATATCCACTAAAGAATTATTTTGTTTTGTTTGTCTTTTTATTTTTGTAATGAGCTTGCTCAACATCTTTTAATTGTAAAAATCATAAGTGGTGTGAGAGAGATCACTTATGGTCACTGTATCTATAGTATTGTGTCAAAGGATACCATGTTATTGGATGTTTACAAGATAAAGATGCAGAAATGGTTCAAGTTACTGTCTAATGATGGTTTCTAAATTATATAAGTTGGAGACATCCTGACACTTTCTTTAATCTAGTGCTAATATTCCAAATTTGCTGTGTTTTCAGCCAAATACTTATGTGCAGCTGTAACATATAAACTTAATTTTGTCTCTTTTCCTATTTCCAGATTGCTCTTGGTACAGTAACTAATGTGGAAGAAGCAGTAAAGTGGATAAGTTACACTTATCTTTATGTACGGATGAGAGCAAATCCATTAGTATATGGCATCAGTCACAAAGCTTATCAGGTATAAAATGCATTTTAAAAAAATCTGTAACCAGTGCTGGGTTTCTAATCCTTCCCTGATGTGAGGATAAATATTTGCTATTTCTACTTAACCTGACATCAGCAATTCTTTTAAAGTGCTTAGAAAAAGGAAGATACTTTCTGTAGCGGAGTGTTTTTAACACTGAATTACGAGGCCCCTTCTGTTCACATAAAAATATGTTTTAACTGGTCAAGTTATGCTCCAAAGGACACCATTCGTTCTTATCAGACAGTTACTGTAACTTAGGCTGTTTTCAGTGTTTCAGTGTTGTAGACTAGATACAAATGATAAAAGAAAGCATTTTTGAGTTGCTTGATTCCCCCTCACCTCTGTCAGCTTTTGTTTTAGAGTGCCTCATGGCATGATATCTTATAAACTATAAAAAATAACATTTGTAATTGGGTGATATTTTCTTTCATATGATGTATTAATTATAAGATTTTTTTATTAATTTGTTTCGAAATTTTTTTGTTTGTTTAGAAGTGTTCCACGCAGTGATATAAATCAGAGCGCATTTACAAAAGGGTTTTTTTCCAAGTTTTTTCCATTATCTGTAATTTTTAGGAAGATTAATAGTTTACAGATTATCTAAATATTGTTACCTTTTTCTTTGTACAGCTCTTTATAAGCATTTAATGTTAACATAGTTAGACACGGTTAATTGAGCTCAGTGCAGGTCAAACTCACAAGTGTATGATAACTGCAGTTTATTTCACATCCTGAATCTGTTTCGTGACTTCTTAATTTATTTTGATATTGTGAGCAGCAGTTTTTTAGGCCATGGTAACATGTAGAGTTACATGTCAGGAGATAGTTTTTTGATATTTTTTGTCTCTAATAGTGGAAACTTCAGCAAAAGTAGGTGCTTTGTTGTTTAAGGAAGCTTCTGCAGACACCTTTAGACCTCTGATCATCTCCAATTTCTTTTCTATAGAGAGCTGTACAGTACATTACCATATGTTAATATAACAGACCACAGAGTAATAGATAAATGAGAAGCAAAAACTGATTTGCTAGTGAGAAGAATGTTGTTGTCCCATTACTATAAATTTCTTTTTTTTGTTTGACTATCAACTTCTAGACTAAAAGAAATGTAACCATGGTGGTAATAACTGGTGAAAAGAGTAATAAAACACTAACAGAAATATTTTTTATAAATTTTAAAAATAATGAACAGGAGTTTCTCCCCTTCCCCCTGCTCTTGTGTTCCTATTAAACTGAGAAAGTGGAGGTTGCCAGCACTTGTTATTTTCTTCCACTAACCTTCTTTCTACCCCTTTTGATTAGATGCGCTAATACTAGACATTCATATTCTTGTGTTAAGGCAGTAACAAATTATATCAATGTGAAGAGTTACGCATTCATGTAGGAGCAAAACCACTGCAAATCCCCTTATTTTCTAGATAAACCAGTTTTAAACTTCAAAGCTAATGTGTGATAGCTAGTATATGGATGCTATAGTGCCAGATGCAGGAATAACCAAAGATTTTGCTCAATTAGACTGTTCTATTCCTTCTATTCTGGGTATAGGTATCCAATTATCATGATTGGTATCTTAGTGTATTTTAGTAATGTTGCAGTGTGCCAGTTTTGATCTCTGTTTTGACTGACAATTAGTGTTATCTATACAGAATCCTTATATCCATCGTGAATCACACTTCCTAGCTGTTTGATGGGACTGATATGATGCAAGTTCATTCTTCTTTCCCTTTCCACTGGTGCTCGCCACATCCAGTAATTACTTTAGGGCACCCACACGATAGGGTGCACATCTTTGGCACCCCACATGTTGTCTCCAGAATCCTTCTGTGCTATGCACAGGAGTAGGCTACTGCAGGTCCACTGTTTTGATTTGTGATTGTTCAAGTTGTTTGCCAGAAATACCAATAATGCCTTTTACTGAGTCATGAAAATGGCCAAAATTAATGATGAGCAGCAAGAGGAAACAAAGAATGGAACAAAAAAGTGGAGCAACTGCAAATGTTGTATAAGTAAAGCCTACAGTATGAATTACGTGCATTTTCTCATGCTTCTGGGGTTCCAAAGGAAAGGTGCCTGAATTAAATAAACTCCTTTGTCTATTTTCTCCTCTTTTTGGTTCCACTCTTCGGTATTCCCACAGTTAAGCAGAACTTTTTGTCACCATAAATCTTATGTTTAGATATAAAAGTTAGAAATGCCTAACATTTCTCTCAGTAAATTAGAGGAAACAGTGTGGATAATAATGTACTTTATCGTGAATGGTAATGTACTTTATCATGTAATCTTAAATTCCCATACGTATACTCCAGACCTGCTCAGTTTCTTACTGTGAACATGCCAAGGCTCATTTTAAGAATGTGGCTTAAAGCTGTTCTAGGCTGGATCTTTTACTCTGTGGGATTTCTAATTATGCAAGCTCAGCAAGGAGGGTGCTAACCATGGATTCTCTAGACTCAAATATTTTTTCACAGTTTTTTCAAGTTGGTGACCTTTCCTTTAAAGTTAAAACTTTGTAAAAAATATTGGTTTGCTGTTGCAGCTTTAGCTTTTATGTAAGGCAAAAGACTGGCAGGTACTTTGGACTGCCAAAGGAGTAGGGAATCATTTTGATATTTTTTAAATTTTTTTTAAGAAATGTTGAACATCTGGCATCTAGATCACTCTTTTTTAGACCAACTCTGCTCTGAAATCTGACCTCAATGCATGACTTACTGTTCAGAAAAGCAGTGTAGACCTTTGCTATCTTAACTTTTGACTTGAAACTAAGGCAAGCCATAACTAAGGAGAAACAGCTTCAGAGTAACTGGCAAATACAGAATATTAGGAACTAGTCCTACAGCTGCTTTGCGGAGATGACTATGTTTGCAGCTCCACCAACCGTGAGATGAAGTACTTTGACACAAAGGTGAAACTGAATCCTGGCCCAGGGAAAACCAGAGCAAACCAAGGCATAACAGTTCTTAAAGCCTGCTCCTTTTTGCCCTCTTGGTCGTGTCTCTCTTGCAGATTTACCGAGAGGGCTGGTATGACTTATTCTGCAGAAAATCTGAACTATACATGAGCACTGAAATAAGAATGCTGCCTGTGGACTAGAACAGAGTTTTAGTCTTTTCAAATCTGGTGACAATTATTGCTTGTCTAATTAGAGCCATATCTCAGGTGCACATTTACCAGAGGATTAATATAACTATGAATCCCTTTTCACCCATACTTGTCAGTGTGGGTATCCCAGGTACCTGAGATGGAAACACAATTACACAGCAGTCCCACTCAGATCGGAGTTTTGCCTAGCCTTTTATGTACTAATGAGATAAATGTGCATTATTTCTTGGACAAAATGTCCAAGTTCCTGAACTTTGATATGAATAGAAGTGGTGTTGGGCACAGCAAGCTCCTTGGTGTTTTTTTAACTTAACATCTGTAACTCAGTAATTAGAATATCCCAGCTGACATGCCCAAAGCATTTGGGGACATTAGAGTTCTTTTGCTAATAAACATTTAAGCCACTCAATTTGAAGCTTAATCTATTAAGGATGCAATTAAAACCATACTCATGTCAACTACATAGGCAAGGTGTATCTTCAGCCATTTTCATAAACAGAAGATGCCATAATGTAGCATATTTTTGTGAAATGATATTTTTAATGGTAATTCAATGAAGAATATATTATTGTTAAAATGTCTTTCAAAAATTTCAGTGTAAATTTATTTCATAATCATGCTACTGTTTCACAAGCAGTATTGGTCTACATTGTATTGATAGTCTCAAAGCATTGTAAAAGAAATATTGTTGTGATTATTTTGTCCCATACATACAATTTTTGGTCAGTAATGTCAATGTAACTGTTATTAGTGAGATCTCAAGAAAATCTTGACTTACTAACTGTACTTCTCTTTTATCAAATTTTTCAGTTTGTATGACTGGGTTATCTCAATAAAATTATTTATTTAACACTGTCTTTATGCAAATAAATGTGTGTGTTTCATGTCTAGATGGATCCAGGTCTAGAAAAGCACAGAGAACAGTTGGTAATTGAAGTTGGCAGAAAACTGGACAAAGCCCGCATGATTCGCTTTGAAGAACGAACTGGCTTTTTTTCATCAACAGATTTAGGCAGAACTGCCAGCCACTACTATATTAAATACAATACTATAGAGGTAAAAGATGATGTTCTGTTTCTGGGTGTTTTTTCCTTCTTTTTGATCATATGACTAAAATTGTTGTAAGACATTACAGAATATGTAGCTGATTTGTTCACTGTATTTTCAAATCATATTTACCAAAATGGGGAGAGAGGAAATAGGAAAAAGAAGGAAACTAAATATCAAACAATACTTAAAAATGGGACTCAGTGTGAAGTGAGATTTGAAATTTTTTTAGTCTTTTTGACTTCTTTTAGGAGAATTATAAGAAACATTTTGATATCCATGGTGTGTGCAACCATTAGTACATGATAGCACATTGAAGTATAGCCTCTGATAACAGACGAGCTTCTCTGTGAGAAAATCCTATCAGGTTGCCAACCTTGAACCTTTTGGCACTGTAATCAGATTGCGCTGTAAACATGTACAAAATTTTGTAGTATTGGAAACTTGATTTGATGTACACATTCATCTTAAAACCTTTCCTTTTTTAACAAATAAGTGCTTTTCTTGAATAAAAGCTAAAACTCAGCATTAATAATTTTTAACTGTTTACTGTCACTGTGTATAATTAGTCTCACGTATTTATTCACACAAATATGTCCTAGACTTTTTTTTTTTAAATGGCTGCATTGCCTGTCTCTTGATTTTGGGGTGGCCAAGTTTTGAGGGACTGTTTTTCTGAAACTGCTGAAAAACTATTCTGGAATTTGTTCCTGTTTAAGTTGCATCACTCTGGTTGTCCAATAACTTGCATTTTAACATTATATGCCTTTTAAAATCATGGGTAATGTTTCTTTGTTCCCTGCTATATGTATATTTTTATTTTCAGTGACAAATCAATTTTTTTTATTTTTAATAGACTTTCAATGAATTGTTCGATGCTCATAAAACAGAAGGTGATATTCTTGCTATAGTGTCAAAAGCTGAAGAATTTGAACAGATAAAGGTAAAGAAAGTCTTGAAACTAGACACTTCTGTAGTACTTACTCCATAAATATTGTCTACAGACACAAGTTTTGCTAAATATTAAACCCCATTATAAAATGTTTTCTAAGTAGACATAATATGCTCTTACTCAAATTTATACATAGTTCAGTTTGAACTATAGTGCACATTTAATAACTGGTTATGGATCTTTAAAAATTTCTTTTAAATGCTTTTAAGAACTTTTCTGCGCCTCAATTATTAACAGGTGAAGCTAAGTGTGCATTTGAATAGTGTGCTTATGGATGAGATAGTTTTTCTGTTTGAAGTTTAAAGCATTACTGGCTGTCTTCCTGAACAATTTGCTTTATCAGGAATGAAGCAGGACTCACTGAACTGAACTCTGTGATATATTTCACACAGGGAACAATATTAGATTGGCAGAGCAATAAATTCTCATAAATTCAAATTTGAAATCTAGAAAGTTGTCATAACAGATTTTATGCAGGTTAGAAGATTACTGTTCTACT
The DNA here is from genome assembly GCA_013397565.1 of Ptilonorhynchus violaceus. Taxonomy (NCBI): domain Eukaryota; kingdom Metazoa; phylum Chordata; class Aves; order Passeriformes; family Ptilonorhynchidae; genus Ptilonorhynchus; species Ptilonorhynchus violaceus. The sequence continues at coordinate 208,524 of VZRJ01005681.1, read as the reverse complement.
GCACTCAGTTGAATTCCAACTCCCTTTTTGCCTCCTGTGTGGGTAGGACACAGGGCAATACATTCCAGGCTGGCATGAGCTTGTTTGCCCATGCTTCTGTCTCACGGAGGTATGAGCCAGACTCCACAGGGTTTATTAGCTTGGGCTCATTGCCATTTTACCACAATTATACAACTTGCAGATCAGAGTTGGCTCTCGTTTACCAGGCTCTGCGAGCTGGCGGTGTGAATCCCTCACCATCTACATATTTACATATTTGCACACATTGTCTGGTTATTACCATCTCTTTATCTAATTGAGAAATTCTATTTTGCTGTAATCTCTTCTATTATAGAAGATAATAAGTAGTGAGGTTTCACAGTCATACATGGAACGTTTTCCAAGCTAGAAGGGTTTTTTTATGATAGTGATATTGCTTTACTAGGTCTAAATTTAGCGTAATTTAATATTTAAAAGGAAAGCATATGGAAAATATGATGTGATATGTTTCTATATTTGTAATAAAGTTAGTAGTGATGCTTCTTGACTAAAGCACAGTTTTTCTAGTTTACTTTCTCAGATTTATATGGTATGGTATCGGTGCGCCATCATTTCCAGATTTTTTTGGTCCATTGCTGTGCAGCTCTGAATATTAATGTGATACAAATTGTGACTTGTGATAAATGAATCATGTTTCCATAATGCCTTTAAAAATTCTGCATTTTGAGACATGTAACTCAAAAGTAGCTTAAATACAGATCTGGATTTGACCTGTACTGTGCTGTGCAAGAGCAGAAAAAAATTATCAAAAATGCTGTTGTAAGCAGAGCATAGTATTCCCCTGAAGCTGGAGTCATCTATGATGGTTGTGTACTTCATCTCTTTCTTTCCTGTAGGATCGGTGACTAGATAGTTGGAGATTTTAACCCAACTGTCTTAGGGTGTTTTGTATGTCAGGTAGTCAGGTCCAAATGAAAATTACTTTCAGATGGTTCCCTGCAGGGACCAAACATTTACCCTCTTTAAATAAGTTTTACACTAACAGACTATCAGTAAGTCAAAGAATATGTAGATTTATGCTAGTTTTGCCACGTAAGGGTCATCAGTTAGAATGTGAAATGTTATGCATTATTCAAACCATAGATATTAATATTTCTTTACTCATATTAAGACTTAATCTTATTAACAGTGAAAATTTTAATATGATGAATCATAGTACTTCACAGTTTTGAGTTTAAAAATGTATTATGCCACATGCAAACTATGTAACTGTAATGAGTACATTTAATGTTAATTCAAGATTGCCCTAATCCAGATGTACAGAGGTTTTACTCTGGTCAAATAAAAAATGAAATCTCATCAGATGAAGGATGGTAAGGTCAGAAGATTCAATTTTTGTGGCATAGCAAATTTTGTATGTCAATGGCAACCTTAATAGATGGTGATGAATAACAAAATGTAATTGTGTCCCTATTAAGATAGTTTCAATTATGGTCTATTAAGCTACATTGTGGAAGATGTGGGTTTACTGCTTTTTTTCTTCTTTTTTTTTCTCCTTAAAACTAGTGACTCCATTTAAAAGTAATGTAACTACATTATAAGAAAAATTTGATTTTCTGAGTGTAAAAATTTTTATCAGATTGCTTCAGCCTCTTCATAATGAATAATTGCATTTTAGGTAAGAGAAGAAGAAATAGAAGAACTAGATACCTTACTAAATGATTTCTGTGAACTTCCTGCTCCAGGAGGTGTGGAAAACAATTATGGAAAAATTAATATCCTCCTTCAAACATACATTAGCAGAGGGGAGATGGACAGCTTCTCCCTCATTTCAGATTCTGCATATGTTGCACAGGTAAAAATAGTATTTTCTACATGTCTGTTGCTATCTTTTGCTGTTTTAGTTCTCCTAAATGTTTACAATTATATAAGTAGGCCCTGATCTGCATCTTTTTTGTACATTTTTATGCAAGTTTATTTGAAAATCAGAGCCTTGTGTGTGTGCATGCATGTGTGGTATAATACTTAAGTTTTGCAAAAGGCTACCTTGGGAGACTATGGCCTTTTTTTGTTAATTGTGAATGTCCTTTTTGTTTTTATTACTCCTGTAGTCTTATTATATTTAGTAACTCTAACTATGATTGCACACAAATTGTACTCTTAAATTTCTGGGTTTTCTTCTAAATGTGAAAAACTGTTGTAATCTATTTTTGTGTTTTGTGTACTCTTATACTGCATTCTGCAAAACTTAATTTGTGTTTGATTCACATACCTTGGTTAACACATGAAAGATGCGCTATTATAATTTTGTTGCTAGATGTAATCTAGAAAAAATGTGCAAATTTACACACCAGTCTGTGTATTGGTTTGTTGGCTTGATTTGACACCTGAAGGGTTGATTGTCACACAGCACGTTTACTTACTACATGTACATAGAGGGGACATGAGGCAGAGATCTATTTAGACAACTGTGACACGAACTGTTTGCTGACACAGTGAGAGTCCATCTGAGAAAGTTGCTTGAAAGTTTTGAATTCTGTATCCCAAAGAATTGGGATATTCTCGTAGACAGTCCCAGATGTGCAGCAACAATGAATGTATAAAATAAATTAATAAGTTTTACCTTTTAGCCCATCCCATGTCTCTCTCTCTTTTTTTTTTTTTAACAATCAGCAGCATGTTGCATGGAATCATTTTTGTCTCATCCTTATAAAACTGCTTTGGAAAGAATTAATTGAAAAATTGCATTTCATTGGTACTAAAGATGAGATTTAAATATTCAAAATTATACATATTCTTTAGCAACATTTTCCTAGTAGCATTACCTTCTTCAGAAGTGTTTGTATTTCGTAGCAGGTATGGGTGTAAAGGAGAAAATTCTGAATTAATTATGCACATCATAAAAATTGTGGTACTTGCACAGCAAAATAATTTTCAGTATGATTCTTTTAATCTTTGGTTTCAAGGCAATTGCTTTTATTTGTCTGTCTCATTTATAGCACTTTTAGTGAGGCAACATGGTCTTCTTCTCAGATTTTCATAAATTGTGCTTGCGAAACCAGTGCTACAAAGTGTGATTTTTTTTTTTTACTTGGATACTGACTATTAAGAAAATTATTCACCCTTTCTATGTAAGAGGAATGTGCATTTTTAGTAACATATGCTTCCTATCACAACCAAATAATTTTCTGTTTTTTATTCTTGTTGGCATAGCAGAGCCAGTAGGGAATGATTATATTCTATTCAATGAATCAAGAACATAATTCCTAATCCAGACATAGTACTGGTAGGAGAAGGGAAAAAAAAAAAGCACAGCTTCATCATACAGCTTGAAAAGTTTATGAAAGGAATATCATAACTTAGGTTTTCAGGATAAGACTGACCTCATTCAGACTTATGTTAATAATTATTTTTCCGAGTCCAAAGCATATTTGTACAGTTTGGTTAGACAATATTCTCAGAATATAGTAATATGTTTTTAAAAAAGTCACTACTGTTAAGCTTCTGTGCAAATGTTGTGAAGTTCAATGTGAAATGGGATGCTATTATAGCAGCATAAACTGGAAAAAATTTCCATATAAAGTGAATTTGCAGGTGTCTATTATATGGGGGGTACGGTGAGTGAATTTGCTTCAGAAGTAATTGAGACACAATAAATTTAGAACTCCATAATGTTAGCAGAACCGTGATCAAAGTTCTATGGCAGACCTGACACTACAGTGTTAATTATTTGCACATGTTTCTTTTCATAATTTCTGAATGCAACCATGAGGTAGTTCTGCCACTAGACAGTGATGGAAAAATAGTTTTCAAAAATGTTTGAAATAAGTTTGAAAAGAAAAATCTATTGTTATGGTTTGTCAAAGATGAGTCTATGGGATCCTTTTCATTTTCAAAGAATACTTGAGAGAATTACAACAGTTTTGCTTTCTTTTTGGTTTTTTTTCACTTTCCAGAATGCAGCTCGTATTGTTCGAGCTCTTTTTGAGATTGCCCTGCGGAAACGTTGGCCTGCAATGACATATCGGCTACTGAATCTCAGCAAAGTCATTGACAAGCGGCTGTGGGGCTGGGTGAGCCCTCTGAGGCAGTTCTCAGTGTTACCACCATCCGTCCTCTCCAAGCTGGAGGAGAAGAATCTCACTATAGACAAGATGAAGGACATGAGAAAAGATGAAATAGGTGAGAAATCAGCAAGGCTGATCTGCTTAAACTATCAGAAACCAGTGCTCAAGAACTAAATCTGAGCCATTCATTAATATTCCCACTCTGGTCTGGAAGCCTTGTAGCCATGTACCATACATTAATATGGTCTGTCCAATAAAGAAGGTCTTTTCCAGTCTCCACAGCTTGGAGTATGGCACAGTTCTGAGGGTAAGGCTAACCCATGTCCTGGTAATCACAGAACACAGATGGAAAGGAGATGCACGTTGATAAGTATTTACATATATGTGTATATATACATATTTATGTCGACCTGTGTGCTTCCCTTTCTGCCCACATTACATAATACACTACTATAAAAGGCATTTGTTTACTTTTGCCAGTTGGCACAATATGGCCTTTTTTTTTTAATGGAAGTACTATTAATGTGAAAAAGAATGAAAACAGATTGTTATATCCAGGTATGCTATCAGCAAATGGCCTTCTTCTGAAACACTGCATTAATTTTCATTGAACATGGAGAATTCATTGTCACTGGTGTCATTGTAGCAAAAGCTTAATGGAATTTTTTAAAGGATTTGACAGTTCAATAATGAGAAAATCCACAAGCCTACTGATAGACATAATGACAATTTCTAGTAAAGGTATATAAACTGTTGTGCATAAACTGCCCACCAGCTGGTTGAAGTTGAAAAAAAAATTCATTTGTAATGTATTTCTTTTTCCTTAGGTCTTTTTTTCCTTACTTGGATTTTATTTGTACCTGCTATTGCCAACCTGTTGAGAAAAAAAATGCCATTTTTTGAAAAATCGAATCTTAGAATAAAAATACAATTCATACTCACTGCTTAGAAGTTGTCACTTTTGACTTAATATTTCTTTCATTGGCAGGAGAACTACATTCCTAGCTTAGAAAACTTTGTTATGTGCCTAATTTAGGCTGGAAAAAGTTAAATAAATATGTAAAAGTTTGCAGAATTAGAGGCCATATCTTCATTTAGTAAGTTAAACCAAAAGACTATGACAAAATTTTAGAATTTGGACTTTCTTTGGACTGTGCATTTTAATATATAGTAATTTTAAATGTATTAAAAATATTGCATTTTGCCTGAAGTGCTAGTATTATAATCTTTTACTTAGAAGTTTTATAGCACTTTTTAATTCACATCTGTTAATTTTTTGTGTATTTGTGAGGTCTTATAGTGCTTAGTAATCTTTTGCATTAATTGTATTAGTGGGGTTTTTGTTGCTGGTGGGTTTTTTTCAGGGTGGAGGTTGTTTGTTTAGGAGTGGGAGTTTTGGTGGGTTTGGTTTATTTGGTTGGGGTTTTTTTACTTCTATGGTTCTTTCTCCCCATACCCTTCCTTGGAAAAGCAGCAAATTTTGTATTAAAATACAAAACCAGTTTTTCTTCCTTCAGTGTAGTGGAACCGGTACTGACAAGATGGAAATGTATCTATATATACCTACAATTTGTCTAGTTTTGTTTTATATAGTTTGAAAGTAGATGAGACATGGGATTTGACTGTTTAAATAGGTCATTGCTGACCATACATAATGATATTTCATGTTCTTCAGCCTTATAAATATCAAAGAAAGTTGATCTGTGTATCTCTATGAAGTAGTTACTTGGCATGCGTTCTCCTGTCTGGCCTCTCTTTCTGAGGCTTGTGAAGGAAGGGCTTGCCTGACAGCCACTTTATTTTTTATTTTGAATTCAAAGCCATGTTGAAATGAGAAAAGGCACAACTTCCAGGTACTGCCTCGTTTTCTGACTCCGTAGGACTAGTTTCAGTCGTAGTGTTTCTTCCTTCTTGTTATTGAGACCTTGGAGATAAAATAACAAAGACAAGAGTTAGCTGGCTAACTCAGCCCACGGCTCAGAGGGAGGTGAAAGCAGCAGAGAGGTGCCAGCTCTCCCAGTGAGTGGAGAGCATGTTGAGTGCACAGATCCTGGATTCCAGTGTACCATGAACTGATCAACACCAATCTAGGTGCTATTGCATTGTAACCATGGAATTTCCAGAAAGCCAGGAAATCATTGTGTTATCTGAGATAAACATTTTTTTCAGCATGCAGATGACAAACATTGTGGAATAAGCAAAATGTATTCTTTTTTTCTTTTTAACATGCCTATTCTCTCAAATAGCCAGCTTTTGTTAAGAAGATTTTAATATTTCTTAAATGCCATTGATGGTTTCTCATAATGTGACTATTAAAAAAAAGAGGGGAAGTAGGAGGAGAGAGTTTTATAGTATTTTGTAAAAGTTAGGAGAGGAGCCTTATTTTCCCCAGCAGATAAGTGTAAAAAAACCTCAGTGCTGTCCTGTACAAACATAGTTCACCTCACATATCATGATAAAGAAGGTGATTTTTGCCATGAAAAAGTGTATTTGCCTACATAGGTTTATTGACTCATATCTTTGAATATTTGTCATCTGCCTTTATTTAACGTGATTTCTGAGGTTTTACCTTTAATTTCAAAGCTGGTCACAGTGCAAGTATGCTATAATACTGCATATATCATCAAAGTGTACCGATATAAGTGGTTTTGGTTTTATAACCCACTTGCTGGAAGTGCACTTATTTTACCAACTGCAAATTAAACTGATTAAATATGTGTTAAAAGTTTTGTGTTAGGGATTTGATTCTTAAGCAAGGTTATTCATTACTTCAGATTATGAACACCTGTGTGAGGCAATATCTGCCAGTTTGTTAAATAAGAAAAACTGAAAAGGGAAAGTCAGTATCAATAGAAAGAATGCTCCAAAATGTCTTGGAATTACAAGAAAAAGGTTGTATCACCTTTTCGCTTTGCACAGAATGCAAATTAGAGGATTTCTTCTCCTTTTTTAAACTTTTTTTTAATGGGTAGGTGTGCACAGGAACCACATACTGATATCAGAAAATATCAATAGCCATTGGTAAGGTAGCTTTTAACAGGGGGTATTTATGAACAGCACAATTAAAATTTAAAATATGCTCCACATAATTACTTAAGCAATTTCAGGCAAATGTAATAAATCAACCATCTTTCCCTAAATAAGCTAGAAGGTGAAATTTTTTTCAGGAAAAAAAGAAATCACTGCTTCATACTTTGTTTTATATTTAAAATGAAAAGCAAGGGAACAGAGATTTGAGCTGTAAAATACAAGTAGGACATTTTTCTTAATAAATGTAATCATTGCCTTAGTTACCATGATTGTGATAGAAAATACAAAAACATTGCAACATCTAGTTTTTCCTTTGTCTCAGTTACACACTGGTATATTCTGAAAGATCAGAGCTGCTGTGAGATGTTTACTCATGTATTTTTAACTTATTAACTACCTTTATTCAGTTTTATGAAAAGCATTCTGTCTGCTTTGAATCACTACACAGGAATTGTGGACGTTTGAATGTGTGCCCTTCATTAAGCAAAAAGTTGGTATTCATGCTCTGAAAAAGAACTATGTGGCTTGGTAAGAGCCTGGTCAAAAAGTCAGTAGAGGAGAGGGAACTAGCCTGACATAATGTTTTCAGTGTGAATTCTTAATAGTTATTTTAACCCCTTAGTTATAGCCAACAGGGGGGTTAATACTGATTTTTCAAGGCTCTAAATTGCTAATTCAAGTTAAGTATTACAAAATATTCAGACATGCCAAGTCAAGAGAGTCAGACATTCACATACCCAAGAGCAAAACAAGCAAGCAATAATACTTCTCTCTAAAAACCTATTTGAAAGTCAGAATTGTATTCTTTTTCCTGGAAATGCAAATTGGTTACATCTAATGTTTTCTTGGCAGGTCATATGCTGCATCATGTGAAAATTGGGTTAAAGGTAAAACAGTGTGTCCATCAAATACCCTCCATCATAATGGAAGCAACGATCCAGCCAATTACCCGCACAGTGCTCCGAGTTCGGCTGAACATTGCTCCTGACTTCACGTGGAATGACCAGGTAAAAAAAGAGGGAGGAGGAGGAAGGATGGGGGAAGCATTAGTTTAGCTTCAGTAAAGGAGATGATCACTGGGAGTCCATAGCTGTTTGGATAAGAAAAAAACCTGTTTATTTTAGCTAAAAAGCAAATTTAATAATAGGAATGGAATGACCTTTATGACTTTTGTTGAAGAAAGCAGGCAAAGATCATCTTTTTATTTCTGTTAATTCGTATAAGATTGGGCTGTATATAACATGTTGAGGCAAATGCTTAATACTAAATATTCACACACAGATTAATGTGCTCAGAAAGGAGAAGCAATTAAAAGGGAGACATGAATGGCTCTCTGAACTATGAATGAACGTCAAACACAGAAAAGCCTTGAAATGCAGTTCATGTATGGCAAATTCTGCTGTGCTTCCTGGCTTAACAAATGTGCATTCACAATATTAGTACCTTTATTGTGTTGGGACCTATCTGAACAGCCTTGGAATTATGCTCCTGTGTATTTTGTGGCGCAAATTTATATGAAAAGAGTTGTACTAGTTGCACATTTAGATATACCCACATCCTTCGATTCAGAATCTATTCATTAGAAATACATTTGAGATAAATCTAAATGAAATATAAATGTCCACATGGGGGCATTGTATTGTTGCTGTTACTTCTGAAACTTTCTACAGGAAAAAAGATAGCTCAGTGGGCAAACATAATTTTATTCTTTTATACTTATAAGATTTACGCTTAAGATAAATTATTCTGAAAGGTGGATATTGAGTATCTGTTCTTTTATTAAAAATTAATTTTCAAGTCCTTTAGATTACAAATTTACTTTAATCACAAGTAAATGAGAGTTTTATTCCACAAGCATTTAAATTACCTTAGATTTTTTTTCCCCTGCCTAAAGGATTTTTATTTTCTTGTGCAAGTTTCACCAAGTTATCTTAGAAATGGGAGATTAGCAATCAAAATATTGAAAGTTTGATTTTATTTGCCACCTAGATTTATTGCAGACTTATTTGAATGGATTCCTAACATGAATTATAACATGAATATTTTTTTTGGCTTATTTATGTGCAATACTTCAGAAGGATGAAAAAAAATACGTTTCAGGATTGAAATAAGTTTTTATTATTCAGTTTTTCATCCACTTTAACTGTAATCTGTTAAAGAGAAAAAAAATTACTGTTCTTCATGTTAAACTGTATCTTAATACAAAGTAATTTCTCAATCCATTGTTAAGTTTTTCTACAAAATCTAGGTTCCTCTATATTTTTACAAGTTGTAAAGGGATCCACACAGAATTACACTGTTGTTTTGATTCTGAACCTGTAAAGTTAGAGCAAAATTTTGTCAAAAAATCTATTTTCCACTAGGACCCCTTTACACAGTTTTTCAGGTGGTTGCTTTGGAAACATGAATGTTTTACCAATTCAGTTCATGGAGCTGTTTTTATGTGAATTTGTTTATTGGTAATCATAAAAACTTGGAAAAGTTTTTTTCATTATTTTATTTCTATAATGTGGTGATGATTTTCTTGTTTCTTCAGTAAATGAGACTTCTATCACAGTAAATAACTAAAGCTGTTAAATTTTAATAGTCTGTGCAAAATTAATAACTATCTCAAATTCAAGCGTTAACTCTCTGAAACTGCTTCTCCATCATTACAGTATTTCAGCAACCTTTTCAGAAGATGATTATAGAAACTTACAGGTATAGCTGTAATTGGTACAAAAGCTAGTTGCTAAAAAATTCCATCCAAAGAATTGCAGTAATCAAATAAAACCAGTTATTCAAACTTTGAATACCCATGCTTAACTGAAATACCCTGCTTGGCTAACATTTCATGGGTTTAAGATTGTTCCTTTACCTGGATACTGAATTCTATACCAATCTCATCACAAGTTTTGCACTTGGCTTTACAAGAGAAAGAAGATATGTTTTTGTAGTTGTGAGATATGACATCATCTTTAATGGCTTTAGTTCTCAGTACTGGGAGCCCTTCAGTAAAAGCATATGAGCCAAATCCCAGTGAAAAAATTTTATTCTATTGTTAGAAGCAAAGGACTATAAACATACCCAGACAGAGCAATTAAGCCTTCATGCAGCCAGGAGGAGTTCAGCAGAAATGCAGAATAATGCAAGTGGTATTAATTAGCTGAGTCATATATCAGACATGCAGTTTTAGGGTGATAGTTGCCCAAAATACAGGTATGTGTCAGTTCTTAAGAGCTCCCCAGAGTTCTTGAGAATCGTTACTGGAGAAAATGTTGCATTTCCTGTTCCCAGATTGCTCTGCTTACGCCATGCAGTTTTTTCACACAACTTCCAAAATTAAGTTGCTATTACAGTTAAAAATTAAATTTCTGAGCTTTGAACTTATTTTCCTTCCTTAATTCTTCTTTCCTCTCTTAAAAGCTCCTAAACCCTGATAAAATAATAGTCTCACTTTCATTTTTCAAAATGTCACCTATGTGTCATTTCAGTTTCAATGCTCCAGTTTCCAGTGAAGCTGCTACTGAAATTCAAATGTAGTGAAAATGAATGACTGTCCATCTACTTATCTATTGAGCAACTGTGGTAAAAAAGAAACAAAAGCACCTTAGTTCTATTCTTTGTACATAGTTTTGTCTTCACTAACCAGTGCAGACTGTTTTCCAACACATACACAGTAATGAATTATGCTGAAAATAATGTGTGCAGTGTGAATCAATACCAGATTCCTGGAGCGTTAAAATTGCCATTAGAAGCAACTATGCACTTTGTCTTTTTTCCTATTAAGTTTAGGAATAATTCCAACTTTTTTTTCGTCTTCTGATTTTGCAACTTATCAGTCCTTATCAGAAATATCAGAAATCTACATTGATTTAATAGTATGTCTTCCATACTCCTTTACTATTTTTCTTATTTTTTCTAGATTTTTAAATAAAATGCTTGTACATTGGCAAAGGTTATTTATTCTGACAAAGTAACAAAAAGGTTTAGCATCGCACCTAGATATGACTTCTGGCATTGCTGGCATTGCAAAGTAAGGTACACAACAAAGCAAACAAAAATCTGAGTTTAAAAAAAGGTATTGCCAGATGGCAGGGAAATCATCAAGAGACAGCTCTATTTGTGTTCTGACTTCACCTGTAACAATGACTAGGTCTACAGCCTTCTGAATGCACTTACTGTATCTTTCTAGAGGAGAGGGGAAGAGAGAGAGGGAGAGGAATGTCACAATTCAGTGTCCAGTTTTTCCTGAGAGAAGGTTTTTGACTGAAAAATAAGCAGACAGTAGCAAACAATCCTCTATACAGAACCCAAAGGCAGAAATATAGGGAGGAATAAAGAGAAGGTGTTCTTTTTTAGGAGCCTAGAGAGAACCCTGGGAATTCAGTCTCTTTATAAACAGCTGAGGCACTACCTTCAGTTGCATTTGTATCGCGTCCATTTACATTATATGCACCTTAAGCAAACTCTATGCTTAAGCATAATCTTTAAGCAGACTGATCTAATTCAAAATGTTTTCTCTTACCTCTGATTTCTGTATTTCTGTATTCCTTTGTGAGCCTATGTCATTCAGAAATACATCCAATATTCCTAGCAAACCTAGAGAATCTTGTTTCGACTAAAACAAAGCTACCTTTTTTACTCTTAAAGGTACATGGCACTGTTGGAGAGCCCTGGTGGATTTGGGTAGAAGACCCTACTAATGATCACATTTATCATTCAGAGTACTTCATCATTCAAAAGAAACAGGTAATAGACTTTATTCAGAATCTCATTGCAAGACAAAAACAAAGTTAGTGAGATGTGGATTTGTAAGGTCAAAGAATATTTGGACCTAAGCAGATTTTAAAATCAGCAGCACAGCTTTCAAATTCAGATGTACTTGTTAGGCTTGGACTTGGACAACAATGTTTTCTAATCTCGAATGTCCCTTTTTCTCCTCCTCCTTTGCTGGGACAGTTGTTTTCAGGTGATAAAGAAATACTGTAATGGTTTTGTCTGTTAAAGAAAAAGATGAAGAGCCAGCCTTATTTTTATCCTTTGAAGACTATGGAAAAAAAATTCATTCCCAGCAGTGAAATATTTTATCAAGGTGTAAACATTGAGCACATGGAATTGCATACTTTATTCTTTCGTGTTAGTAATGCTTATGGAAGTGAGGCAAACTATGATTTTTCAATTTACTAATTTGTCTGTGCAGTAATTATTCTCTACGCGTTTGCACTAGGTCATTACTAAAGAACCTCAGCTGTTGGTGTTCACAATCCCAATTTTTGAACCTCTTCCTTCTCAATATTACATTCGAGCTGTGTCCGATAGATGGTTAGGAGCAGAGGCTGTATGTATCATAAATTTTCAACATTTGATTCTTCCAGAGAGACATCCACCTCACACAGGTAACTTCAAATTTGATCATTTTGCTTCAGTTAATATTGCTCATATTGATTTTCCTTATGTTAGAGCAATAGAACTCTTACTTCTGCTTCATGAAAAGTTTATGGAATTTCACTTTGTGATGTTTCTTGTTCAGCTCTCTAAACTTTTCAATTCCTGAACGAAATACAGCTCATTTCATCTCAGTGTAATATCAGCCTTTCAGTTACTCCAAGTTCTTTATAAACCATAAGAAAACTGGAACTATCGTACAAAACTAAGCAAATCTCTCTGTTTCAAGATGTCTTAGCTTAGTGCTTGCAGGCATTACTTTTCTTCTGGACTGGTTAAAAATAATCTTAGACTGTCTTATAAATGGCGTTCAGCAAAGAACAAACGATAAAATTTTGAAAATATGAAAATTTCTATTTTTGCTGAGATACATTTATCATAGCAAGCACTGTTACAGCACTGAACATCACATTTCATCTCATCAAGTTGTGGCCTTCCCCTCCCCCTCGTTTTTTAACACTTGGCACAGAAGCATATGTTTGTGTTTTGCTTCTTTTTTTCTGGATACATAAATTGCTTTATACATTCATTGGGCCTGATGTCATTGTAAAACCTTTCCACTGTAATTACATTTGGTTCATCTAGCAGTCTGCTAAGCGAATGCCTTCAGAAATAGACGGTTCTCATACGGTATTGTCCTTTGGCATGCATAAATTCACATGTGTTTGTGAAGTGTTTAGCTATTGTTATACTGTACCTACACTGTCTGGAAAAGCATGTGTAACCTTTTTATCTAATTGACTGATCACTGACTACTATTCAGAAGAAACAGAAAGATATTTACACATCACCAGTTATGGAGCCTCTAGGATTTATGGTAATTGATTTCAATTCCCATCTGGTTCCCACTCAACAATGAAGTATGTAGAGGCTCTGCTAGGCAAAAAAGCTCTTCTTTCTCCTCAACAGAGCCCAAGAAATCACTGTTTCAGTGGGAATGATAAAACAGCCATAAGGTATCAGTGAAAAGCATGTGAAGAATATTAGGCATCATTGCTTCAGTAGATTTTATGACTCCCATATCATACCTTAATGTGAAGCACCCTGAAAAGACAAGAAGACCTCCAGCCACAAAAAAAACCCCAACCCAAACTTCAAAGCAAGCATCTGCATAGCAGAATCACTGCAGTCCCCTTAATTTGGTAGGATTCCAAATCCAATCTGGTTGTATATATCATCTTCCAAATTCCACAATCTCTAATTGTTTGGGTAGCAGATGCCCTCAAGATATATTGAGAATCATATATTGAAAAGCTGTTTGTTTATTTATTAAAATTATGTCTTTAATTACACTTTTAAAGGATTAGATGCAAAATTTAGCTGTACTCATCTGATTTGTATTATTCCATCAACTTGGAAACTCCAAAGAATCTTTCCTTCTTAAATAGATTTTTTCCCTTGAACTTGAAATATTCCACATTCTGTTATCATAAGAAGCTGGACATACATATGATCTAATACAGTGAGTTTAGAACTTACTACAAGTGAGTAAAAAGAAAACAGCTACAAGAAAAAGATTAATATATGCAAATATCTGGTTCACAGCTATCAGAGTACTTAAAACATTACTTGCAGAAATATTTCAGAGCTGTAAAAACAACTTTTCATTTTTCTTCATCAAAGCGAACAATTACCCAAATGTGGATTCTATGTCATATGAGCTATTAAGTAAAACATTTTCCAATGTACGTTGTTTTCCACCAAATTACTGGTTAATATATTTATCTTTGTAACAAGCTATGTCATGTCATGGCATCTCTTGTCATGCACTTATGATTATTTTGTGGTTTTAGAGCTTCTGGATCTTCAGCCTTTGCCTATCACAGCCTTGGGACATCGGGAATATGAAGTCCTGTACAAATTCACACACTTCAACCCTATCCAGACACAGATATTTCATACGCTTTATCACACAGACTGCAATGTTCTTCTTGGAGCGCCTACAGGTTCTGGAAAAACTGTTGCAGCTGAATTAGCCATCTTTAGAGTTTTTAACAAGTATCCCACATCAAAGGTTTGTAAAATAGGTTTACTGGAATCATTTTGTTATGAGCATTTTTTCAGCAATAAAAAAGTCTAGAAGAAGACTGTGGGGAACTGAATTTTACTTTCTCCAATTTATGTCTGAATACAAAATGGTACTGCATTATGTACATTATGCTTTTATTTCAAATTTTTATTTTAATCAGTTGACAACTAGAGTTAAATCTACAAACATGACATGAAGGCATGCTGGATTTCCTTTTCTTGCTTACTTAACTGCGTTTCCTGCTTTAATCTCCTTCTACTAACAGTAGTACTGTTTTATAGCTATTAGTTCCCCTCCATGTGACTACAACTAGCCCAGTTTCTCTATTATTTGAACAAATAAGTTGCAATTAGTTACTACAAGCCAGTTTTCTGTTCCAGCTTGCCCCTGTGTTTTAAATTGCCTAAAAGCTGAACAACTCAGCTTTTGGGGTTTTGTTTTCAAAGTGAATATATATCTGTTTCTTGACTTAGCCATATTGTCTTAGTTAACCACATTTTAGCTTTAAGATCTTTGTATCTGACTGGGAGATTTAACAAAAGTATAACCATTCTATTAACAGAAATTGTGTACATAAGTTCCTTAATCATCTTTGAATTTCAATATTTTCATGTAATTTGTCAGTCTACGTGAGGGAAACAAGCCACTCATACACTTTCAGCTTATCTGTGAGACATACAAAATAGCCAGTTCTCAAAAGAATATATCTTTTAAGTTTTAATAAAGCTGAAAATCTGGCTATACATTTTAAGGAATGTATATGAATTCTTCATGTAGCAATTTCTTCATGTTCAAAAGCTTCAGAATATTTAACCATAAATCTGCAAATAAATATTCTTTGTACAATAAGAATAAGAGTATTCCTCTCTGCACTGCAGACTTCTTTGAGGAAAATTTTGCGACATTTTGCTTAAAATAATCAGCTTTTTTATTTAATTGGTAATGTTTTAATAATTTAACAGCATAACTAGAAATCAGGTAAGATATTGCTTGCAAAAAATTCAGATTATTTCTGTTCTAGAATGTTAACATGCCAATTTTATGGTCATGGCAAAAAACCCCCCGTTATTTCTGTAAGTGGGTTTTGATTTTAAAAGGTGTGATAAATACTTGAATTTCAAGAAATTATTCTTTATTTGCTTATTAATTACTCAAGAAACAAAACAGGATTTTCAAGCATTATGTCTGTTTTAAATATAATCCTGTTGTAGGTCATTTAAGGAACTCAGGCCTTATTTATTTTATAGATTATGAGTGTGCTCAAATCTCACAAATATTGTTGTTGGTACACTTTAATAAAGGTTTCTTGTTTAACTTCTGGTTTTGTGACTTTTCTTTTGCAGGCAGTGTATATTGCACCCTTAAAAGCACTCGTCCGTGAGAGGATTGAGGACTGGAAAGTTAGGATTGAAGAAAAGCTTGGTAAAAAGTATGTTTCTCCTTACCTAATCAGAGAAATGGGAAGCAAAAGAGCAGCTCATCAAGTATGAATAAAATCTACAGAATACTTATGAGTATTTCAAAAAGGGTTTTGGTTTTACTGTCCTTCAAATTTCTAGTACTTAAAAAGTGCTATCAGTAGTCATTGTAGTGATAGCAAAATCAAAAGTAAGAAAGTAATAAGCTTTGATACTCAGCTATTTTCCTTCTCATTGCTTGCCAGTATGAAAAATATGAGGCTCAGATTTCACTCCACAATATCCTTGGAAATTGAAATTGTAAATCAAAATAAGCTTTCATTAGAAACCTCAGTTCTAAGGAACATATAGGACTTGTATTAATAGTAGAATAGTCATACAATGTCCTTCATATATAAATTAATATAATTTTTTCCTCAGTGACATTAATTTCTTGCTGATCTTCTCAGGTGTTGTGTGTTCAGCCATTACTTTATGATCATATCAGTCATGTTGATGCTTTCCAAAATTATAGTTTCCTGACTTAAAATTTTTATCCATAGGATGCATTATTTAGGGCCTTTGCCTTTTCCAACTACAGGTTTTTTTCCTAAGTTAAGCTCAAAGCACACCATAGGTTTCAAGATAAAGAGATGCTACTCTGTGTACATGAAATTACCGGTCATATTCTTGTTATTATCATAGCAATGAGATAACATATTTTATGGTAATATTTCCTTTTTGAAACTTACAATTACTTATGACTGAAATTTTGAACAGAAGATACACATTACTTTGTGGAATTTTTATTTGATGTTCAACTGCATGTCTAATGTGTCATTGAAATGTCAAAAACCCATTATAATGGATCCATCTAAAATGATGGATCATCACAAATGCTGTTTGTAGAACCTGAAAATAAAATGAGGCAAACAATTGGAAAAACTCTCCTAATCATCAAAAAAAAATGATCTCAGGATAATTTCTTCACCAGTCTTAATGAACCTTCACCAACAAATGCAATATACACTGCAGTTTAGCCTCATTATTCAAACCAGAGATCTATGCAGAACAGCAGGCAGCAACTTGGTAGCCTTCAAGAAAGCTTTCATCCTGTCTATGACAGTTTGTCACGATTCACATTACGTCATACTAATATTATGTTATCTTCATTTTGAAAAACTAACCATAGATGGGTTGGGACTCGTGTTCGTCTTCTTTTTATATAGTTTTGCTAAGGAATGGTATTTGGCATTTATATGGTATTTACTAGGAAAACAGACAGGTTTATTTACTTAAAACAGTTTTGAAGATCCTGTTAAATGTATTTGATAAGAAAAAATTGCTTTGTTTAATTTTGTTTCTTGCCTCTTTTAAGAATTTAAGTTTAGGAGTAAATATTTGAACACTAAGATGTTCCAAAGCTTTGTAAAGCCAAGCCACTGTCCTTCTTGATTACAGGGTTGTAGAGTTGACAGGAGATGTGACTCCTGATATGAGAGCTGTTGCCCAAGCTGACCTGATTGTTACTACCCCAGAGAAGTGGGATGGTGTCAGCAGAAGCTGGCAGAACAGAAGCTATGTTCAGAAAGTTGCCATTCTTATCATAGATGAGATCCATCTTCTAGGTGAGCATGTTTTGCTGCTTTTGATCAGAATCGTTGCTAAATTTGAAGTGTGTTGGTACTTACAAGGTGAATATACTTTTTGACATCTGAACCTTTTATTTTTCTCTGTTTTTCAATCGACTTTTCATTTATTAGGGGATGAGAGAGGCCCAGTATTGGAAGTCATTGTGTCTCGAACAAACTTTATCTCATCTCACACAGAGAAGCCTGTAAGAGTAGTTGGTTTATCCACTGCTTTAGCAAATGCCAGAGACCTTGCTGACTGGCTAAACATTAATCAGGTATGAAAAGAGTTTTAGAAAATGGATATGTATTTGTCCTGCAGAAAAACAAAATAGCAATTTATAAGATAATTCAAGGCTAAACTTGCAAAAAAATGTTCTCTCATAGATGGGTCTGTTCAACTTCCGACCGTCAGTACGCCCAGTTCCTCTGGAAGTGCACATTCAGGGCTTCCCTGGCCAGCATTACTGTCCCCGCATGGCCAGCATGAACAAACCTGCCTTCCAGGGTAAGCAACAAGCTTCTAGACCTTTTCCTTCTTTCTGTAAAAGAAAAGAAGCCTTTACACAGTTCATTTGCAGCACATTTGCAGCATGTGTTACTGTATGTACTCTTGGCATGTACTGGGGGAATCTGCTCTGCTAATGGCCCAAAGCTATTTGTCTGAAACATAAAGTGTGCTGCAAATGCAACATGTAACAGAGGAATGTAATGGATCTAGAACAGAAGAATAAAATTAGTGTTAGCAAAGTGGAAATAAAATGTGTTTTCTCTTAGTGTTTGACACCATAAAGAAATATTTGTGTAAAAATATTTGAAATTTAGAGACCAATAAAACCATTCATATTATTAATCTGCTGAGGTATTTTCATATGGACTGCTGCATGTAAGCATTAAAAAAATTGTGAACAGAAGTTGCAAGTCAGGCTAACCTCCTGTAATTCTAGTTTCAAAGCAATAACCATAAAATTCAAAATTTGTAGTGCATCCAGATCCTCTTCTGTTTCCAATTTTTTATTCTTAACCAATCTGGCAAGCAGTATAGATTTAAGAAAAACTCTCTCGTATTTTATTTGAACGTTTTGTTTGGGTTACATAAGGAATATTTATTATATCAATTAAAAATAACCTCCAAAATAAATTTTGTAATGTGAACTGCTGTTGACTGTGAGGTGACATTTGTGAGGTGACTTTTTAGCTGCTTTAATTAGCCTTATGACAGAAGCAAAGTATTGATTGTGGACTAGAGACCAATCTTGACAGCTCGGATTATTTACACCTCCACAAGAGCATTGTACAAAAACACTAATGAACAATAAATCTGTCTTGAGCTATTCTGCCACACCTGTTCCTGAAGCAACAAAAATCCATTAGATGTTGGGTTTTTAAAATATATAGATATATTGGCATATATAGTTGTAAGATGTAAATACACATGAATTATCCTATTTCAATAATTTCACAACTGCATCGTGTGTGTATATGCAAGAGAACATGCTGGGTAGTATTCATGAACTGGGGAACAGTATGTGCTGGTGGGTAGTATGAAATAGTTTTCAGAAATTAACAATACATAAATTTAATTGCTTGAATGAGAATTACACAAGAAAACACACAAATGGATTTATATGTAGTTTTGAAAGAGCATTTGAAATTCTAAGTACACCTGTTTATACTTCTAGTGCTTGTTGATGTTAGAAAATCTGTAAAAATATGATTTATTGAAGGCCCTGTTCCCCCCTTGTTTGACATGATACAGTCGAGGTTATTTTAGCATTTTCATGCCAATACTTATTCTTGAGACCATAAAAATTTCATTGCAACCTGAAACTTTTCAAAGACAGGCTGAGCAGGAAAGTGCTTTTTAAAAAAGTCCTGGTTTAAAAAAGTCCTGATTTAAATATGTCATAATTGGTTTAAATATATCTGATTAATAAACACAGAAACAAAGTTCTCTTGTACTGTAATGCCCATTTTCACAGCTGCTATTGAAAAGTCACTTTCTACATTTTTTTACATATTCTGATATTGGTAGATTGAAGTGATCTTTCGTAGGCAGACATGAGTTTATGCAGTTTGAGCTCTAGGTCAGGCAGAAAGCAAATTTTAGACCTTGATGGCACTTAGTCTGAGACAATATACCCCAATAGTGTAGAAAAAACATTAACATACTTACTAGGCTGAGATAGAGAAATTTGCAAGCTTTGAAGTCTAGAAAGATTGTCTAGGTTTTGTGGTGTTTTGTTGGGGTTTTTTCCTAACTGATTCTCTTAATTAGCTCACAGTGATCACTGAAGTATCAGGGCAAATTAATTCAGACTCAGCTAGGCATCTTATATGGTCTTTGGTTCTGAGGTGGTGGTATATGCTCACCTCAGTTGTATCTATCTAGCAGAACAGAGACTCAGTAGACATCAGCCTCAGTATGTCATCTACAGAGAGGTCTATCAGCTGCCATGATATTGCAAAGAGAAACTAATTTTTATCATTAAAGTGTCTGATTCTCAAGTTCTGTTTTACTCAACAGCAATTCGGAGTCATTCTCCAGCCAAGCCTGTTCTTATTTTTGTGTCATCCAGACGTCAGACAAGGCTTACTGCCTTAGATCTCATAGCTTTCCTAGCCACTGAAGATGATCCCAAACAATGGCTGAAGATGGATGAAAGAGAGGTATAATCGTTTTACCTTCATTATTTGTTCTTTGCTTCTATTTTATTGATGCTTGTTTGAAAAAAATTTATATCTAAAATGAAAGAGTCATTTGAGGGTAGATCTTGAAAGAGCTCTGCATATGCTAAATTTCCATATGTATTAAAAGTAGTGTCAGCATTAAGGCTATGGAAGCGTCTGTGCAAGAGCTGAACTTCAGAACACAAACCCTTTTATCTTTGTTTTTTCCTGCATATCTCTTATTAATGCTAGTCCCATGGTCTCAGACAACGTATATCACATGGTGCAAGGCTTTGATACCAAGATAAGACAAAGACTAAAAGAAAGAGGGCTAGTGCTCTCTAAAGTTTACAGCTGGACATCTGTGACATATAGATGATGAGCTGGAATCTAAACCAAATCTCTTTTGGTGTTTTAGGAGAAAAATCATCCTTCTCGTAAGATGCATTATGTATATGAATATATATGTGTGTGAATATATGTACATATGTATAATATATGCATCCATCTATATTCATACATATATCATAGATGTACTCCAGAACCAATCATTTAGCAATGGTTCAGTCTGGCATATCAATGAAATAAATCAATGATATTAAAAAAAAGTTAAGAAAGCTTCTGCCAATGTCGTTGTTTTAAGAACACAAAGATTGCAAAGTCAAACACTTAGATGTTAAACAATGCTAGAGTAAAGGTTTAGTTTTTATTCTTTATCAAGCAATATAGTCTTTAATTACATTTTCATATATTTTCTTTTTAAAAATCTTCTTTTGTTTACAGCAAAACATGGGTAAATAATAAACAACCATTCAATATTCTCTTTTATCTTCATTCTTCAAACTGTATACCAGGTTATATTTAATTCACTGAGTTTGGCACCTGCTCTGAATACAATATTATTTATTTCCTTCTGCACTAGTGGGCCTGATTATAGCATGTCATTGCTGCAAAACAGATTTTTTTGGTTCATATTCAGATTTTCAAGACTAGCTTTTTCTAATGGTTGCAAATCTCCTACTAGGAATTTCTGTGATAATTTAGGGCCAAAACACAGCACAATGCAGGAATCATAAATAAAAGATCCAAATTGAATACTGTATGAATATTTATATATCACCAGTATTATGAATGGTTATACAGTTGTAAATACTATATGCTGAAAAGTATATGTTTCTAGATTATATTGTTTGTGTTTGTTCGCTCTTTGCGAAAAAATAAAATGCGATTTTAATATCTGTATCCTTCCTGTTGTGGATGGATTTTAAAATAGAAAATGGCTGTCTTGGCTGATAAACTACTAGAACTAAAGCATATCTCAACTTGATGATACTTTTCTAGCTGTATAACCTCTATTTAATACTTTCTTGAGCATAATAAAAACATTTCATATCTGAGTTATTACTACTTAGTAGGGTACTCTAGTACCTTGTGCTGGTTTATTGTGGTAATCTCACCTACAATTAGAGTATGCAGTGGGCAGCTTGCCCTAAATGACATGCATTAATATGAATAGTTTCCCCATATCCTGGGAGCCACTACTATTCTGAAAAGAACTGTAACTGAAGCTTCTTCACTTGCTGGAAAAGGGTTTTCTATTAGGTGTCTTTGAATTTCATGTTTCAGAGCAAACCTCTGAAGGTTTTCAAATGGGAGCCAACAAGGACAAGCAGACTTTGCATTTATTAGTTTAATAACATTTGCATGTGATTTGTATTTGAATTAATAAGCTGAATATTTGGAGCATAAGATACCTACCAAGTTACTCAGTTCTGATTACGTCAATGTAAAAGACTGGGGATTAAGTTCTAAGTTGTTATATCTTACCACTATTATGCAGAACACAATTCTGTTTGAAGTACCCACAATTTCAAGTGGACATTTCTTTGGGTAATTATGGGACTAGTTTGTAGTTTTGTGTTTTAAATGAGCATGATTAGCCTGAATTTCATTTGACATTGAAGCAAAGGACAAAGCTATAGTAGTTCTACATACATAGTGTATATCCTGCTTAATTCTTTAATAATAACCTAATAATAATAAAACCTAATCAGAATTTAGGGGGGTTTTAATTCAAAAAATTTAACCTCAAGTTATATTAAGGTCAGGCTTAGACAAGGTGAAATAGACAAAATTTTCTCCATATTGCTATAACATTTTTAATTTTGAAAAGTAGAACTAGCAAATATTTTATAGTAGGTATTCTATGTCTTAAACACTAGTCCAAATATTTCAAGTGTTCCTCAATTCCATATGGGATAAAAATGGACCAGTTAGAAGAATTAAATTGTTGTTGCCTTTTAAACAACATTTTTTTTTCCTGACAGTTTTTTGCATTTGTTTTTTCTGCCAACCAGTGTTCCTTTAGGGAACTTGCAGAAAAATTACTTTATTTTCAGAATAGTTGTAATTCTTAATTGTGAAGTATTTTGAGATATAAGAGATTTTTCGTGGTGTATACAAAGTTAGCAAGCTGTACCACAGATCCTGGCATTTTTCTTCAGTCGGCCTTATTTGTATAATATTAATTCTTGCTGACATAAGATTCCTTTGAGAAGAGGAATTAGTTTGTTTAATGGTGTAATTGGGTTTGCTACATGATGACTAAAAGTTTGTCTGTTTATGTTAGCTTCCAGTGGGTGGATTTCATAAGGCTTCTTGAAATGCTGTAAGCAATGCCACCCGTTATAACATCTAAAGGGCTGATATTGAGGTAGAGACAGATTCTTACAGCCATTAAAAGTGTTTTTTCTGTGTTACCCTACATGGCAGCTTTTCTGTGGTGGTATCAGAGAGATTGAGGCCATGTGAGGAAGTGATTGGAATAGGACAGAGACCAGTACTGGATCGTCATTAATTTTGTTGTTACTAACTGATCCAGTACTGGATCTTTGTTTATCAGCTGTGCCATCATCTTAAGTTCCCTCATCTTCTCTGTAGAAATTCTCCCTGGAGTGGTAGTGCCGAACCAGGCTCCTGTTTGCAGGTTGTGATGAATGATTCTGTTCACAAATGACAGCTTCTTTTCACAGTACTCTCAGATAACAGGCAAATCCACCTCCCTCTCTGCCACCCAGCTCCGAATATCAAATATCAATCAATCAGTTATATTTCAAACTATGTGAACTTGCATGAAACTTACAGAATACATATTTGAATGTGTAAGTGACATATAGAAATAACCCTTCAACTGTTGCCACCAAAGTAGATAACAGCAAGCCAGGATCATGGAGGAATCACACAAGATGTTCTTTCCCTCAACGGATCTAACAAGTGCAACTGAATTATAGTCAAGAAGGAATTTTGCTATACATGCATCTACTGAAAAATACATATGTTATAGGCATCTCCATTAGGTTTTGGGCATGGTTCTTCCTGGATGCTTTCCTTGAATTTCGTGTCTGATGTGCAGTTTTTGGCTCATACCCATTGCAGTATTCTGAAAGTAGGAAGGTATTCAGAAACTTGAGACAGCACTCAGTCTTCATAAAACTGAACAGCATTTGATGAAAATTGCTGTTTCTAGTACTGATCGGTTTTCCAGTTCTGTTGGACCTGTTGCTGCACTATAGTGATTAAATTTGTTTAATAGATTCTATCCAACTAAGTTTCAGGTGATATGCATGCTTTTTGTGAAGAAATGGCCAGTCAAAGACCTCGTGTGTTACATATGCTTTTGTCTGACCAAGGAAGCCTTCAATGGTGTTGGAATCTTACAAATCTTCCTAAGATTTGTAGCTGATACTTTGAAGCTGATCCCTATATTTTCCAATCACACATGCAGTCATGAGTTTATTTTTCACCAAAGAGTGAAGAAGCAGCAGCAGCAGCAGTCTTCCTTGCCATCTGCAAGGATAGTAAGGACTCTTCATTAGACATCACTCTGTAAAGATTGTCCTGGTTATACTTTCAAGGCACAGGTGCATCATGACAGAAATGTAAATGGGAAGTGCATCTCATAGAGGAGACTGCACCTGTAAACAGAGTAGTTCTTCATTTCTTTTTCTTGTTCTTTATTGCCAATATGCCCATGGAAAAAGGAAACATTATGCTTACCCTGGGTTTTTTGTATAATCACTAGAGGATTTTTAAATATATGTTTGCTAGCTAAAATTCTAATTTGGACTTGTCAGCCAGGACTGTCATGTTTAAGCTTGTGACCCATTACTTATCTTGTTAAAAGGGACGATAGCTCAGATTATCCTTTTGGAAACAGACAGTGCCACCAGTTTCTGGTGGTCAGCTTGGGTAAGATCAGTTATACTGTTCTACGTTAGGAGCTGACTAAAGAAGAGCGAGTCCTTCTCTGTCAGAAATTGCATCTACATCTGTGGTGGCAGAAAATGTTGCAATCTTTTTACAACAAAATTTATTAGAATCAAGTTTTCAGTTTATTTATTTTTCTCTAATGTTTTTACAGCTTTTTGTTTTTAACCTAAAACAAAAGTACAAAGTAGTATTTATGGTTTATTGTTTGAAGTTAGAATGCAGTTCTCACCAGCAGACAAGCAGGGTGTTTTCTTGTTTGTTTGGTGGAGTTTCTTTAAAAATTTATTCCCTGTCCAGATAATTGGATTTTTTTTTATATATATTTACAGTGCAAGGAGGGAGAAGAAATGTACCAGTGTACAAAGTTTTAACTTTAACCACAATGATTTTTGCATTCTGCTTTGTGCATCATTTTTCCATCTGCATCTTGTTAAGACTGTTCTTTATGAAACCTCTAGAAATAACTAATATCCGTTAGCACAAACATACCTACAGTAATATTCAATAGCATCCAAATCAGGCAATAGTTAACTTCCACTGAATTCAAGGGCCCTTGAATGAAGGACATTCATTGACTCAAGAAGAATGAATCAGACCCATACTGATTTTTGCTACTTTAGACTTGTGAGTGTATAAACATGTGTGCACTAATTATGGGTTTATATATGTGTGTTTGTACACTATGTGCAAATACACATAAGACATATGCATCAAAGTGAATTAAATTTTACCAATAGTTCTGGTTTGCATTGTTAATAAAAACAAACAAACAAAAAAAACCCCAAAACAACAAAAAAAAATCCCAAGAACTCTTGCAAAGACAAAAAATGGGTTTTCCTTCTCTAACCTTTAGATCAAACAACCTATTATCTCCATATTAGTGTTTTAAGGTTATGTTGTGCTATAAAACAGGAATACAAGGATCTGTTCTGTGTCATGAACAGGTATATTGCTGTCATTTAAATGTGTCTTGTAGTGTTAAAAGTTTTAATATATTATTAAGTTTTAATCTATTATTATGCATTATTAAATATTATTTAATAATATGTCTCGACTGTTTAAACCACATTTGAAAATGTTCCTTGAATAATCTTATTTGAGTTGTTTTAGGCATCTTGTTCTGTGTGGGAGAGTTCTAAAATATAAGCCAACTCTTCACCAAAAATAATTTTGTAAGATGATTATTTTTTCTGCCTTTAAAGAGCAGGAGGGTACCCAAGAATGATTTCTAAGTGTTTCACTCATTATAGAACTTCAACTTCCTTCTACAAGATGTTGGTTTTATGACACAAAAGTGTGTCATAAAAATTAACATTTAGTTATAACAAGGAGATGTTTTTATTTCACTTAACATCTGTAGCAGATGTGAAATATGTAATTATTTTTGTAAAAGACTTCATAACTTTCACGATTCTTTTGTTTGGCAGATCTTTCTTCTATTGGGCATTTTAGACAATTGATAAGCATTATTCAGTGGCATATGGTCTGAGTCTGACGTGCTTTGAAAAGAGTAGAGAGTACTAATAATGAGGATTCTGTGAAAATGGGAAAACCAGCACAACAGATATGCTTTGAGAAAGTATGGGGTTTTAGCATCTTGAAACAATATATCACACTCAAAGGGACAGAATTGGGCTGCACAATCTGTTAGCTCATTCTTGTCCAATCTGGTCTCTTCCTTTCTTTTGGAGCCAGCATTGTCATCAACTTGCTGAATTATACTCTGACTGGAATGTATTTCAGGCACAGGGTAATGTATCTGCTTAAATGGAATCCTATCTTTCTACAAAAGCTTTTTAAGTATAATAAATTTAAAATATTAAAAAAAAGTTCTATTAGCTTAAAGTAAATGGTTCAACAGTTTACATATGTGCAGGAACAAAGAAAATTACTACTTAGTAGTTTGAGAAAAATCTAGCTTGTTCAGGCATTAGATTAGAAAATGTAGAAATAAAGGTGGTTTTTTTGGAAAAAATATTTTCAATGCTACTATATCCCCAAATTGGCTTTTAGGAGATATTTTTGTTTGTTCATCCAAAAAAGTCTATGAAGGATAGCAAAACCTTTCATCATGGGCTCGATCCTGCCTGTCTTGGAGTCCAGGGAAAAATCCCTCCTTTCATTAAGTTCCCTGCATTGGTGTTGTACAGGGTTTTTTAATGCCAGTATGATGCATATTTCCTTATATTATTTTAATATACTTTTTTATGTTCTTAAGATAAAATATATTTTATTTACCCTTCTATGAGTAAAACAGCATTACAGTTGTTTTCAGAAAGATTAATTAAGTCATAACAATGCAAAAATGTTAGATTTGTTTTATAGTCACAGTGCTGTGTCTGTTTCCAGTTAATGAACCTATTAATTGTACTATTATTTCTTAATAGAAAGTTATAATATTCTTACACTACACTGACATAAGGGAGTTATATTTTTAAATAAATTGTCATGAGAATTTTAAGCCTTGGAGTGTGCCTATGGGTGAAACAGTTACGTTATTACAGTGATTTATGTGGAAGTAAGGGGTCAGCTAAAAATGACTAGGATTCCCTGCTGCTAAAATGACAGGATAGCAGTACATGCGCCAGTTCTCCTGCTAAGGGTTCTTTAGTTTTCCTGTGGTAAATTACACTGCTTTGCAGGTATGACTAACAGCACCACAGGCCGCCGCTGTAATACAAGTCAGAGGGGGAAAAAAGTAACCACCGCTGATTGTAAAAGCAAGAAGAACATCCTTGAATAAATTCCCAGCAGTGTGAATTTAGGACGTTTTATGCTGGCAACTATATGGCAAAAAGATTTAGCTCAGGTTCTGTACTGAAAATAACTCACACTGTAAAACCGCATGTGCTGAAGGAGCAGTCTAATCGCTATAGACTAATCCCAATCAGTTAATTTGATCCCTGTACTGTTCTAGAGGAGAAAGGAGTTTCGATTCATTATTTTCTCAATATCATGTTCTTTTGATGTGAATAATGGAATAAACGTCATTGGAATTGGCTTGTTCCCTTACATTAAAGACATAACTATCATAAGGTGCTGATTCGTGGTGGGGAGAAGAAAAATTAGTTCAGCAATGTAATTTATTTTATCAATTATTGAATGCAGAAATTGAGTGCAATGTAAATGCTTTTTTTAATTTATTTTTCGCATACTTACCAATTTTGTTTTCTACTTTTTTAACTTAATTCCCTGTTAAATATATACATATAGCTATTATTTCTCAAAATGTCTACATAGGTGTAAGAAGCCTGTGCAGCACTAGTAGCACTTAATAAACCCATAGTGAAAATTCATTTATGGGTCGGATAATATTTTTAGTATTGTATGTTGATGGTCATAATTGTAGAGAAAACAGTATATGTGTTCTCATTTTATCCAGCTATTTTTTAGTCTTAGAAGAAAAACTCTCTAAGATGGGTCATAATTCATGTTGTCTACACTGCAGTCACATGTCTACATGTTGACTAGAGAAATCAAAGGTTTGCTGATTATATCTAGATAGATAAACTTTATCCTTTAACATATCCTCCTTTCATTCAGCTCTTTACTCTCTTCGACTTCTCTACCCTTCTTCTTGCTTCCCTGTCCTAAATGGACTTATCCCCTCTTCACTTCTCAATTCATTGCTTTTTTCTTTCTGCTACCTTTCTTTTCAGTGTTTTATAGATGCTTTTCACCCTTTTCTTTTATATGTGCCAGATCAGTTTATACAACAAACCTTCCGTGTCTTATAGTATAGGAAACTTTTAGGAACATCCAGGCAACTGCATTGTGAGGGGAAATAAAGTTTAGGAGCTTCCACTGACAGATCAAAGTGATTGATCTGTCAAAACTTAAACAATTTTTTTTTTTAATTGGTTTCTCTGTTACTTCCATCAGTCGTGGTTCTGTTAGTCAATATTACTTCAACAGATAGACTTTTAAAATGCTTTGTAATTTGCTCTTCCTGACAAAATTGATTGATTTACAAAATCTATATTGTTTGTTGGTTTGTTGGTTTGTTTTAAAATTTTCAGTATGGACTGTTAGTTTTTGTACCTTTTAAGGATTCTTTTTATAATAGTAGCAATATGTTACTTGAGTTTAGATACGTGAATAATTTTATTCGCATTAGGGTCTGAGAATTATAAAACACAAGAAATATTTAGAGAGGTTATAATTTTGAACATCAGAAGTGCAACACCTCAGAGTCCTAAGTAGAAATGAAGATATCACTGTAGTCATGCAGGTATCATATCTCAGTACTTTGAGATACACAGTCTGAGATGAGGCTGAACACTATGTCCAAATTATTCAGTTACCCTGACTAATTTGTTCTGCACTATTGTTTTTTCTGTAACCTTGGCTAACCTCCCATGTTAACCATGAATGATGCTGCCCTAAGTATGTAATATCATCATGCCACTGCTGGTGGCACCATGAAACCACTAATAAGAGCATAAATTTTAAAAGTTCCTGGCTATAATTATATTAAAATCACATAAAATAGTATATTTCCTTAGAAATAAAACAATAAAAATAACTTTGAAGAGTCGAATCACTTAACAAGACAGTTCTGTTTGTTATTACAAAGAGGCTTTTCACAGAGGTCATCTACAGAAATAAATAAGCTATTATCAAATTTATGACTTGAAAATGTAGGCAAGAAAGATAGTTAAAATGATAGTACTGAAAATTATTCCAAGTAGTCATTGAGGTCAGATTTGAAAAAAATTAGTAATAAAAATAGGTTTCTACTTGGACTTCTAAAAGTTTTAAATGAACACACTTAATACATGTTGGCTTTCACTATAGGGTTTGAGTCTATAAATTACAAACTCAGACTCGAAAAAAAAATTTCAAATTAATTTGCATTTCAGCATGTGAGTAGGAAGCTTTCTTGATGAATAATAATTGCAAAATTATCAAACTGGGGATCTGTCTGTTCAAAGGCATTAGAGAGAGCCAAATTTATTTTTCATTACTTTTATTATGTTACTGGTTGCAGGGATTTGCTATGTTTTTATACCATTTCTAACCCCTTTGATACTAGGGATTGCATTAAACAAACACAGAACAGAATGCACAGTATTTGCCAGACCTGTCAAGATATTTTCAGCATTTTCATTTCCTTGTCTGTTACTTAGCATGTCAATAAAGTCATGTGCATTTTGTATTCCACCCCCATTGTTAATATAGTATTTTATTTTTTTAGACAAAACCAGAGTTTTCAGATACTGAAGAAGGCTGTTTTCCTGCTTGTATAAACAGCATTGAGCAAATTATCCTTGCTAAAAAAAAATACAAGAAACCTAAAAGTTTAAAATTTTTGAGAAATCTGTTTTAAAACATGCAATTATTCCTTCTGTTACAGATGAATGACATTATAGTCACAGTTAGAGATTCAAATCTGAAGCTGACACTTGCTTTTGGAATAGGCATGCACCACGCAGGTCTGCATGAAAGGGACAGGAAAACTGTGGAAGAATTGTTTGTGAACTGCAAAATTCAGGTACATGTGTTCTTTTTGAATCCTGCTGTAATGAGTTTTACATGGAATTTTAAAAGTTGGCTCTTTGTTACATATACCTCATTAATCTTTCTTTCTGTCTTAGGTTCTTATTGCCACAAGCACATTAGCTTGGGGTGTAAATTTTCCAGCTCATTTAGTAATTGTTAAAGGAACAGAATACTATGATGGAAAAACAAGGCGTTACGTGGATTATCCCATCACAGGTACTCACATAAATTATGGAAATGTTCATATGCTGAAATGTATTTCAAGCATTTGCAAATGATCTGAATTATTTAGTAACTCATCACTACTGAATTTGAATAGAGAATAGGAGATATGAGGAAAGGGTTTCTTCATTTAATGCAAGTCATACGAGAACTCCTAAAATTTTATGTAATATTGAAAATGCTTCTGTTGAGCAAATCTTTTTTCGTGCTAAATTCCTTTTTTTTGTATCACCAAAAATAGACATTAAACTACTAAAAGGACAGTGTAAAGCTGTATCTAGCTACCTAGGTAATTGTATAAAAGGAAGTTTTCAAGCATGCAAGGTGGGCTTTTTTTCATTTTTAAAACCTTTTTTAAATAAAGACAAATTTTTAACAGTAAACTTAGCCATGGTTTGAAACATAACAGTTGAATCACACATGTATGAGAAAATTAAATGTCACATAGTCACTTGACAGTAAACAAAAGAACCTTAACTAGTCTGGTGCCTTCAGTGATATAAGGGATACTTCAGAAATATGCAGCTAAATTAAATATTTTAATTCCTGGCTTGATACAGACTTCTCTTGCTTTTTGACTCCGGTAAACTCCAGCTTTCTAAACTGTTCTGCAGTGTTTTCAACAAGCTTAAGAAAGTGAACCATAGAATAATTTTTTTCAGAGTTCAGACAGGGAGAAAATTTGTCTGGATGGTACTAAGCTTGAAGAATGAGGACAAGCTAAATTTATTCCAGGTTTCCTGTTCTGTTTTCCCTTTCTCTTTTTGCAAGAGAAAGTTTATTTTTAAATATTCCTGTACTACGCTAGTGATGTGCACACCTAAGGACAATGTAAATGGTATTTGTTACGTGAATAGAGAGCTTGCATCTTTTTAGCCATGCACTGTCTTTTCAGCAACAAAAGTTTAGTAATGAAAAAAACCTCAAACTGAAAATACTATGGGGTTACTTATTCAAGTAACCCATCATAGAGCTTAATTTAGTGGTTAGTGCTCTGCAGGAAACTTGGGATCAGTTTCCAGACCAACTCTCTTGTTCAAAGATTCTGGTATGACCTGGGAGCTTAGCCATGCACACTTGTATTTTGTGACAGACTTTGGCTGATGTTAACTTAGTGAAAATAGTCTCAGGAGCAAAGTAGTATCGCGCTCGTGCCGACTGGAAGAACAGTGATGACTGGCTTTATTACTGGATGAGGAAATGTGACGAGGAAAGAAATCAACGGAAGTTTTAAATTTGATGTTGAATCTGTGGGACTGTAAGAAATCAGTAAATAGTGAAAGTAATATATTTAAAGGAAATCAGAAACTCAATAAACAGTGGAGACTTACTATGCTGTTTTAGAAATCTGTTGTACAAGTTCTTACAAAGGCTTTAGGGAATGCTGATACTTTCACTATTTATTGCCTTTTATTTTTAATTCAGGTAATTTCAACACTGGGTGTTGTTCAATTCCTGAATTTTCAGTGAGACTTGGGGTGGGGGAGGGGGTGGATGGAATACCACCATCTGTGATGGAAGCATTCAGATTTTGTTGTCTGCACTGCAACAGAAAATGCAGATTCCTTACTTTATGAAGAAACATGTGGTGTGGTTTGCCTAAAGCATTTTTATTTTTAACTTTCTAGAGAATATTTATGCATCTGGAACGTCTGTGGATAGGTGGTACAGTTTTGCTGCAGCAATAAAATGAAAATGTAATTAATTTCTTTCTGAAATACTTCCAGAATTTCACAATACTGTCTTTAATGCTGACCTCAAGTTATTCCTTCACTGTGCTGTCATGGTATTACTTGGCTTCTCCCTACTGAAGTTACCTTTCTGTGTCAGGAATACATTTGGCTCCAAGGAAGCAGCTGAGGGCAGAATTAATCATTCTGGAGTGTTCAGCAATTTCAAAATAAGCAAGAATGCTTCTTTGAGTGAAATCAGAGGTTTTGGGGAGGGCCTTTTCTCAGTTAACAGACATTTATTTAGTCAGCCAGTTGGATCATATTTAACATTTCAGGAGTTTAGTCCTGTGATTAAAAGCAGACAAGCAACATATAGTCAGTAAAGAAAATATTGGGTTTGGATAATTACATAGTGGATATTGGCCAAAATAATTTCCTGACACTTTTTGGTAAATCCATTTCCTATGTGGTATTATGCACAATTTAATTCACCTCATAGAGTAGCAAGAAGTTGTTTCATCACCCTCATGTGCATATACCTATTCAGAAGCAACAGATTTAAACTAGTTTTATTTTCTGTTTTAATATCACTCCTAAACTAACAAAAGGAATAAACTGATAAAAAGCATTGCTGTCGGTATAGCTTGTCAGTACACAAGTGAAAATATGTTGCTAAAAACCTGCCATTGGGCTATCTGTTTCTCCTGTTATCGTCCAGTACCCTATTCTTTACTCTCTGGATTTTCCTTCCCCAACTGAGCTTTGGGACAAAAGCTTACTGATTCTTAAAGAAATCTATTTTCAAAATGCCAGGTAATGTAAGCCACATGTTGGGCGGGTATGATAGGCCTCATAGCGAATACACAAAACATAAAAAGTTTTAAAATAAAGATCCACTAATGAATTGCTTTCCATTGTTTCTTATAAGTTAAATAGCAGTTGGAAGTACCAGAAAAGATTTAGAGCTCTGTTGAACAAGACACAAAACAACCTATGCAGATGCACTTCTCAAATGAAGAGAAGACAAACAAATAGATGATAAGCATACTT
Organism: Ptilonorhynchus violaceus; assembly: GCA_013397565.1. Classification (NCBI taxonomy): domain Eukaryota; kingdom Metazoa; phylum Chordata; class Aves; order Passeriformes; family Ptilonorhynchidae; genus Ptilonorhynchus; species Ptilonorhynchus violaceus. The sequence continues at coordinate 175,578 of VZRJ01005681.1, read as the reverse complement.
ATCCTTGTGGCCAGGTAGCAAGTTGAGCATGTTTTGCATAAACTAGTATTTTCAATGTTTATAGAAATCATTAATTAGTATTTACAAGTAATGGTGTATAGGTAGAGTAGTAGAAGTAAACATTCACAGTACTACCTTTTAAATCTATGTATTGTGATCTGATATAGGGACAACATACAATACAAAACCATCTCTACTCCAGTGCTAATAAGTAATATAACTTGTTTAATTGGTAAATATCATAGTGTTCAGTAATTAGAAATTGCCTATACCATTTATCTCTAAAATACTCAAAACCTAGGAAATCATGTCCAGCAGAAAAGCCTATAAAAGGAACTTGTATAAGGGTGAAGTCAAATATTTGAAAATTAGGAAATAATAGACAATTGTCATTGTTCATGAGCTCTCTTACTCATCATCTTTAATTGCATATGATCAAATGAGGGATGGATGTGGAATGGAAGGAGAGTAGAGGCCATTTATATTATATGTAAGCTTGGATTCTATTGCAATTCAGTATGCAGGAAGATAGTCTCTGACAGAAGGAAATTCACCGTAACTTTATCTGAGATAGAAAAAAAACTGAAAGAGGTCAAAGCCAATAGAGCATCCTAGGCCAAAGTAACCCAAAAAAACTATTGTACATTATACATACAAAAATACATTCATTTATGCATCCAAACAAATATATGGTTAATACATTACTGTCTCTTTGGCAGATGTACTTCAGATGATGGGACGTGCTGGCAGACCACAGTTCGATGACCAAGGAAAAGCTGTCATTCTAGTTCATGATATTAAGAAAGACTTCTACAAAAAATTCCTTTATGAACCTTTCCCAGTGGAATCAAGGTAAGGATAAAGCAATCAGAAAAGCTGATCAAACTATAAACAGTACTATAAATGAGGGGTAGATGAAAGGGAAACAAAATTTCTGTGCTGGGTATTTGCTAAATACTGGGATCAAGAGGAAGATAATTTAAAAAAAGAAATTACCCATCTTTATGTAGAAAAATCCTTTCTTCCATGAGTTTTGAAGCATTGCTGAGCTCGTCAGTCCAGTTAATTTCCAGTTAATAATACAAATGCCTCTCTGGTTCCGGGTGTTGTCTCAGACATGTGATAGCACAAATTACTCTTTAAGGGCAGTGTTTAGGACAACTGTACGTGACCCTCAGAACCCTCTTTGAAATTCTGTGACAAGTTCTTAATAGGAAAAAAACAAGGTGAGTTTCTTGCCCTTTTACCTGGAATATTTGTGTCATTATAGATACCACATTCTTGAAAATCTCGCAAATTCAAAGAGAACTCTACATGGTGTAAACTCTTACTAATACACTTTTAACATATCTTTCACTACAAAATTGCAATATTTTTTTGTCAGAAGTGTGGAAACACCACCTTTTTGCAGCCCCTCTGGACCTAGTTGATGCAGTCTGCTGTCCAGCATAATGTAATTTGTGCCTTGGTTTTGGTACTTTTAATATACTTAGTTGTTCAGTGAGAAGGCCAGCTAGTTACATTGGTCTCCTGTAGAGGCTTAGTTCATGGAGGAATGCTCAGACATCTAATAAAGCATGAACATTACTGAAAGCTTTTCTCAGTGACTGAGAATTCACAGTATTGTTCTCCTAAGGAAACTTTATCCCTCAACATCAGCGATAATGGGACTTCTATCTGCTCAGGAAATTTGTAGGAGTTTGAGGGTGCAATCCACCTTTGAAATGTAGTTGAAAGGGGCTGGTATATTTGAAAGTTAATTTGTGTGGTGCACAGACAGACATATAATTTTTGCAAACAAAGAATGTGGAGACATACACTTCATTTCCTTAGGAAACCACACTTTTTTTAACATAGAAATTGCACTTAGCACAAAAGGCTAGGAGTTGAACATCTCCAAAATGATAGCTAATAAGTCAAAAGAGTGGTGTGACTAAAATGTCGATGATACATCCAGACTGCATGGCACTAGCATAAACTAAGAAATATCTCTATTCATTAGTAAGTGGTATTTCTAAATAAAGAAATCATATCTTTGGTGTAACAGTAGTAATCACATCTTTGTTCTTGTTTGGAAGACTATAAATATTCTATGTCACTAGAAGCTCACTTTGTGTGTATATATTTACTTTGTAGTCTGATATATTCCATCTTTTACTATAAAAAAAGAATATTTGATAAATTTGCAGATGAAGAGTCACATATTAATAACAATCTCAAGAAGTTCTCTGTAGGTTGTGAACTGATTAACTTATATTTGTCTTGGTCTCTTTTATGATCAAGTATTTGAAGTAAGAGGCTTCATATCTTCAAAGAGAAACTTTTGGGGGTTTTTTGGGGTGTTTTTAGTTTTGGAATGCTTTCCCATCTGTTTTACCAAAGAGCAGATTTATCAGCTTTGTATAGTATTTCAAATTTGTAAAATTAAGCTTCATATTTTTTTAATTAACATTTTTTCTAAAAGCTATTGTCTACGTATTAGTTGCAAGACTTGAGTACTCAACTCATATAACAGGCCTTGTGCTCTCCCTGATCATGGGCCTGAAACACTGCACATTAGAAACAAAAGAAAAAGTACTCGTTATTGTTGAATAGCTGTTGAATCATCTGTCCAGTCTCTGTTGGATGATCTGTGTAGAACATCTGCAGTTATGACCCTTAGAAACATCCAGTCACCAGTACAGAGCTGTAAAACAGCTACTCATGCCAAATTATTCTTTACTTTTAGCAACAGGAAAAGAACACTGGGAGAAGAAAAAGGATTATAATATGAGAAAAATTAGGTTGAACCTTAAGGATATTTGCTATTCTCTGATTGAACTCTAGCCAGGCATGATCTCATTAGATACCCTAATGGAGGTCTTTGTTCCATTTAATGACAGAGTATTTTATTTTTTAAGAATCATTTTAAACTGCTTTTATTATTCTGTTTCTGGATTTAGATCTTTCTGGGTAAAAGTAGCTGCTCTTTTCTTTTTTCTTTTTTTTTTTTACATTGGATGAAGATGAGGCAAAATCTGGGGGAAGCTGTTTTGATGTAATTTTAATAGCCCTCAAGTATTTGTCGAGTATTAGCTAAGCTATTGCCACTGTTTCATTTCCTGTTTGTCTTTCCATATGATTCTCTATTGGATTAAATCAGCAGGATCATATGGTCAACATACAATATTCAGAAGTTACCACTGAGTAGCTCCATCTGAATACATTCCATGAACAACTTAAACTTGTGTATTCTTAGCCCAATCAAAAAATAATTCGAGCTTCATTCCACTATCATGTAAAGATGACTGACCTTGCAGTTACATTCCTCCTTCTTCTCCTCTTCTCTTTCACCGGAAGATAAATACATAATATTTTCAGATTAAAAGTAATAAACCTTTTAATGGACAACTCTACAAAATATATTGCCTGTCTTTGTCATGGTAAACTCAGCTAAATCCTTTTGTTTCCTGTTCTTCAGCTTGTTAGAGGTGCTGGCTGACCATTTGAATGCTGAAATTGCTGCTGGAACTATTACATCTAAGCAGGATGCAATGGATTATATCACCTGGACTTACTTCTTCCGTCGACTTATAATGAACCCAACGTGAGTATACAATACAAATGCAATTTAATCTCAAGGTAACTTGAGGTTAGAGTTGATCCAAAGGTGATCCGTCTACTGTTGGAGTCTAGAATACTTAGCAGTCTCCAGTGTAGGAGCATTATTGGCCCACATGTGGATTAAAACTTGTGTGCACTTTTTTTTTTTAATTTTTCCTCTAAATATAAATGCATTTTTGGCAGATAACTTTACAACTTAGTTACAACTATAAAATAGCCTTTTTGAGAGGGCTACATCAGCATCCCTAAAATAAAATTCCAGATTATCACATTCCTTCAGATATTGTATTTATAATGCAATACTTTTTTTTTAGCTACCACATTTATATGTTCTGCCCAGTTTTTTTAGAAAATTTATTAAGACTTGAACTTTCCTAATAAATGAGAGAATAACTATCAGCTGTTTCTCTGTGATAAAGTTTGCTTTCATTAGGATATCCTGGTGAAACCATGTGTGCAATATTTTCGATGATTGCTATCATCCTGCCTAGCTCCAGCTGGTATGCAGATCATGCTGAGCTGTTCCAGCAATGTAGCCTGCCTTTGCCACAACTCTATTTGGGGCAAATGGTATGTTATCTGTCGTGTGATCATTCATGTGATCATAATGTGGCAAATAAAGAATTAATCATTTCTATCACTAAGTATTTTTTGACATACTCCAGTGTGTTGTATTTCTGAAATCATGTTAATGTCCATAGCGTTTGGCCAGATTTTCAGCTGGGTGCTTTATGGGCAACTACTGCTGGGAGACTGCAGGTGATAAAATAATTTCCTTTAATTCTTTTTAAGTCTTTATTAGTTTTGAATTCTGCATCTAGTCCTCTGCTGAGAATTTCCCACAAAACAAACAGAATTTCCATCTAATCTTCTTGGGAAATAAAAAATGCAGTGTTAGAACTGTAAATTAAAGAAAACATATTCAATTTTCTCACTTCGTAGCTAAGACAATGCATACATTTCTGTGGAAGATATTTCTCCTCTGAGAATGACAAACAGTTCAATTCTGATTTTGTATAGGTTAGATGTTACACTTTTTTAGTATAAAGAATAAGTACTGTTACTTTAAAATGTCTTGCTCGTGAATTGCTTTGGTAAAGTTCTTTAGTTGATTTGGTTTTGGCAAGCTTTGATCATGTAGTATCTGTGGTAGGTAGATTTTTTTTAGACACAACATATAGCCAGAAGATAAGTGTAGAATATAGAAATATCATTGCTTGATTTAATAGCAAGCTCTTCCCAATATAAAAGAAGGTTTCCACTTGAGTATGAGGTTGACATGTTCACTGACGGTCATTTTTTCTCTGCAGTTTGTTTGTTGTCATGGAAAGATAAATCTGGAGTTTCCACAATTTCAACTTTAAAGCAAAAGTTCTGTTGTTCTGAGAGGATTGTGGAAAGAAAGTTATGGGGGAAGAAAAAAAACCCCAAACATTTCATAATGAGATGTAAAGCCTTTGTAGTGAGAAGCAAGATGAACAGATCTTGACTAGTCATAACTATAATGGCAGGATAGAAATGAATATTGCAGTTTCTAATGAAATTGAAGTTTGGAGTCTTTCATTGGAATGCCACACATGCGGGTTGGAACGGTTAACAAGTTGAGCTGCTTTACCCCCTGTATCATCCACACAGGTACTCGGCATTCCTTCTGTATTCAGTCATGTAGGGTGAAAAATTAAGGATATTATTGACTCTGTCAAAGAGGTCACTTCTAGATACCAAGCACAAATGTAATGGATGTTCATGCATTCCATTCTTCGACATGATAGTAATATTAAGTTTCACCCAAAGCTACTAAACTAGCCAGTTAGTAGTTTTCCTGGACCTACTATTTGTGGTATTTTCAGACCTTCTGCAAGCCAAGCAAGCAGTTCCAGCATGGTCACTGTTTGAATGAGATACATCCCAGGAAAACTGAAGACAGACTTTGTGGACAGAAGTCAGTGTTTGTTGAGATATCTTTGAATAAGCTGGAATATGGTAATGGAGTTTCCTGTGCCATAAATGAGCATATGAAATGATTGATATTACCAAACAAGAGCTATTTGTGGCTGTTAATAATCCAAATATTTTAGGGTTTAATTTTTTCAAAATAGTTGGAGCACAATTGCTGGGTTTTGGTTTAGGTGGTTACACAATAGCCATTCCTTGTCGCTTGATAGAGGTGTTCTTTATCGTGTCCTGCCCTGAAGCAATTTTGTTGACTTTCTCTTCACTGTGAAACAAGAACTATTTTCTAGACAGCAGGTGATTGTACCTTAGTGGTGAATAAGTAATTTCCATATGCATGATTAGTAAATTGCCTTGGGATTCATTGGCATAAAAGTCATCGCATGTGATGCTGTAAATCCCCGAAATAATGGGCTTAGATAATATGCAGAAGATTTATATTCTCATTTATTGCGAGTTTTAGCTACTTGTATATTAAAGCTGCATAAACAAATACAGGATCATCCTATTCCAGTCCAGTATCATAAAATGCCTACAATTTGTACTACTGAAGTACTGGTAGTCTACCTTTGTTACAAGAAAGAGATCCAAGTATCTTTTTCCTCTTAGTATCCAGGTTTCTTCTAAACATGAAGTCATTATGGAAGTTTTTATGGCAACCTTGACATACTTTGTTGAACTTGTAATGGTGGTTGTTGAAAAATCTTTGCATGCTAAAATACTTCTTTTTATCAAACCATTTTGATTATCTTGTTTGATGAACCCGTGCCTCTTGAAATCTGTGGAATGGGTTTTAACTGTCTAGGTAAGAGGACTAGTTGAGCTGTTGATTTGGGGGAGCAGAGCAGCTGAGTGCTAGTTTTGTTCAGAGGCATGACAACTAGTCACGCTCATGCTGTTCAGGAGATGACATGCAAATGACAGGGGTGGTCCAAATGAAATGTTTATCAAAGTGTTTCAGTCTCCATATCCAGTGTTTCTTCCCTGTTCTTCCCTTCCCTCAAAACAATTACTCCTAAATGCAGAGTTTTTTGAATTTGCATGTCAAGTCACAGTTTCTGTACTACTTAGTCAAGTAGTACATGTTCTCCTTTCCACATAGAACTGTAGTCACTGTGTTCTTTACTTAGTCAAGGTCATAAAAGATAGATCAGCAAAGTGCCTTGTTCTTTGCAAGGGACTATTTTAACAGGCTCATCTATCTCCATTCCTTGGCTGAAATGCCTTGATTATTTTGTTCTTTTACCCTTATAAAAGATTCTAATCTGCAACTTTCTACAAAAGAGAAATGGCCATGGTAAACATTTTCTGTAAATCAGGTTGTGATATTTTCCAGATACATGTGCAGTAGAAGAGAAATAGGAATTTGCAACATATGTAAAGTTAAGCAGAATCAGCTTTCGTTTGGAAAGTTAATTTTTAGATATCCTGAGAGCACACACCACATCACTATTAAAATGTGTGTGACTGTTTATGTATTTATATATGAGAGTGCACTTAAGAAATCAGTTTTCTATGTAAATTCCTTGTGAAAACCTGAAAAAAGATATTTTATTAATTCATTCTGAGAATTATTGTTACGAGGTTTTTTTCACTTTATGTCAGTTTTACAAAGTTTTCTGGAGTAAATGAGTAATACCGTATAAATTATAATCTCAGATTGATGCATTTATGTTCAACTTTAAATTTCATTTTCTCAGTATGATTAGCTGAGCATGTGAATAAAACATCTGAATACAAATTATGATTATATACTGTTGCAATATAGTTTGTGCTATTATGATGACAGGTAATATCGAGAAGTCAGTCAGAATGGAATACATACGTATTTCAGTGACAAAATCACAGTTATTCAGAATTTTAGGGTTAGTTTGGAATTGTATCATAAGGGTGATTACTGAAGAAAGTTAAATTAGCAAAGATTAAGAGATAAAATGGAAAAGTTTGGCAGTAGCTATTAATGGAAACTAGAAAATGCAAGTATATTACACTGCACTGATTACCAATATGCATATTTTGAGTCGGTAGACAGATATTTTGCAAGGTGGACTCTTCCTTTTATGGTGACATTTAGATCTGTTTGCATGTACAGGTACATATGCATGTATATGTATTTAATAAATGACAGCTATAGGCATTATTATGAATTTCATAACAAGAGTTTGTTCTTTGGAATTATTAGGATCACAGTGATGTGAAAAGTACAAGAATGTAGTTCATGGTGCAGTATTACCAAATATTCAGACAAATAAAGTTTTGCTGGGTCTTTCAGACAGGGAAGCCCCAGGCTGCTGAGTATTTGAGCTGCCTCCTGCTTCCCAGTCTGCTGCAGTCTTAGGTGAGAATACAAAGCTGAAGACCCTGCATCTCCCCATTCAGAAAGCAAATTCACATAATTGTCTCCCTACTCTTGGATATGGTTTACCTGTGGAAATTATCTGTTGGAATATATGATCAGAAAAAGAAATGTCTGATCAATATGTAAGCAAATTTACATGTGCCTATTACCTCTCATTTCTCCTGAATGCATCCTGGGAGATAAACTGTCTTGTAAATGTTATAATTAGAAGCACTGATGTGGAGGTAAATACCTTGCTGATGTCAGAGAAATTAAACTTTTTTTCTTTTAAAGGACTGCAATGTACAGTATACTAAAAGCTGATTAAAGATAGCAATGTATCTATTTCTCCTGCCTGGCATATGCAAATATATGGATGCAAGAAAATACAATAGAAGTAAAATACAGAAAGACATTACTGTCTGCAGCGTTTGTGCACTCTGTAGCGCATTTTGGCAAGCCAGTCACGGACTCCAGAGTCAGTCAGTAATGTCTTAACAACAGAAGTGAGTTGGTACATTGGATCATATCTCTCTGGTTATGAAGGTTTTCCATGGCACTATTTGAAGATGACAGCTGTTTGAAGGCCACAAGCTGATGAAAGTAAATATAAATGATGACTGCAGTAAAGGGACTTAGAAAAAATTACTTTGCTCCCCCATACTTGTTCATAACAAAATTCTGCTTTCAGAACTGCAAAATCTTGGAAAGCACACTTCCTTGCTATCAAGTGAATGCTGTGGATTCACCTTTTCGTGCATTTGCTTCAAAAGGACTACTGACTAGCAAGTTCTTTCTTTTAATATTTTTGGCTGACTCTTGTCACTGATTTTCATTATGTGTGTCGCTATTACCACCGTATAATCTGAACATAAAAAACATGGTGCTGTAACAAATGACTCCACAGCATTGACAGTTATAGCAGGACCATTTCAAGGCTGATGAAAAATTTCCCAGAGAGATCTCAGGTCAGGTTTACATAAGTTAAACAGGAAATGATTGCCACCATTCACATTAAATCCTAAATGTTTTGTGTAACTTCATCTACATTTTATGTTCCTGCACGTCTCTCTGTCTCTCTCAGCTGATGAAATTCCACACTTCCTTAGATTAGAGAAATAAGTTCATGTTTCACAATTTGTTGTTCTTTCTAAGCTCTACAAGGTTTGGGGATTTTAAATATGTTATCTAAAAGATAATAAAAGGTTCCTTCAGTTTTTGATTGTTTAAATTTTACATACTTTGTAAATTTTTATGATACCTTGGGGTTTGTTACTGCTTTTTCCCTATGGACTACTAATGGAAGTTAGCCTGTCTAGCCCATGTGCTAGATGCTGTTAGGATAAAACTGCCTTTGACTTTCACACCTCTCAGGGGACGAGTAATTGTTGTGTTCAAACAGCCTGTAATTGTGATCCCGCTGGCTTTCTCAGTACGCTTCTGGCTATTAGAATCATTAAACAACTCAGCACCTGTTAACAGCATTGTAAATATTCAACCCTGCTTGTGTGCAGGTTGAGTCCAATATAGGAGAAGGCTTACAGAGCCCAGCCTCATAAATTAGAGCTTCTGACAAGTCAATTATTGTGAAACTGGGCTTCACTGTGAAATAAATGAAATGGTGTGCTGATAAAAAGGTAGGCTGGCTGTTTATAGCAAACGGGAAATAATGACTAGATGATTCAATGCAGTGAGCATGAAACTGCATTGTTTTTATTCTTTATCTGTAATTAAATAGTTAGGTAATATTGCTTCAAAGAGGAACTCACGTATGATGCAGTTTTTATACTTGGAACATACCAACATGTAGAATTCAACTTGCATTTATTCCTGGGCATTGAAATCTGATGTCATGATACCTCTGTTTTCACTAATGATTTTAGCACAGTCTTTCAAGATGAATGGCTTTGATTTTTATTAGAGGAAAATCTGCTGTATGACCAAGAAGCTCCTGTGGGTGTGCTCAAAATTATATCTACCTCATTACAGATAGTAGTTAAAACATACTGGTACCACTTAATTGAAGATTACAAACCATTTAAATTTGTCTTTATATTGCTGGTTTTTGCATTAGGCAGCTAGATATTTACTCCTTTGACAAAAAATTACTAAAAAGCATCAAATTTTAAATTCACAAAATTTTTTTAAAGGCATTATAAATGCCTTTATGATTACAACTTCAGTATGAAATACTGCAAATTAGGCAGAGCACAAGATAAAAGCTGTTTGAATTAGTGTCTTAAATTACAGTCTGAGAAAAGAATTTCAGTGTATTGCCCATGTTTGTTCTTTTGTTTTATCAGTATTCATCATCAATGTTATGGTATTGCAAATAAAGTTGCTGAAATTATGGTGAAAGTCTGAATACTGTGACAACAAAGTGCCTTAATTATAAGCATTTCAGTAGTGTTCTATTCAATTCAGAGAAAAATACTAATGAATCATTAGTGGTTTAGGGCTATAAAATAGAAAATCTTTTTCACCTCCTTAAACAACTTATCTAGCTAATTTGCTCAATTATTTTCAGAAGGTAAACAAAATTTTACAAAGTCATTTCTGCTAATAACCAGAAAATAAATGTGTTCAGTGATGTCAGGCAGATAAAAGGGGCAGATTGAAATTTTGACCATTTTGTATTATCAGTATATTACTTAAGCAAATTTAAAAGGGGACTCATGATTTTTAGGTTGCATCAAAAACATTATTAGAGTAATTTTTCTACAAATGAGTTTTCTTTGCATGAGGCTGATAATATATGGCTGTCTACCATATAAAACATTTTAGCTAATACAAATATTTCTGTTAGTTTCATTTGGTTTTGGACAATAGCTGTGTCTTAAGCATTTGAGATCATCTCAGCATGAACCCATATACAATGTCACAGAGTTGAATACTTCACTGCCCTGCATTCGTTGTTGTCTAATATAGCTGACTGTTATAAGAACACATTTTTAAAATCTTTTTCTTACAATAATACTGGTTTACTCCAACTCTACCCACTTATAAATGAACTTTCAAAGCTTCAGAGAATTAATCTCATACTTTGGGATTAATAGCAAGAGGAAAAAATCTGAAAATTACAATACTGCTGTTTAACATTCAGGCTTTTTTTCGGTTATGCTACTGCTATTTAAAGAAATGTATGTTAAAAACTTTGAGAAAATAATAATGCAAATCAGATTCTTTAAATTAAGCAGTTATAGAAGGATGTTTGTAGTATTTAAATATGCAATTCCATCTTTTGAAATTTGCAAACAGCAGCATTACAGTAAATTATATAGAGCGTAACTCACAGAATGGGATTCATCTGCCCAAATATAGCATCAACAACTGTTGTTATCTAAAGTTCTATTTTTTTCCATCAGTGATTACATTTCACCTCATGCTAAAGCAGATATTTGAAATATTTCACGTGAATACCATTCTGCGAGTGCACATTTCTTTCCATTGGCTGTGAAGGGAGTTAAAAAACCTAACTTAGGTGCAGCTGTAACTTTGTAAAATTGGCTAAAATGAGTCTCAGCACACTGTTTTGCAGCCTGTTGTTCACCTGCACAAAACAGCATTGGAAGAACCTACTCTCCATTATAGCGTATGGTGTCGTTTCAAAGTGGGAGTACATTGAAACACTAGGAAATTTTGGTAAAGCAGATAGGTAGAACAAAGGAGCATCTTTCATCATTGCACCGATCTCAGTAGTCTATTTGTGCCACAGTATTTGACAAAATTAATTGAGCAGGGACTTCCTCTTTTTTTGTGCTTTTTAACAATTCAGGAAATCATCAAATTTTATGTTTGTTTTAATTCTGCTTTGAAATTGCATTATTTAATTGCTTAAATTCAAAATTTTAAAACTTTCTAAGCATGCTCAGTTTATTGCTCATTGAACTTAACTGTTACTTTTTGAATTGGTGCCTTTGTTAAATCTAGGGACACAAGTTCTTACTGCATTTTTATCTGGAGTAAAACTTCTCGTTGAAATTATGTTAGTTTGTATGACTAAAATCTTATAATACACCTCAAGTTCTACTGTTAAGGAGCAAACTTCAGTCACTGCGTCTTTTTTATATGCTGACATAAAAGTGTGGTTTGGCACACTTTATAGACATTTTTCCTTCATACAGAGAACTAAGAGCCATTGTGACTATATAGTTTACCTAAACATTTTATCTGACAGTGAACATGTGAAGTAACCACATTAATAAATACCCTATTTCTTTTTTGAGCAATTTTGACTTTGAGAATAAAACATCACAGAAATATAACACCGATATATGGACTGGTGTAAGTTTACATTTTCAAGAGATGTCACTATATGCCTAGTTTTTACTCTCAGAGTTGCAGGATGTAAGAACAGTTGCTCTCCTGTGTGGGTTCTCTTCCTTTCTCTTGAAGTTAAAATACTGTCACTTGTGTTAGCACTGCTTGTTCACTTTCATGCTTTTCAGGAAAGTGTACCTATGAAATCAGGAAAATTTTCCCACTAACAAAATAGAGCCAGTCCTGTTCTGTTTGTTTCAACCTTTCTATTAATAGATGGACAAATTGCCATCCTTCCATATATACATGCTTGTCTCATGTTGGTTCCTCCCACAAACCTTTAAGAATCATGGATTTCTTGTTAGTCTTTATAAAGAAATAATACTGTGTTTAATTGTTTAATGTGGATATTTGCTGTTCCAAGTATGTGTGTATTGTAGAAGCCTTGTAAGTTTTCCTGCAAGACATTGTTAAAAATCTTCATGTAATGCATCCGTTTTCAATTTATCTAGTTACTATAGCTTGGATGATGTGAGCCATGACACTATGAATAAGTACCTCTCAAGCCTTGTTGAGAAATCCCTGTTTGATTTGGAAGGCTCCTACTGTATTGAAGTTGGGGAGGTAAGTCTAATCTGTGCCTTACAAGATTCAGTAAAATACATGCGCCTAAAAGTTGTAAACAGCAAGATACATACTCCTTGAAATGAGATGTTAGAGTTTGTCTGTGGAGCTCTTTGTAAGACTTATGTTGAAAACTTGTGGCTAAATTATGATTCTAATTGGCTTTTGCTGTTCTCTCTTAAAAGTAGTCTTAGCATATTTCACAGTTGCGTAGGAACACATTATATTGAACCGCCTAGGAACTCTGTGTATTTAATTCTTCTTCTTACAGGATAATCGCAGCATTGAACCCCTGACATACGGCCGTATTGCCTCCTATTACTATTTGAAGCATCCAACTATTGGGATGTTCAAAGATCAGCTGAAACCTGAAAGCAACATTGAAGAACTGCTCTTAATTCTGACAGTAAGTGCTGATATTTTCCTAGCTTATACATATTTTTTACTCTTAAAAACGTAAGTATATGAAAAAATACCCCAAAATAAAGAAAAGCCTTTCTTCACTGGTCTCTCATTTAATTTTTTTATTGTTTTGGGAAATATACCTGAATCATTTTTGATGTTTCAAGTGTTTCATCTAATCAGTACATCAAAATTACTTTATACACCTCTTTCCCTTCTACGTCCCTTCATAGTGCTCAGGATCTATAGAAATCGGATATTTGTCTTTTCTAAGTTAGGTATAACACTAAAATGCCAGAGTAATAACTGCATATCCTAAATCTGTAGCAGGACGGTCTCTTTGTCCTGGAACAGTCTGGAAGATACAGCAGCTTTAAGAAGTAAGGGAAACATATCGGAAGCACCTCCTTCCTAAAATGTCCGCTTTTCCTTCTCCCAGCCGCCTCACAATCCTTGAGGCCATAACCTGCAATAACACCATATTCCAGAGTTAGTCTAGAGACTGTTTAATAAAGAAGTGCAATGCAAGGCCAAGGAGACAGTGTACAATGCACTGTGTTAGTATTAAATTCTCACTGTAAAAGAATCCGGGTTTACTCCATTTTCCTTTTTAAAGGAAACTTAAGTAGTTATAACTACAGAATCTCCTTTTTCAAAATGGTGTAACTCTACTTATACAAACATATTTCAAAACAAGAAGTTCCTGAATATTATCCAGAAAAACCTTATTTGTGTCCACATTCGATTATATTAGTTACATTATATATATTATACCAGTGGCCCAAATTCAGTAATATTCTAATTCTTAGCTTCAAAATTTAGAGTCTCATCTTAACGGTATTTATGTATGTTAATTTTATATTCATTATTGTTTTGGCATGCTGCCAAAACTTCTCTGAGGAGAAATACAAGAAGTTAAAATAGTGCTCTTCAACAGTTTGCAACTCAACAAAACCTGATCAGCATTTTATGGCACTAGGAAAACTACTTTTCTAATACGGAGACTTTTCTTCCTGATAAATTTGAAGCACCTGCTGCAAACATTCAGAGTGTTACAGCTCAGAAATAAAAGCCACAATAATATTTTATAATGGAAAGTGTTATACAGCCTAAATAGGGGAATTGCTATCACTGACCCTGCAGTATCTGATGTTCTGCTGTCAGAAAACATTGCAATTACATGAAATGAAATCCAGTGTATTCGGCTGAATTCTAAATGGTAATCATCCACAATACCTAGATATGCTGTGTGTAAAATAACTGAAATTTTAAGAAGAAATACCCACATGTGAACAGAAGTTAAATAATACAATGTTAAGTATTCAAGAAGACAGCTTTACTCCAGCTGGTGTCTCTTCAAAATCTCTTCTCTCTAGAGAAAATTTTCTCCACCTAGAAGCATCAGGATTGTTTTTTCAAACAAATTTGGGCAGGGAAGGTTTGAGAATAGCATTAGCAGAGATGGCATTTCATAACACTGCCTAAGCTAGTGAGCAGCATATGGAAGAGGAGTGATGGAAGCAGAACCTAGTGTTGCCTGTCTTAAAGTCAGAGCTCCTCATCTATCTGAATTGCTTGCATTCATGAAGTGCAAAATTAATTGGTAAATATTTCCGTTGTAGATGAAACTGAGGACTCTAATGTTGGACAGAGATTGTAAAATTTTAAATTAATTAATCATGCTTTAATTTTTTCTAATTTATTTTTTTCCTGGAAATATAATCTTGGAAGTTGTCCATTTACAGTCTTAACAGGAATGAGACTAAAACCAAAATTGCTTAGGGGTCAAAATGCACCACATGTATCAATTTAAAAGATGAAAAGGATGTACAAGTGCTGGATGCCATTAAGAGCTGACAGTTCTTGCTTACTTTTGATGCGGATGTTGATTTTCATAATCAGTAGTGGAACTACTGTTCTGTCTTGTGGAAGGTGTAAATTGAAAGGGGTTTCTTTCAATCTGATGTAGTGTTGAAAAGAAGTGCCATTTCAACAGTTATTGCCAAGGATTTTTTTTTCCCCTAAACACTGCACATTAATGAGTTTTATAATTACAGCAGTTGCTTCACACCTCTATTGTTAACCAATGACATTACATCTGCCTCACTCCACTGTTGCCCTCCTCCTTCTTATTGAAGCATTTAGCAGTTTTGGCAATAGGGAATTACATGGCATGGGGTAAGTAGTCTAATTAGGTATAAGTGAAAATCCTGAGGGAAAAGGATGTTTAAAAAGTAATTTGAAGAATCTCTTAATGATGCTGGAACAGAAAGCTGTAGCTATAGTACAAAAAGGCCTGTTACCATTACAAAAATAATTGTAATTGTGGTTATTCTGCTGATCACTCAGCTTTAAAGTTTTGGATTTTGGACTGTGTTTTTTAAGAATAACCGTGCAAGTATTTCTCGTGCAGTTGCAGGATTTTGTAGATGTAACACTTATTATTTGTTGGAGTTTTTCATAAGCTTGCAAACCTTTAGATATTTACAAGTTTCTGATGTATATAAGGAAGACAGACATGAACAATTTGAACAAAGAAAATCTTGATTTTGGGGTTTGAAATGGGATGCATGCCAAATACATATGTAACTTGAAAAGGAGCAAAAGTTTGTTTAAAACAAAACCAGGAAAAAAGCAAGATTTCATTCAAGAATTTAGAAATTTAGGATTGTATTAAGGGGTTTAAATCTGAATTTGATAAAGGGATTTTGAGTTTCAGGTTGATATTTTTCCGTGCTGATGGAAGTGTTTAAAATTCAGGATTGTTCACCAGTGAGTTATCAAGGAATCTTTACAACTCACATGAAAAAATAGTTGTGAGTCATCTTGTTTCTAGTGTTGATGGATCCCGCACAAAAGTTAAGCGATAGCAGGATTTGTTTCCACTTAGTAGTCGAGACCACTCATAGTCTTCTCCAGTGTCTGTTCTTTTCTCTGTTTTTGTTTTATCTTTTCATTTTGATCATCTGCCAGCATTTTACAAGATCAAATGAATTTTTTTTCCAGTCTTGTGTAGGGATTGAAGTATTCATAACATGAACAGGAATATGGCACACGGGAACAGCCCTATAGTCACTTCAGAAATATACAGTAATAAGGGATTCAAATAGGTGGGAGACAGTCCCCTCACAGTTTCCCTGCTCCTCTCAGTAAATCTGTACCCGAGATGTTTAAGCTGTCTTGGGTTTGCAGTTGGCAGGTGGAATTTCAGATTTAGTTATTTTTGTCACTGGCTTGTGCTAGTGGACCTGTATTTTTTTCTGAGAGAAAATGTTTGATGCTTTTCCATAGAGCTTTCTTTAAAACTTTCCTAACCGTGCTCAGACAGGAGTAATCCAAATGAGCTTAATCACTGTTGAGTTATGGTGCTTCTTGCATTAAGTATTATTGATGAGAAAGTGTTCATGAATTATTACTGACAGGCTGGATTTCCCTGAGGTACCTAAAGACTGTTTCCTTTAATTTTGATAGTTAGGTGCAGAGATTAAAAAAGAGGTCTAGGTAAAAAACAATGATAGATACTTTAGGGTAATTCTTGTCTTTTTCTGCACAAATGTTTTTAAAATCAAATAGAGATTTGTTGTACCTCGAGGAAAAAAGTCTGTCTTGCTGATGGATCAGGACTGTGCTAGCTAGATCCACTAGTTTCATGGTTGTTGGTGATTTGTTACTATACTTATCTTGTTATCTGGTTAATATTCCTATTTACAGAGCAAACAATTTGTCATACCTGCCCATACCAGACAGTGAAGAGGAGAACGTTATTACCGTCTTTCATCACTTGTTTTATCTGCATGTTGTCCTTGATTTGTTTTTTTTTAATTCTCCTACAAAAGAGAACTGATTGGTTTTCATGTGCCTACTGCTGTCTTTAATGTAAACTGCTTATAAGAGAGTGGTTTCTTTCATTATAAAAGGGAGCTTAGAGAGAGAACAACATGGTATTTTTGTTATAGTGGGGCATATGTGTCTGTCTTTCTGTGATATAAAGGTGGACATAGAAGTTTGTTATTCACATGCCTCTTCCCTATGTTTCTTTCTGAATATTGATATGGCTACACTAGCTTATATTAGACTAAGTAATTTGGAACTCAGCAGAAAATCTGTCATTGCTGAAGTCACAGATTTGGAAGGTATAAGGAGGAGGTTCATGAAACAGGCACTCTCCATCCCAGATACATAGATAACAATAGAGTAAAGTTATTAATACCTTATCTGTCTTTCATTACCTGGTAGGTATTTGTACTATGAGAATCTAGATAACTCAATTAACCTGTAGCTTTATTTTCTGTTCATCATTGTTGGCAATTCCCATTCTAACCAGGGAAATACATGATTCTTTGTAAATATTTACACTCAGTCTAAAATAATTTTATTTCTGTATCGAGATTCTATTGCTCTATTGCATTGGTCTCCAATGAAGGGGCCACAAAGGTTTTTGACTTAGTGATAAACCATCTTTTCAACAGGTTTCCAGTTAAACACCAGAGAAGGAGGAATTAATACGTTACAAAAATACTGTCAAAAAATAAGCTAATGTGATCTGTTTTGTGTAATATTTTCTCTGCAAGCCATGGCAGAAACATTGCTTTTAGGATTTTTTAAGATATTATGTAAAACTGGATTGCTGGTCTTCAGTCATTTCAGAAAAAAATCAGATCACTCTTCCTAAGTCAGTCAGTGTTTACAGTTACTGTAAAATGACATTTGCACCTAATTTAGAAGAAAATAAAGGTTCTACTATGATTTTCTTCAAGGCACAAATGCACAGCAAAACTATATTCATGAAGTTATTCTTTTTTGAATATGACATTTCAGTGTCAAGAATAGAAATACTTTATAATGTAACATTTATGTCAGATGGAAAGCAATTGTTACATACTAGTTTTTAAAGAACTTCCATGTTTAATTTCACATCTATTATACATTCTCAACAATATGAACATGGTTGCTGTGGCCTCAGCTGTCATTCATATTTTAATAACAGAAGAAATATTTTGTATATTCTTAACAGAAGAAAGCTGTTACCTCTTATCATTAAATCTTTTCTTTACAATAAATCCACATGAAGGACTGTTCAATACATAAATTTCATCCTAAACACAGGCATTTTCAGGATCATTTAGTTCATTTTTATATAGTCTATATTCTTTGGCTTTTAACATGTTAAAACATTTGTTCTTCCGTTCCGACTTGAAACATCTAGATGGTATCACAGTGTGTTTGATAAAATAGTTCAAATTTGGGAATGGTGTTGGGGTTCATGAAAATAAAACAACATGCTATAGTGAATTTCAATAGCATACAAATGTCATCATCTATATCCAGTATATTCAAAAATATCTTGTACTTAGCAGAAAAAGTACTTATATGGATACTCATACATTTAATTTGTCTTGATTTTTCTTTAGTTCCAGTAGATGGAGCAGTTTTTAATGTTGCTGTAGTACTTGAATATAGAAATTTTTTTCTAACGTCATGACACAACTGTTTCCTGGGTTTCTGTTTCCAAATGATTGTTTGAGTTTTAGTTTGAAAGCATGATATGCTGGCTGTCTTTCCAGGAAAGCACAGTCCGTTGGTAAATCAAGGTAACAATGCCCACCACTGACAGCTAACGGAACATGGCATAAGTCTTCCATTTTTATGGCATCAATAAGAAAGAATTACAGTCAAAACCAGAAAATACGAAACCTTCCCATCTCCAGTAAGCATAACTTTCTAACCTCCGATTAACAGATCTCCTTTGTTTTCCTGTCTAATCTCCTTACTCAATTTCTGTCATTATGTGCCAGTTTAAAAAAACTAAAAAAAAACCAAAACAGAAAAACAACAAAATTAACCAAATCAGTATTCAGGAAAGTTAAAACAAAACCTGTTTTAAAGTTGTAGTTAAAGGTTTCTGACATCCATTTCCCACAAGGAAAGCCATAAAAGAAAAACTGTTTTCTTGGATATAATATAGTTTTTTGGTTAGGTTTTTTTATTTGCCTTGATTGCAGTGCAACATCCCTGGGAAAAATCTCTGAAATGTGGTAGTAGAAGGCAGCAGCCTCAGGCTATGTCCCCATTTCAAACAGCTGCTTTAGAAACTGTTTCCATCAGAAAAATGAGGAAATAAATTCCTTTAACAGGATGCAGTTATAGCAGCAAAACACTCATTTTTACCAATGGAGAGTATTTTGATGAGCCTCGTGAACAGAAGTACTGTCCTGGTCTGGTGCTTACAAAGGTGAGTGTTGGCTGCCATCTGTGGAAAATCAGTGTTTGCCCTTGGTACATATGGTAGGAACAAGTTCAGTGACAGCAAGTTTGGTTTAGCTGAGTGCTCAGAGCTGCAGGCAATTCAACCATGGACCGTTTATTTGTTTGTCTATTTTAGCCCAAACACCTTTTACTTACCACTTGGCAGTTAGAATTGTAGCCACCGTCATGCAAGATTTCAAATTATACATAGCTGTGTACACGCAGCCACTACTTGGGAATGTATTCATACAGAAAATGAAATGGGTTTTTTTTCAGCAGTCGTGTCATATGGCTCAGTTTTCAAATATACAATATATTTGTTGAAATAATGTTCATGTTTTTTGAAACAAAACTGAGGTTCTCAATGGTGTCTTTATTAAGGTAAAGCTGAACATTTTATAATCTGCAATGCTGCTTTGATAAATGGCCATGTGTTCTCATGTCCCAAATACTCCTGCAGGAAGTCTTACAAGCTCAGTGTGCCTTTAGCAAGGCAGTTCAAGTTCTACCTACTTTCTTCCTCCCAATTTGTAATTGAAGCACGATAAGCAAATTTTGGGCCTTTTGCATCCTGCAGTTCTTTTGTCTTCACTGGCTTCTGGGTAATGCCTTTGCTTTTGATAGAGTTATACAGTTGTACTGTAACAGTTAGCAATCATACTGATGAATATGTTTTCACAGAATACAGTTCATTAGTGACACCAACTGGGCTGTACAGACTGCAGTTTTAAGGCATAAAAATATTTTTTTCTGTCAGCATAGAAGTTTTTTCTTTTAAAACTGTTAAAAGAGGATGACATATTGTAGCTTGTTCTCTGATTGGAACAGAAACTTCAGGATAAGGATTGGTTTGGCTGAAATAATTACGTCATACAAGATTGGTGTCCAGCATATATTGTTCCTTTAGCACAGTAGTTTTTTTTTAAAAAAGAACATAAGAGGATTACTGATCAGTCATTAATGAAATATCTGACTTGTATTTTCCTATTTACATTTAGATTCTTTCTTTCTCTCATTTTCTNTTTTTTTTTTTTTTTTGTGATGGGACCTATCTAGCTTCAGAAATTGAATTTTGTTTTAAATGTTGTATATTGTCAGAGATGGATTTTTAAGGAATCAGCCTCTTGTAATATTTGTCTAATAGATGTTTATTTCACAGTTACTTAGGTATGCTACCTATAATGCTAGAAGAAATTGCAGAGGGATTTTTGCTACCTAAAGGCCTAAACTTCTCCTAGCATTTGAAAAAATTTGTATATATATATTTGGAAATTTAGCGTACCATAGGAAGATTGCTTTTAGAGAACAGTTGCAGATTTTCTTCACCTCTGCAGCTTAATGAATGTAAGCAAGGCATTAAGCAAAGTACTAGAATCTATGTGTGGGAAAACCATCAAATTATGCACTTTTATAAGTATTTTTTTCTGGGGTAATGGTCAAATTCAGCTTTCCTTAATGGACAGTAGGCCATTGTGCTTTCCATGGGAGAGTGAAATCAGACATCACCAATTTGTCTGGGTTGCCCACATGCCAACTTCCACTTCCACTGCCTTTCCTTTCTGTCTTCTAATGGAAAAGAGTAGCAAAACAGCAGAGATTACTCAAACTACTAGTTTTCATAAAGAGAAAATATCTCAAGTCTATTCCTCTCACCTTATGGGATGAGAAAATGGCTAAAATCCTTCTCACAACGGGCCTCTTAAATGTTTCTCCTGGCAGGATGAAGGCATGTCTCCATGTTCGCTTATGAAATGCGTGCATACATGTCTCTTGACAAAATGTTTGTTAGGTAGAACTGATGCATACACTATTAAGCAATTTTATCTTAAACATTAAATCACTGAATGCACAGTATTTTGTAGGTTAGGGAGATGAATTTCAACTGGTTTATCATTTGCTTAAGGCAACAAACAACACGAGGTGTAGACAAAAGGTTATTTTTTCCTTTATATATGATTGTCTTAATATTTACTAAATGCAGTCATATAAGATGCTAATTTTTAATACTTCTTTAGCTACAAGAATGCATGTTTGCTTTCTCTTAGTTCACACAGAACAGATGGATGCTCGACTGCCTGCTAATCCACAGCTGGAATGGTTTCAGCGGTTTCCACGTTGCTGGGTTAGAGTGGCTTTTCTAGTGGACTGAGAGGGCAGCAAGAGAGGGATATCATTATTCATCAGTATCCCAGTGGGATCGCTGCCAGCAGAGATTAATTTTTTCTGTTATGCTTGTAAAACAAGCTCAGGTGGAGTCTCTAATCCTCAGGGCACGGGTGGCAGATCAAGGAAGATGCTACAAAGCTAGTTAATTTTCAGATTCTAGGGGAAACAGAAGCTCTGTTAGATGTATAAATACATGATTGCAAATTTAAGTAGCTCAAATCCAAATGGGATCTTCCTAGACATCTGGTCCTGAAAATCTCTGTTTTCTTTGTCTTTTAAAATAAGTTCTTAAAACTTTAGGCCAGAGGCAAAATAGCTGCAACTCTCTTAATCATCTGTTATCTTTCCTTTTTTTAATATTTTTTTTTTAATACAGGTCTTACAGTGTACTTTAGATGAATGCCTTTATTTATGGGTAGGAAAGACACGGTATGTGTCTGTGCAGGAACAGAGTATTCTCACAATTTGGTATGTAGTGAATGTCACCAAGAAAATTACTTGCCATCGAAAAAGGGTTAGATATGCCCTAGTAATGCATGGTACGTCCCATTTTGGGAGTGGCATGTCCTGGTAAGGTCCAGCATGGTACAAGGACAATTTTGTTATTCTTTGTATTGGACCGGTCATCATTCATGACAAAAATGTAGATAGACAAAAATGTAGATAGAACTCAAATCAAGCACTCTGAAATACTCACAGATTGTCTATTTGTTTAATAGACATCAAATGTTTTTTCTTTACTGACTTTTTTGTTTCCTCAGTAATTACCCTTCTTTCCCACCCTTGTAATTACCAGTGTCTTCCATCTATGTATTTCCCTGTAGCTCTTGAGTTGTTCAAAACATTGGGTCAGATTTTCAAGCAATGTTAATCCACATAGTTACACTGAAATGAATGGAGATGTGCCAGTTTTTATCAGCAGGGAACTACCCTTATTGAAATTTACTTGCAACAGCTGTCATTTCCTCTTAGGGTTGTATTTTTTTATTATTATATTAAGCTATTTTCATTTAAAACCGCTCAGAGTGAGACCAGTAGCATTGGCTTGCTGAAAAGACATTGTGCATGTAGGCACCTTCCAAGTTTCCCATATATTTCTGCCAGTTTGTATTGTTCTTCTGTTATTCTGGGCTTGAGCCTCTCTTGAACACAGGCTGCTACTCATTTCACCACATGATGACAGGTATTCACGCCTGTGAACTTTTTATTCCCTTTTGTCTCTGGTCACATAGTAGTCTAGATCCGGAATTTAATCCAGTACAAAAATGCAGCAGCGTGCATTTGTGGCTCCCCACTAGGGGACCTGCCACAGGTCAGCAGATTTGAAATCCAGTTTTCAGCACATAGGGCTTTTACAGCTTGCCATTAACATATACAGTACGTACGAGTCCTGTTTCACATAAAGAATTAGTAGTGCTTACTCCTGTCTCCATGCAGAGTAGCATTAACTTAATGCAGAGATCTGTTAACTTCTTCCCTGGGTCCGGGTTCTGCACTGAAAGATCCCAATGGAGGATCAAAGCCAAAGATGGAAAATGACTGATCGCTTTCCCAGGGAAAGCTGTGTGCCAGGATTTGCTATTACAGTTTTTATTGCTATCATCATCTCAATCAGTAGTTAGGCCAGCTGATTCAGCCAAGCTCAATTTCAAAATGCAGACAGACATCCAAATGGAACTGAAGTAGAGTTCTCATGACAATGAGACTTTTGAATGTATATTCGGAGAGATTTTCCCAGTCTTGTGTTAGCACTTTACTGAGTTCATGCACTGAAAAACTTTTCTGTAGTAGTGCGATACAGTTAGTTTCAGTACAGCCAAAACCAGTCAGTTTTAAATCTTTTCTATAATATGACTTGCGATTACAGGGAAAGTAAGCTGTGGGTCACTGCCCCATCTAGGTTTTAAGATGAAAAAAATGGAGCGATGATAACATATTCAGAATGTGCAGTTTCAAAGCATTCTCATGAGAAGTAATCAGAAAAGTCAGGCATTTTGGAGAGGCAAAAATTCAAATATACCATTTACAGCAATAAGATGTAATAATTCTCTCACATTATGAAAATTCACTTTATAAATGGAATTTATATGATTCCATTTATATTTATTTGCTGTGGTCAACGTATCTTATTCTAGGTGAATAATGTGTATTCAGTACCAGATGTTTGCTCTTATTTTTGTGCTACTTCAGTCTTCTTTCACATTTATTTTTTCTTAAACTGTGCAAGTGTTACAGGCTTACTTATAAGCAATAATTTAGCTTAGAAACCTGAGAGTGAACTAAAGCCACATCTATGAAAGTTGTACAGGCTTAATACTATGAAAGTACCTATACATTCAGGGAAAATGTATTTTTAGAACTGGTTTTATTAGGACTGGCCAAAAAAGTAGCACTGAATTATGGCTGTGAACTTAACATGTATGAAATATGGATTGTTAGAGTTAGGACTTGAACTCGTGAATTCATTCCTTGGTTTAATGTTTTAGTAAAGTATGTAACTTAAAAAGGAAATTTTCTTGAAACAGAATGTTTCTATAAGTATATTTTTTAACATTTAGTAAAACAATTACAGTGATTATATTATCTATTATTGTATCTTCCCCTACACTGAAACTCAGCTGCTCTAATACTCTTAGGAAACTACAGCAAAAAAAAGGAAAAAAACCAGGACATCAACCTTCAAGTTAGTATAGAAGTCCTAAGAATTTCTTTCATATGTCAAATCATTGTTACTTTATAATAATACCCCCTCTCCTGTGTGCTAGCATGCTTGCATATTCTTTTATCAACTCTGTGCTGAAGCAGAGGTCTGTAATTTAACTTTGTAGTTTAGAAGTTCCCGAATCTGCCAGGTCACTCTCTGCTACTGGTAGCTAATATTGCTGACCTCCTATTGCTCTGTGCGCAGTGGCAAAGGTCTTTCAGACTCCTGACCTCTGGTCATCAGGAATGTCATCAGTAGTTTGTAGTTTGGATGTTTTAAGTAAGAGGTGAACTTGTGAAATCTAAACCCTTTAGGGTGTTTTTAAGTGATCACTCAACTGTTTCATTGCCCTAGGTTGTACTTTTTATGATGTCTGTAATTGTAAAATTTGTGGTGTTTATCATATGCAGCTATTTAAAAGCAAAAATTAAACACTTGTCTATTTAAAGTGAAAAGTCTGAGAATACAATTAATATATTAATGTAACATGTTAATATATTAATTAATAATTAATTTCTCTGATCACTAATGTGAGAACTTTATAAGAATTGCAAGAACTTTTAACTTGTATGTTCTATAAACTATGTTTGTAGGTCCCATAGGCGGAAATGTGCCCCTTTTAAATCCTGAAAGTTAGTTACAAATTAATGTTTAAAATATCACGGATTTGCATAATTGCATGTTGATCGGTTTTACAACTTTCTGTCTTCAACTTCTCATGTCTAGCTGGAAATTTCCAGTGTTTTCTCTGGTGAGTCCTAAGTCTAGGGACAGAGCCCACGGTAGCCCAGCCTCGCTGTTTTGTTCCTACACAGTTAACTGGGTTAAGATTACACTTTGAATTCACCCCTTTTTTTTTTTCTTTTTTTTTGATACATATCTATTATTTCTAAAAGTGCATTAGACGCTAATTAGAAAATAAATTTTAAAAGTTTCTATTTATTTTAGAAGATACTGAGCAGGTCTTTTTCCTTGGACAATGCTTTCCGTCATATGCATATCTACTTTCCTTCTGTCATTTTTCCAAAAGTAGAGGGCGGAGAGTGGTCTGATGCGGTATTTAAAAAGTGACAAGATCATTTTCCTATAACCTAAGCTGGAGTGGAGAGTTAGGGCAGAGAGAGTCCCAAGTGAGGATCCCCGGTGCCAGAGAGAGCCCCCCTTTTCCACAGCCAGAGACAGCTGCTGCCTGGAAGCTGTGGATCTGACTGCTCTGTGCCCTGTGCCTCAGGGGCTGGTGCAGGGCTTTGCTTTCTGTCTTTCCTCCCTGACAGCCACCAACTCTGGAAAGGAAGGCATGGGAAGGCCCTCATGGGGCAGGAACTGCTGGGGTGGCTCTCATATGCTGGATGCCATTTGATGGCACTGCCACATACACGTGCAGTTGACGGGGAGAGATGTTATACAGTATATGAAGACGAGGAGCTTATTTGTAAACATGGTGTCTGTGGTGAATGACAGCATCATGTAGTGAATATATTTTAATCTTGCCTGAAAAATGTTGTTGTCTTCTTCTGAATCATGTTAGCCATTTTTTCAGATCTCTGCAAAACCTCAGCCTGCTCTGTGGTTTAGCAGAGCCTGCCAGGCTGCCCTGAAAATCTGGAATGCTATTTCTGAAAAGTTTGTCTTAAAAGTATATTTTTACATGGGTAAAACAGAGTGATCTGGTAGAAATGTCATTTTTTTTCCCTTTTAGTCTATAATATGAATCTTGAAAACACACACCATGTTTGTTCTTAAAACTTATAACTGGTAACATATGTTTATAAGTGTCTTTTAACTGGAATATTTTCCTAGACCTTTTATATCTAAGATTAAAAAAACACCCAAACGTTTGGGAGATTAAATTATGTCCCATAAAACTGAGAGCAAAACACATACATTTATAGACTACTAATAAATTTCTTTAAAATAGGAGTTTATAATGAAATCACTAACAAAGATAAACTTTCCAGAGCAGTAATTCTAGCAAGTACTTCTCCAATACTATTTGTCAACCTACTTTACTTTTTGGTATGAGCTGAAAAAGAACTTTTAAGTTAGTTTTTTTTTTCCTTTTTTCCCCTCTTTTTTAGAACACGTTTCCTCACCTCTATTTGTTTTCTGAATATAAATGTAAGCTTGATTATGTTCTAGCTGTCTGTCAGGATATATCTGTGTAAATTTCATGTCTTTCCTTATAAATCAAACTCACACTCAAAAATGTGATGATAAAATATATTATAAATATGTTGGTTAATTGAAATAATTTTCATAGTATATACTTGTGTCATTCCTATGTCACATAATATGGTCTTTGCTCTTGAGTAGAGCATGGGCAAAGGAAGATAAGCTTGGGAACTTTAGTTAACCAATTTTTTGATTTTCCTTATGATATAGGTAATAGGATCAAATGAGATTTCTGTCAGTACGAGTGGAGATATATATTGTATATATAAAAAATGGAAATAATTTCAAATGGTTTTAAGTACAGAAGCTTAAGTATCCTCAAAGAAAAATTTAGAATTTGTGAATCTGCTGAATAGGACAGACTGTTACCTAGCTACTCACAAACTATCAGTCCATGTTATTTCTCTATTTTGACCATGCTTCTTTTCTCTATCATGTGTTAGAGGTAACTAGGTATCATCCAAATAAGGACAATTACAGGTGGCTTTAAATTTTGTATTCCAGATACTTCCTGTACAAGGTAGCACAATGTGCACTAGGATGGTGCACTAGAATACTCTGTATCACTTTATACAATGGAACAAAAGACAAAAGCCTATTATATAATAATATTATTGTTGAGCTTATATTTGCCCATCCAGTTACCCAAAGATCAAAACATGCTGTCTTCACTTGGAAAAATAAGTTAGATATTGGCATACCTTTGTACTTCTGGTAGCAGATAACTGAAATTTACTTCATAATGCATTATTAGTGTTAATTGCAGAATAGCTGTAAAAAACCCCTACATTTATTTATTGCAGCTTATTTTTCATTGTTCATTCTATTCACCAGTGTATGATTCCTGCAGTACTTCAGCATGTACTTAGACTACGAGAAGTTTATGTAATTTAAATCAAATTTCAGGTGAGGAGAATGTAGTTACTGTACTAGCTATAAATGACCCTCACCTTTTCTCTTTTTTATTATGTTGGTATTTAATTTTAGTAGTAGTTTTCTGCAAGATTTTTTAATACTTTAGCTTAGTAACTGTTTATTTTTATGGCAAATTTTCTAAGAATGCTATTCCCTTATTTCTTTCTACATCAGAAACTTGAAAGAGAGCAAAATACATTTATTAAAGTTGAAAATACATGTGATTGCTTTCACATTGTCTAAATAAAGGAAAGGAACGTACAGACAGTCAGTCAGTTCTAAGGCAGTTTCAATAACAACATTGCTAAAGAAAAGACTACTGGTTCAACTCTGGAATGTGAGAAACTATTTTTGGTTTGTTTTAGACCATCATTGTTACAAATTAATCAACTGCTCTTTAAAGTCTAGAACTCATTAACTTTATAAGTTTTACTGTTCCCATGACTGAACTTAAAATATTCAAGTTTACTTCAGTAGCTCACCTTGATTCCATTTCTGTCTTGTGGTCCACAAGTATCCTCTTCTCTCCTGGTGCAAGAAAACTTGAGATTTAGAATATTTTAGAAGATTTACATGTGGTATAAGTTTAAAGTTCAACTCACACTGTAAATCAGTGATTTCAGCCAAACTTACTGGTTTTGTGGGTAGAAAGAAAATCTGGGGTGCTTAACCCTATGGACTCTGTGGAGCATATGACTCACCATTGGAGTTGGATACCTTATTTAAATTTTAGTTTGGTCTGACTCCTCAAATGCCTGTTAGTACCACAGAACTGCAAAAGATATATTTTGAAATAGGATGAGTTGTCTCCTTTTAGGACTATTCTAATAGTTCAAATAAAGGGGGATTATAAGCTGCATATTTGGAACACGATGTTGTAGACAGGACTCTTAAGATGATTCTGTGGCTGGCATTATGCAGGAAATGGAATTCAATTACCAGAATAGCCCTTTGGCCTTGTAAAATGTAACTGCCGAGTTTATGCAGGTCTGTGTGTGACATTTCTCACTGGCAGTGCAAGTTACTGTCTCCTATATGACCACCCTTGTATCGCAGGCAGGTTGAAATGTAAGTCTGAGATGACTCTTACACCCTTGAAATGATGCAGCAGTCTCTAATGCCCAAAAGAAGACATTATTGGGAAAGTCCATCACAGAACTGTGGCAGAGAGAGATGTGACATGACTACCAAATGCACAATTGCAGAACCTGTAGCTAAAATTCCTGGTTATCTCCTGATATACTCTGAGTTATGCTTAACTGTGTAGGTGCTTGTAAACATATTATTTGCACATGGGCTGCAACAGTCCTGATTTAAGAGGAGAGAAAGGGAAAGTGAAAAATGCACAGCAGTGCTTTGTGGTTTAACTATGAAGCATGTATTGAGTTTCTTGACTTTAGAATCAAGATTAATGATTGATATGTAATTTGATCTGTTTCCTCACCCACGGAAGTAAGAAGAGTGTTCAGATACAATGTACTAAAACAATATATATTATATATTGTGTGGAATAGTTGAAGCTATAGCCTTTGCAGAACAGATTGAGATTCGCAATGAAAGGGAAAACTAAAGTGAAAAAATATTGAGTGAACAGCAGGGCCCATTTGAGGTGATTACAAAGGATGTTTCTTTATTCTGTCTTTTCTTGTGCAACCTGAAAACAGTAGCAGGGGGTTACAAGCAGAGTTCATCACAGAGTTGTCAATCACTGTCATTTAACATTTTGCAATGGAAGATGTCTTTATTCAAGGACAGCTGGGCAAATCAGAGAAACAGATTTGCAGTTAGTAGTCTGTCCAGCCTACACTAAGCAAACAAGGACAGGGCAGACATACCGGCCTCTCACATAAAAATATAATGGACTCTGCTGACCTCGGTGCCCTCCATTCAGCTTCATTCTCAGTTGTATAAAAGCTTCACTACCCATTCTCAATTTCCTTTAATTACCTACATGATGCAGATAAGAAAATGAACCTCACTTACTTACAGTCAATGATCACAAACAGGAAATTAAGTAGGCAAGTTGTTTAAAATAAGAGGAGTGTTTTGGAGGTAAATAAAACATGTGCTGGGGAAGAACTAGGGAAAATGCATTTTCAGGGGTACCAATTGGTGTAGAGTGACTTGGCTGATCCTCCTTCTTTCTGCTACTTTAAACTGCAAAGCAAAACTAAGTAAAAAATCTCCTTGGTAAATATTCTTTAAAATATCTTTGAAGGAGAAGCCAGTTAAATAAAAAGAGTGAAGCAAACATGCAGCCTTCTATAGGGCTTAAAAAGATTGTGACCTTAGGTTCAGAGAATAAATGACCACAGTTTTCACAAGAGATCTAGCAGAGACATCCAGGATTAAGCAGCAGTTGTCTTTGTTCAGTCTTCACTTCTAATCTGCAGTTGAGATATGAAATAAATTAATGACATTTTGATTTTCTTTCCAAAACTTAAATTGTCTAATGCTTACCATTCCTTTTACATTAATATCACAGTTTAGACATAATTTCCTTGTGCCATTAAAGAAAATAGAAAATTTTGTCCTGTCAGTTTTCAAGTGGGTGAAAACCAGCTATCTAACTGCTTTTAGGAATTGTCTGAAAAGATCCTATGTCTTAGGATATTAATGAGTGGATATGGTACTTTGTAAGTCAATTAGGTAGTTCTATTAGGTGTTCTAAAATTGCCATTTTTCTTTACCTCACTCTGCATTGGTTACTGTTGTGAATATTTCATTAATGTGGATTTGCAGGAAGTCTGACAAGATCGAAGACTAAAATGCAAAATATTGAATCTGTAGTTTAAGAGGAATATAAAACCCTGAACACTTTAATTTAATGGTCTCTGCTAAGCCTGTAGTTTGGAAGACATTGCCCTTCAGGCTCCGCAAATGACTTTTCTTTTATGACTAAAGAAATAACACTCTCTTAAATTACAGATGGGAAAGATATCACATATTATAAAAGTCTTACCTTACTTACAAGTTTTATACTTCAGAAAGTTCATTCTCATTCCAAATTATATGTACACATACATATAATATGTGTACGCACAAGAGGATTTTTTGGAGAAAAAATTGCCAATTAAGTCACAAAACTGACTCTTTAGCCTAAATTATAGTTCTTAGGATGCTTCTGTTGAACTTTCTTTCAAAGACAGTGGATCTCCCGAGCAGGAGAATTTACATCTCTGCTCGTAATACCAAAACAGTTGTACTTGTTCCTCTCAGCCACAAGGATGTGGCTACTTATAACTACATTTAGATTACATGTTGGTGGGCAGCTCCTTTTTACAACAGTGAGAAAGTCCTTACACAGCTTTCATTTTGGCATGAATAGCATTAGTCCCATTCTGGAGCACAGAGAATGTTTTCAGCCTTAAACCTACTTAAAATTTTGCACTTTGTTTTGATCACTCATCATCTGTTGCTTAGATACTGCTTAAAATATTGAAAAAATATTTTAAAAGAACCATACCTGTGCTATTTCAAATCTACAGTGTTTTGAATACAAAGGGTAAAACATAAAACTTGAAAATTGAAAATGTGAGTAATTGACTTCTTTATAGCTAACCTTACAACGTTTTTGTGAGCCAGTAAGGTAGGATATCTGTAGGTCATCTTCTGTTGCTGAATCCGTCCAATGAATGTATTTATTTCATTGCTCTTATCTTCCTCTTCTCTAATGTTAAAATCAGCTATGTGGGGGAAAAAAAGTTTGAAGCCCATAATTGTGTGAATATTTGAGAATATTATATTAATTATTGTCTTCCCACATGTAATTTTGATAAATAAATACACTTTCTAATCATTTAAATGCTGCTATTTTTGCAATGAAATCTAACTGTAGTAAATTAAATGCATATACTTTTAATGTGTCAGCAAGCAATAATAGTTATTCCGAACTTAATTACAATGACTAATAATTTTATTTCTTTTTTAAAGAATGCTGATGAGTACACAGATCTGCCTGTGAGACACAATGAAGATCAGATGAACAGTGAACTGGCCAAACATCTTCCAATTGAAGTCAATCCCCATTCATTTGACAGTTCACACACAAAAACACACCTCTTGCTGCAAGCCCACTTCAGTCGTACCATGCTGCCTTGTCCAGATTATGCAACTGATACGAAGACAGTGCTGGACCAAGCAATCAGAATATGCCAGGTATTGTGGTGTATTTCAATATACAACTCTTGTTGGTTTACTGTTTATTGTTAGAGTGTTATAATATTTTGAATATAGAAAAATCTGAAGATTTCTTGCAATCTTGTGGAGAACTGGTACCACACGATATTATAACACCTTGTTTAGGGAGGAACTAGATACCCATAAAGGTTCCCACTTTAAAGAACTGGAGGTAAACAAACTTACAGTAAAAGACTGTAGTACTGTGGCTGGAGGCATCTATTGCCATAGGCTCACCTCAGCATTCTATGCAACAGCTTTCTATCTCTGTATCATGGAATGTTGTATGTAAGTCATTCCTGCATGGGTGTGCTCGCTGCAGATTGTTATGCTGACCCCCAAGAACCTGTTTCCCCTGGATACTTGTACTTTTATAGCACCCAAAAGCACTATAGTCACTGCCAAGCATAAATAAAACATGTTTTGAAATGTGATTCAGGATGAGGTCCAGGGGTTTTCTCTAGCTTGTGTAAAGATATGTCTTCTATGTCCCAGTTATCAGAGAGTTAAAGTGCACGCTTTCAAACACAGATTTTAAACTCAGTCTGGAAACTTGTGGATTTTTATAGTTTTACTGCAGTTGTAGCCCACAGAAACTAAACTGACCATGGAGAGTACTGGTAACAAGCGATCACATGCACAGCTGTATGCCTCGAAAAAATTTTAAAGCAGCAATTGGAGTTCAGGATAGAGCACTGCCATATCTGAAAGCTCAGTTACAGCAGGAAAGGTGAGCACTAGCTGTCGCAGAAAAACAACAGACCCTCTGATTCTTCTGGAAAGAATTATTCTCTTTAGTAGAACTGGACAAGGACTCATTCACAGGTTCTTGAAGATCAGGCAGCAAACTACTCTTTTTATCTTTCTGAGTTCAGTATCTGTAAAACAGAGCCAGTGATTCTTTCTTCCTACAGTTTTTGTTTGCTCGAATTTTAATATCCTCAGTGATCTACTTGTCAACTATCAGACAGAAGCTTTGCTCTTGTTTGAAGCCTGTTGGCAATATGGCAACTGCAAACATCATTGTGTCAAGCCTAGCAGTTTGTAAAACTGCTCGATGAGAAACTATTTATCAGTGCTCTAGACAGAGAATATACTGTGGACAATTTGGTGTCCAGCAGTTTGGATGAGGCTCAACCTTACAATAACTAAAACAAGCTTGTAATACTTATATCAAACAAAGCAAAACTGAAATTAAGAAAAGGGAAGTAAGAAACAAATAGCACCACAGATGTTACTGCTGCACAGTCCTAATCTTGGCAACCAGCAGTGCTTGAATGCTAGTCTATTCCAAATATTTTGAATCAATAAAATCATGGTGCTGAAAGTGTAGAAACAGCTATTTGATATATTCAGTTATTAACAGAGAAAGGCATCACTTGCTCAGGTGATAAAATTCACCTTTGTTTCGAAGAAATCACATATTTAAAGTTCATTTAGATGTTTGTTGGAGTTAGCATTTGGAGAGTAATTACATATTTGGGGAAAATGTAAATTAAATACTATTTTCAGTAGTAATTTTGCTCAGTATTTATTCTGTTTTGCTAAGAAATGTATTTTCTTAATCCTGTTACTGCATCATGGGTATTTCAGAAACAATAATTACTTAGAAGAAAAAATCTAAAATATTCAATAGTTCCGTTAAACTGAAGTAGAGTTCAGAAAAATGCCATTCCATACTATGCTTTGGCACTCCAGCCTTTGGTTAACTACTTCATAATGTTACATTTACAGTCATCTTAAAAAAAAAAAAAAGTTGTTCTTTTAAAGAAAAAGGAAAAACATGCAAGCATTTTTGTATTTTGAAGTTGGCACATGGTTTACATCTCTGGGGAGATTATTGGTTCCATCTTATTAGTCACGCTTTCCAAACGGAGGTTAAAGTTCCCAGAATCTAAGCAATAGACAGGGTTACACTTTCAGTATTGGTTGTTACCTTTTTCCTTAGCACTGACCTGCTGATGAACTCTGGGTCAGCAGAGGTAGAAAAAAAGATGTTAGTTGTGAGAAAAGGAACTGAAGCATAGAAGGATCCATTGATGAACATATTCAGTGGGTGTTGCTCTGTGTGTGTGTGAACATGCACTCACTCATCACCAAACATTAGATACAGCAGCGAGGCGGGAATTGGGTTTTTAGTTGTGTTGAATTTTTGCTTATTTTCTTACAAAGTACTTCAGTGGTGAGGTTGTGTAGCTAACCTTCAAATTGAGAAGTGAACATAAACTGTTATTTTTGCTGGTGGGTATGTGAGTAACAGACTTTCCGTATCAGCACTGCTTTTCTGTAACAAGAAAGAAAGATCTTTCAAACAGCTTTTATAGGTGATTGTATCTTGGTACAGACAGCAGGCCTTTATCACAGGTCCCCTGCAAAGCAGATTTGCCATCTCTAGCCATGATATGTAAGCAGCTTCTTTTCATCACAGACTATTAAACTTTTCCAGTTGTCTGTGGTGTCTTTCACCTGAATCAGCCTTCCCTCCCATGGTTCCTTTCCCATCCCTCATGTTTTGTCCTCCAACATCTTCTGGGCTTTTTCATTGTGAGCGGCTTTAGGCTGAGTATTGTTAGTGGTCAGACAGAAAACCGTGTTAACAGTATTGCATAGGTAAACGAAGCTGCTGGATTTCAGGTAAGATTCCACCATCCTTTACTGAAAAAAATGATGCAACCACTCTTAAATTAATTTTTCCCGGGATGTCTTAAAAGTTTTGGGTCTATGTTAGAATTGTTTTGTTTATACTTATGATGAAGTATAGAAATCACAAGCATTTAACAGAATTTGAGGAGTTGCAGTGCTGGCTTAATAGGGGAATGTAATTTTTAACATAAAAAAGGAAGAAATATATTCTGTTACAGTTTTTCAATAGTTAGCATTTGTTAGATATAGGTGGAATTCATTATAGCAAGATAAAATTTAGTATCTAAATACCCAGGATGAAATGCAGACTCTTTTCTCTTTTACGGCAGGATATGGGGAATAGGAATATGTGACCTTGTGGACTGTGAATGCGTATCTGCTCCCACACCCATCTCTGTAATAAATGGCCACTGAGGCATTGACTAGGCTGAAGGAACACTCCTGCTCTACATTGAAAACCTCAAGTTAAAGTCTAGTTTGTTATCTGTGACAGGCTCTCATAGATAAAGCACAGAAGGTTCCCATGGCTTAAAAAAACTGCCACGACTTCCTATGTGACCTTGGCCAAGTCATTTAATTTTTATTTGCCTCTAATACCTTTAGTACAGTTACAATAGGCAACATATTCTCTTCAAGCCTAGCACTCTCTGTTATTTTTACTGAGAAAAGCTAGAGGTGTCATTAAGATGGTGCTGAGCACTCCAATAGCCATTCAAAATCAAACATTTCTCCACTTCTTGCAGGAGAATGAACATTAAATAATAAAAATTCTAATGAAATTATTTTTCTAATATTTTTACAAAATATAATTATTATTGCAAAGACAATACTCCACCTTTCTTCCTATCTGATTTAAGAATATGTGAAACTAAATCTAATCTCTTTTTTTACTTCCTTTGTCAAACCTTATATTTTGTGACTGTGTATTCAGTGATCAGTTCTTACTCTGCTGCTCTAAGACTATTGCCTATATTTGCATTAATTGAAATGGATAATTGAGGCAGTAATACTGTCAGTCTCAGATTCAGCAGGGCAGTCTCTCCTCAGAAATAATGTGACAGTTGCTGGCTTTGCATTGGGATTGGCCACAAGCCTCCACTTGTAGTATAATCGTTGATAAAATATTTTAATATTGCCAAGAGTAGAACAACCATGGAGCTCAGCCCTAACCTTTGACAAGTGTTTACCTATGGATGTGTTAAACACATCTCAGTAGGGTAGCTGTGCACTGAGAGAAGATGGACATGAAAACAGATTCCAAACTGCAGAAAGAGTAGTCTTCATGGAAAACATGCACATACCTGAAACAAGGACCTTGTAATGCTGTCACTGATGGCCTGTCTTTCCCCATCATGTTACTCCTCTGGAGAACCTAATTTTGGCAGGAAAGCAAAACACTCTTTGGGTTAAGCACTGTGTTTCCTTAGCTAGATGATGATGTGTATAATACTGCTTTACCCATTCTAAAATAGTTAAAGTAAATAAGTTGCTTCTGATCATTAAAATTGTGACTTTTGCTACGGTTCTTATGAGAATCATCTTTGTGATGTTCAGATTGTCAAATACTGCACAAATATGCTGCCCAATTCAGCTAAGAGCTAGCTTATGTACGAAATACTTACTGTACTAAACTGCAGACTGTTCTGGGTGGTGGTGGGAGCTGTATCTACTGCTCCTCGGAAGGAGCAGTAGTACACAAAAGGTAGTTCTGGCTGTTTCAGCACAGCTGCAAATGGCAAAGGAGCCCATGCTGCCCTTTTGGGACTCAAAGAAAGAGAACGTCCTTCAGTTCTGCACTTCTCATCCTCCCCAAACCTCCTCAGTTCATAACAGCCACTAAAACTATTGATTTGGAGAGCCATATCCCTTGGATCTTTTTTTTTTCTGCTTATAAGAAAATGGAGAAGTTCTTAAAGATCGTAAGAGTGGTTTGAGCTCATATGTTGCCTGTTGGTAGTGCAGGTGTGCCAATTACTCGCTGGAAGGTGGTGGGAGTTACAGGACAGGCCTATTTTAGAGTTGTGTATGTAAAATTTGTCCAGAAGTGTCCAGAGAAAGAGCTTTTGTGTAATGGCTGCAGTGGCAACTATAAATAAATGGGCACCTTTACTGAACGAAGGGAAGAGAATCAAATTAACTTGAGAATGCAGAGAATTACTCAGAAACAAGTGAAGAGCAGAGGCCATATCTCTTGAGCTACTGCACATATTCTTTGTGTATGTGGTAGTATACCAGTAGTAGCACAATGTCTGCCATTTTACTTAAATACTGCCTGCTTTCATGGTTGTATGGCTATTATTCCACATTAGGAGGGTGGAAATAATAGAATAATCAAAAAAAACTTGTAGCACTTACACTGTGTGGCAATGCTCATTTATAGATACTGAACAGCAGTGGATCACTTTGTAGTGAAAGTACCCAGATGCTGGACTGGAATTACTTGCTGCCTGCTTGTGTTGTGTAGGTACATACGTGGGAGAAGGGAGGGTTACCTTTGTGATGTTGGGGTTTTGCTTGCTGTGGATATCAGTGATCTGGTGTATGGAAGCATCTTGGTGACAGGTTAATGATGATTTGGTGCTGCTTGTACATAATCCCTCCCCCACCCATGACAAACCTTTTCCCAGTTGGGGCTGGAGGAAATGAGTAATGCTTAACCCATTTGTGTGATCAATTCACTTAAGCAGCTACTGTGAAATGTTAATCACAACTTTAATTTGTACTGCATTAGCATTTTGATTAACTTGTAGGCTTGCTAGCACACTTGAAGCACTTTTACTCATAGTTACAGCTCGGAAATGACTTTTTGATTAATTAAGTTTGTTAGACAGCAGCTGAGCTTCCTGAATGCTAACCTTAAGGGGCTAAAAGTTCAGGAGAAAGTTACTGGGAATAACTGTTGCAGTTGAAAAGGATTCTTGTGAATGCACTCAAAAAAATTGGATTATTAACAAAATATTACATTCCTACTTTGAAACTGACTCTAAACTCTAAAGAGGACAGATTTATTATGAGAAAGATGCTGTGTATCTTTCATGGTTTTGGTAGATTTGTGTAATATTCACAACAAATGCTGTCTTTAAGACATGGTTTATGTTAGGGAATTGGGATTTCTTGCAAAGAGATTTTTATCAAAACCATTTCACTGTTTTTACAGTTCACTAGCATAGTAGAGAATATCAATTTATTAATTAGTAATTTGAAAAGAAATTGGATATTGGGACTCAATGAGTTCTGAACATGTTGGCTTATGCCCTACGAAGTTTACATTGCTGGTATCACATTCTGTAGCTGCATTTATCTCCGTAATACTATTAAAAGAAATCGGTAAGAACCTAGGGGTTGCAGTCCACTAAATGTAAGGAGTAAATGGTTTGTCCTTTCCCTGGTTCTGAAAAAACTAATAATGTTACTATGGAGGCTAAAGAATGAATACTGGGATAGGAATCTTACTAAGCAGCTAGGAAGGTTGTAATTTGCATACATCAGTGAGAGCTTTATGATGATGGGAGAATGAAGAACTAGTCTCTTGTAGGGGGTAGCAGAGCATATGGAAGAGGGGACTGAATATGCTTAGAGGGGACTGAATATGCTTGTAGAAAAAGTGAAGAGAAGTGGGATACAGAGGTCACTGTAAAAGGAGTGCCTCCTGAACAGGATTAATTACATCTTATTCACTATATCTCTGATAAAGTACAAGGGAGGTGCTCTGTTAGCTGAAACTAAGCAGCTGTACAAGGATGCTTTAATTGATCTGAAAGAGCTCCTCCCCCTTCCCAAATTAAAACATTTCTAAAAAAGTAATTTTGGACTAGACCTCTGAAATGCAAAGGTTCTGTAGATACCTGTTTTACTGATATATAACATACCAAAGGTAGTGACTTTAAAATCTCTGTAATACTTCTTCAAATAAATTCCAACTTTTCAAGTCAGTTGCTGTTTCTGAGCTATGTAATTGAAGCATCATAATCATGATTTATATAAAAACATGAAACTTAGAGTATAGGCATGCTTTAACATCTGGAAAAATATTTTGCTTGTATTAGTACAATATTAAGTCACATGTGGATCATAATATAATCTTATGTATTGGAAGGCTTCCTGCTTTTGAAGCATGAGCAAAAGAATTTATTCTGAATTCATAGTTTTTAGGAAAATGGGTAAAATGCATACACTTTTGTCCATTGTTATCTATAAATATTTGTCATATAAATTCTGTAGTCTTAAACAGCTGTAAGTAGGCAGCGTTCTAATGATTTTAATAGATATATGGATTTAAACCTGTATTTCTAACTGAAATTTAGTCCTAGACTATGCTTCAATTTATTGAATAAAAACACTCAAGAAAGTGTCATAGTCTGTGAAGTACTAATACAAAAAATAAAATTAATCTTTTAAGAGTAGTTAAATTTGATCCATGTAACTCACCCTGAGTACACCTGAAGTTTCAGTCCACATCCACCAAGTCATTACCACCAACGCCATCACTGTAGGCACTCAACTTCTAGCTGATTAATCACAGGTGTAATTCTCAATGGCAATGGCATTTCTTGTATCCAGAGCAGTTATCATTATAGCTTCATTGACACTTCCTTTAAATATAATTTATCCACAAAATAGTAACATTTATATTTACAGGATTTAAGCAGAATGCTTAGTATATTCAGTTATATGACAGGTAACTTCAAACAGAAGAAGAAATTATTCTACGCTGTATGCAGTCTCTGTTAATAAGATGCAAGCTGTTTCATTTTAACACTTCAGTAGCTTATCTTAAAGGAAAAAGCTATTTAAGTCATTTGAGAAGATCAGAAATTCTGGCAGTTGTAGTCTCTGGTCCCCTGCCACCTACCCAGTCGTACAAGAGTGATCAAGTATCTTGACTTTCAAATGAAGGATGTGGAAGTAATACCAAAAACAGTGTTTGTAAAAACTTTTTTAAGTTTCTATAATAAATGATTTAGCAATCAGGATATTTTGGTTGCGTGACAAATCTCCTAGATGAGTGGGGGTGAGTGGGTGGGGTATGTTCATTATGGAACAATTTAGTGTATTTTGAGCACATATTAGGAGTGCTTAAAAATACCAGAGAAAAGCAATGTTTTGATATTAGTGTGTTTTGCTGTCAGTGAGTGTGCCATGCATTCACATTTTCCACATCCTGCCTCCATCTTTGCTTTCCTTCAAGACAGGGAATTATAAACCATAATTTAAATTCCAAGCATCATTAATAACTTTGGCTAGGGAGAGACAGACTGTTAAATCTCAGCTTTCTGTTAGACCAGAAAGGTACAGTCTGATGAGTTTAAATCATTCAGTTCTTGAGGATAACCAACCACTGCTCCTGAAAATAAGATGAAAACCTGATCATAGATGCAGAGGTTTTGTCTTAGTGCACTCCTGGAATGATGAAAGCAATAGCAAGGTTTTGATCCAAACATTTTGACACTCAATTCTGAATATCATCAGAATGAAAAGTTTCACCGTATCTGACAAGTACATCTACGTCAATCAGTTGTTGAGCATTGGCATTTTTGTGCTACCCCTGCCACAGTTAATAGGTTCTTGCTTCCTGCGTTGGTACAAGCCAAGCTATTTTTGATAGTGACTGACAAAATATAAAAGAGGTGTCACTAATTTCTATTATTACTTTGTAGTTGTCCGAGTATGACACTTAGAAGGCTTAAGAGCTATTGCCTGAATCTTCCATGAAAACCCATCTCAATATAGGCCTCTGCTTTTATTCTCCTAAGCACAGAAGGAGCCCCAAATAAAATGATGATAAACATATTTTCCATTAGAACAAGCAATACTTCCCTTGACTCCATCTATTTACCCCATTTATTCTACTTAAGGTTATGGAGTGGTGGGCTTAGAACTTTTTCAATTTTTTGGTTTACAAAATAATATATGTATGGGTTTTTTCTGTAGTTAAAGTATCTTTACTGCTTCACTGTTCAATTCACTCAATGTCCTCTTCCTTTCGTTCTTTCTCTGTGATGAAACTATCCTGTATTGGTTTGAAATTCTTAGGCTAGAAAGGCAAGTAACCAACTTGTGCCATTTCTCAATTTAAAATAATACTCTTAATCGGATATTTAGAAATTACTTACTTCTTTGCAAAATAAGAGCTAAAAAAGCCCCAAGTTTCTATAAAATTATACTGGTTTGCACTTAAAAATAACAACAAACCAAACAGTTAGCAACTAGATAACCTAGAGAGACTAAATATCTTATTAATCAAATAACATAAATATTAAATACTTAAATCTTTTGTCTTTTATATTGTATTCTTTATTTAATTGCTTACGCTTACCTTTGAAGGTAGGGAAATGACTCAATTTGTTACCTCAAGTGATTATAGGAATTTCAGTAACCATTTAATTATCAAGTGTCTCTGTGTTTTACACTTAGTGGAAAATTAAACGTGTGGGGGTTTCCAAGGCAGCAGATGAAACAAGCCAACTTTACCATTGTTCTGACTTTTTCACAATGTCACTGTCTTGGATTTCACATCCAGATAGAGATGCTGTGAATAAATTCTATGGGTGAAGAAGCAGAAAATAAGGAGGAAAAGAGGATTTGCCATGTGGATTCATTATAACAATGTGGAACACAGAGTCTCACACACACAGGCTTTCCTTACTCCCTACGGGATATCTATCTGTAGGCCTCTATCAAT
Organism: Ptilonorhynchus violaceus; assembly: GCA_013397565.1. Lineage (NCBI taxonomy): Eukaryota > Metazoa > Chordata > Aves > Passeriformes > Ptilonorhynchidae > Ptilonorhynchus > Ptilonorhynchus violaceus. The sequence goes on along the minus strand of VZRJ01005681.1, from coordinate 134,691 downwards.
TTCTAGGAGATTTTCTATGTGAAAGGATCCTCCAGTTAATTTCAGAGTATAGCTTGTTTTAGATTTATCTTTCTCTTACATCTTCACTCTTCCTTTCCCCTTTTCAAACCTCAGTTAAAAAGGGAGGGAGAGGGATAGATTTTAAAAAAAAACAGCCAAACAAAAAAAAAAAGGATGTGAACAGTGCTTTGTGTGCATCTTCAGAAGCATTTTATGAAATACCACTGCTTCGTGCAGTGAAGATATAACTTACTGTATTCTTCTTGCTGTTCATGGAAAATACAGGATATCTATGCACCCATTATTCTTCACATATATACAGCAGTCCCATCACTGAGGAACATGATGTTTCAGTCTATGCCAGGATAGCAGAAAAGAAAGAACAAGAATCAGGTAGTGGAGGAGACAGATACCAGATTGTCTCAACAACGTGTTCAGAGACACAGACTGTACTGTGTGGGTAGTCCTCAATATATTTTACAATGGGAAAGCAGGTAAAGAGGGACTCACCTTTTAAGAGTGACTCCAGTGTGATGCTGAGAACAAGTCCCTCACTTTTGTGAGTAAAACTCATGTGAAGTAACATATAAATCTACAGGCCACAAAGCTCCTTTCAAATGTGATTTCTAACATAATTTTATTTTCTATTTGGTGAAAATAATCCTGCCTGGAAATCACTTTGGCAAGCCAAGAGGAACGACAGAAAAATGAAACCAATAAGGTTGTGTTGTGAGCTATTGGTTCTAGGGTCTCTAGGAATGTTAGAGTGTTTCAAGATGCTATGACTCTTCCTCCAAAAAATTAAATATTAAATCTAGATCTTTATTAGCTGAAAGGCACTTTATCTGTAATTCAAGAGAAATGAGACAACATTTGTGTAATACAGGGTAGCTCTTTAAATATTTTTCTAAGTGTCACTGATCTTATCACCCCAATCTGGAAAAAAAACCTGTTGAAATTGCATTGTAAACTGCTAAAATAAACTGGGTGACTGGCCAGGAGTGAAACTAACTTGTGTCTTTAAAGTCAGTATTTCTCCAGCATCAGTGTAATTTAATTGAAATAGCTCTGCGTGTGTAAACAACTCCTTTGTTTAAAGAAGATTTCACTGTTTAGTTTGCCTTAAGTAAATGCTGCCTTTTGTTTGTCTGTAAAACATTTGATTAAATGTAAAGACTTACACAGACAGCTTCTCCTCATTACACTAGTGGCTGGAAAATAAGTTAAAATGGTGCAGGTATCTGGTGTCTAAGTAAGTATCAAACAATATCATTTGTGTTTACAAGAAAAACCCATGGAAACATCTGAAGCCTGGTCCTAAAATCAAACTACAACTCTCCTAACACCAAGGTGGTATTTAAAACAGTGTTGAAACCATTCAATATACCGGATTCAATATATCAATATTCCTTTCTTTCTTAAAAACAAAAAGCATTTTCTAGTATTTTAATCAAACACAAAATTTCCTACATAGCAAACTACCGTTAAAGAGATGACTTGCTACTGAATTTGAGTGTGGTAATATGAGGACCCACACTTTATTGTGATCATAATGTTATTGAACAACAACATAAGCGAGACAACTAAAATATAGCATCATTTTCTTCACCAGATGAAATGCTTTTATAAAGCATAATAATTCTTTCAATGTACTCTAGACATGGTGAAAATTACACTATATATTCAAATAGCTGCATTTACTATTTAAAAAAAAAAATTGTTGAAACCAAAAATTTATGTTTGGTGTTTTTGCCTTCGGAAGAACCCTTAAATTCACTTTCAGACTAACGAAACAGAGTGTATGTCCAGTCAAGAAAAAAGCAAGCAAAACCATTTTTTTCATATCCATCAGGTTATTCGCAATGCAAAATCCATAATGAATTAGCTTTAGATCTTTATGCTAATGGTACTAATAGTATACCTTTTATTTGTATTGTCAAAACATGGGAAGTAGAAATGGAACAGAAACTCACAAACACTCTGAAGTCTGATGTATAGCTGGATAGGGAGTTTGTGTTTGCTTGTGTTTTCTGTGTACTTTTGGAAAGCTTTTCGGGATCAGGATAGAGATGCCAGGAGAGACAGCCAAGCATCCTTCATTCTCAAGACAGTCCACTGTTTACAATGTAAAGGGTGAAATCCATTTTATTTCTGACTGCTCTTGCTCGCCCTAGGAAAAATATAAGCTATTTTGTAAGCTTTCTTCAAGATTTCAATTTATGTGTCAGTGTTGAACAAAACCTCCAAAATGCTATATAGCTAAATTTTAGTAGTTTTATCTAATCCAATTCAAGGGATTTTTTTATTACATACTTATTTCAAATGGAAATAATAACTGCTACTGGTAAATGACATTAGTATTAATTTTTGAACAAATGTAAATCTATCTGTGGTATTTTTAAATAGTTCAAAGATTTTTGAATAATTCTGAGAAAGCTCTCCTGTCAAAATATAAACAAATACTGCAGTTAACTGTCATTTCTTCCTTTACAGTAGATGTTGAGATAATTCCCTTCATTCTGAGTTGGGTTATGTAAAAGAGCAGTTATTCATAAGGAAAAGACTCTACCTTCCGTTCTCACCCCCAAAAAACATGGTGTAAATTACCTTTTCAAGAGTAAAAATTGATTGCAATGATACAGGATTTAATTCATCTTTTTTCAAGGATAATTCAAAAGGTGCCTACCTGCCAGCAACAGAGGTCGAAGTAAATTCCTATGCTGAAGGTCTAGAAATCACTGTACATTAAATACATGCTCTTCCTTGTATGAACCAGGTACACAATTATATTTGCGTTCTCTTTTTTTTTAATATGTGTCTCCCTTGATTAGGCAATGCTGGATGTCGCAGCACATCATGGCTGGCTGGTGACTGCTCTGAACATAACCAGCCTGGTGCAGATGGTGGTTCAGGGTAGATGGATACATGACTCGTCCCTGCTTACTTTGCCAAATGTAGAGCTACAGCATCTTTACCTTTTTAGGTGTGTAATTCTTTTAAACATTAACAGGTTTGCAATTTCTTTCCACTTCCAGCTGCTGATTGTGGTTGAATGTCGTTGTGCCCGACAATGTTTGTTAACGAATCAGAAGCAGAACTCTGTCTTTCACAATGATGCTTTCCCAAATGGATTTTCTGTTTCTGTTTTCAATATTCATTGATTAATTAACCCCCACAGATTATTTTGAGAACCATGATTCCAGACAAATTAACAAGAGACCACTGGAAGGGTTCCAAGTCCTAACAAATCTAACTCTGTATGTTAATTATCTCTTTATTTTAATCCATTATAAAACTACATTAGTATCCATCTTAACATCATAGATAATGCAAAGCTCTATAGATGCTTAGATGATGCAGTAATTAATGCTAACCAAAAATAAATGACCAGCCTTTAATAACAGAAACCAGTATTGAGTTTTACCACCAAAACAAGTGAATACAAATGTTTACTTTCTCTCCCTGGGCATATGTTTTGCTGTCTGTATCAGGAAGTGGAGCCAAAGCCAAAGGAAGAGTGTGCATGGAGGTTACCAAGGACCTATCGAGTGTCTTCCCGAACTAATGGCTGCCTGTGAAGGAAAAGAGAATATTTTTGCTTCCATTGTGGACAGTGAGTTGCAAACGGCGCACATTTCACAGGTAACACTTTCTATTTGTGATCATTATCAATGTGATTGGAAAGAAGAGTAGTTGGGAAAAGAAATACTTACCTTCAGTAAATATCATGTGATGTTCTGTATAAAGTGCAACACATTCATTGCTCTAATTTCAAGGTACTGCTGGCTCTACAAAGGTTCTTCTCTGCCTGTTTGCTTGATATTTTTCTCACTTATTCCCTGCTAACCAGTAACAGAGTCTGGTTTATGGCTGATATTACCACATCTCTCTGCTCTAAAGATGCTTCTCTAGGTCATTCAATCTGCTGAGTGTTATCCACCTTTTCACAGCCAGCTCTGCACTAGGAATACATGCATTGCAAATGTCATTGTAGCTGGTTTCTGAAGTGGTCTGTCAAACACCTTTTTTTCTGAGAATACTCTTAGTAAAAGATCCAGCACTCATTTTCTATTTGAAACAGAAAGAGGAGATGAAAATTTCACACTTCATAGAGGAGAGAAAAAAATACTAGTCCAAAATGTTGAGCTGCTAAAGTCTTATTTTCAGTTTGATTTTCAGGCCATTCTCAGTGAAGGACAGCTATATTCCGTAGCATTCATCATCTGCTAAGCCTATTGATTTCAAATAAATGTAGAAAATATGAAAACTTCAAAAGCTATACTTCAAATATTTTTTATTTGAATGTTTAAAAGGACAGCAATATGTCTTGTGTTTGACTGTTCAGCTTCAGCTAAAAGTTAAACCTTTTACTGGTATGCAAACAAGAAGAAAAGTACTTAAATGTCTATAACAGACATCTGCATTTGTAACCAAATTAACATCAAAATTTTGAATTAAGAAAATGTATTGACATCAAAAAAAGGCTTCCTTTAACAACAGATTTCTAACATAATACACATTGATTTCAGTCCAACTTTTAGATGTGATAAAAAATTAGAACATTGTTATAATTAGTTCAGGGAGAACTCAGAAGTAAACTTACTTAATTTATTTGCATAAATTGCCATTCTGTTATCTTTAAAAGCAAATGCAAATTGGCTCTGTCTGATATGATGATGGTTATTTGGCTCAAAAGTGCTTCAATTTGCGTAGCAATCTGGTGTCGTCTCTGCAGTGAGGCGATCCCAGGTAACATACAAATCCTGAATTATTCCAGAAATTAGTATGTTTAAAGCATCAATTTAAGTGCTAATTGCAGTAGTAATGAGAAAAAGCAGTACTACTGTGAGATTTGCATCTACTGCCCCATCAGTATGCCTGGAACGGCTGCTGACTGGCAGAGGATTTGTCTGCTAATTAAATAATTGTATGCATGGCAGTGTTCTCGTCTGATTCAATAGATGAAGATTAATCCTCAGATAAATATGTTTGGCTGGTATTGAAATGTCTTAGCAGTTTCTTCAAAAATAGCTTGTGTGTATATGGTGTGTACGTTCACACTGTGAGTGACTCTATGCCTCTATGTATCTATGTTTGTAAATACAGATGCATAAAAGAGGGAAAAACATACTGTCTTGGCATCATGTGAGGAGCAAGTTTCATTTCCATGATGTGGGAATGGCCGTATTGGGTACAGCAAAGCCATGATGGTACTGTGCAGGACATTACAAACGTGAAACCTTTCTACCAATGTTATATTCTTTACAGTATTTTTTTCAGAAAAAAAAAACTGTTGTAATACCTTGCACAGAATTCAAATTCTTATTGAGACTGACTGTTGAGTGTCTTCATATGTGAAGCCTCTCAGTGCTCACATACACAGGGACCAACCAAGAGAAAAATTCTTCAGCATCTGTCTGATATGTTTTCTATAGAGAAAGAATATCAGACTACAGAGTTTAAGCTTAGCCTTCTGTCACCAGACATGAACAGAGTCAAATAAAGTGGTAAATATGCCACTAAATTGCCGAAACCATTCTTTTCCTAACAAACCTTTTACTTCTCACTCAAAGTATATTGAACCCATATCCTAAAGGTAAAGATTACTAGCAGGAAACTGGTAAAAACAGCTTGGGCTTTACATAAATTTCAGGCAGACAGAAAAAAGAAGAAATTTCACATTTGGAAAGAAGAAAATGCCTTTTAAGCAGATGGGTAATTAATTTTTAAATAGCAGCTCTTGAAGCTGCTCATGGATTTGGAATATTAGGCTAGGTCCTGGGGAGACAGATTATTGGCAAAAATACCAATGATGTTCCCAAAGGTTCATGAAGAATTTTTCATGTGATTATGATTTTAATCTATGGGCTTGGTAGGTAAACACATATAGTATATGTGTACATGTACATATTGGACATGTGGACATATTTAAAAGGAGGTGATATGTGCTTGTGTCCTGTACACTAAAAAAAACAGTAAAATTGTCAAAAAATACCTAAGTGACATGGGAGCCTGAGTTCAATTTTGCAAAAGTTAGTGTTATAATTCTAAACCTCATTGCAAGTCAGGGGGGCTTTAAAAGCTGACAGCCTAAATTCAAGCTGTTTAGACTAAGCCTGATCTTTGCTTGAATCTCTATGTTTGTTTCAGTGATTCATTCTGAGTCATATTTCTTTAACAAATCTTTTTCAGTTTCTAAGTCACTTAGGCATTAAGCACCTTTTAAAATCTTAAGTTGATATTGATATCATTGGAAGAGAAAAAAGATACTTCAAGATTGAAAATAAATAAATATTATATCCACTGTATTATCTACTTTTACTCTACTTTTACGCAGATACACAAGTATCTGTGTTCCCATAATCTTCTTTTCATTTTCACCTGCTAGTACTTGACTTTTTTCCTTGGTGAGAAACGCATTTCATCATTTTGTCCACGTTGCATGGATGATAAAAAGGCAGCTTGCTGTGCATACTGTATCAGTGATCAAGCAATACTAACTTTGCCTTTAATTTTCAAATACACGAGAGTTGTAAAATTGAGGAATCATAGAATCCTTTAGTTTGGAAAAGACCTTTAAGATCATCAAATTCAACTGTTAATAGCCAGATGACATATTAAATCTACTTATCTAATTAGAAAGTTGCTCAGAGTTACTTTGGTTTGTTTGTATTGTGAAAGCTACATGAGGACATGACAGCCTTTGACAAATACATTATTTTAGGGTTGTGTGGTATAAAGCAGCCCAAATCATAATCTTCACCAGACTCTGGTGAAGGTAACAGGTAACGACACTAAGGTAATTAATAAATTATGATCTCTGCTGAAATTAAACGTTGTTCTAATATGTTTGTAACAGGTCTTGTCCTTTGAGAGAGTATGTGTAAAAGCTTTCAAGGTAAATGGTATCTAAAGTGTAACCAGAGAGGTGATCAACAGGATGGTATATCTGCCTCTCCTGAACTCAGCAGAAATACCCTGCTTAGATGCACAGAGACTCTCACACAGTGGGTCTGTAGAGTTCCTACCCTAAGCTTCTCCTTAAAAACCTTAACATTAAACGTAAAATCATTTGCCAGTTGAGATGTTGCTACTCACGTTGTCGTCCAGTGTGATCTGCTGGAGGTGGGTTGAGTAGTCTTGTGTATTAAATGTATTAAAATCCTGGCAACAACTAATTAGTTAAGAATGTCGGTGGTGTTTTTTTCACCTTCTTCAAAGTGCTGCCTTTTTTTCCCCTTTCCATTTCAGAGTTCAGACAAAGAGGGATGTATTTTCCCTTAAAATCCTGCTGTTTAGTTTCTCTTACAATTTTCCTGTCATTTCCTAGCTAAGACACCATTAAGAACATCGGTGTAATCCATCTGTGTCACCTGCATTTACACTGCAGTTCCTGAGCGCTCACAGCTGGCCCTCCCCACCTTCTGCACTGAACAGACACAGCTGTTCATGCGATACACAGAAGAGGAGAGAGGGAGAAAGAGAGATTAGTTTGTAGCTGAAATCAGTTTTCTCATTTAGTTCAGCCAGGCTCTGGTAATGCAGCCATTTTAATCCAAATAAGCCTGTGCTGCAGCCGAAATGGGCAGTCCTGCCCTCCCTGTGCCGTTTTCACCTCCCCTGACCCAGCTCACCGCACAGCTGCACAAATGCTGTGTCTGCCTCAGGCAAGGAGGTGGGAATGAGCATCTCGGGACAAGGGGAGGAGGAGGAATACTATCAACCCTCTCACTGACAGTCAGAATGGCCTGTAGCCAAGTGGCTATGTGAATGCTTGTGCCAGCAGGGGAGGAGGCTGGACCACTTCTTTCAGTGGCACTGAAGGTTCATGCTTATTCAGAGTCACAGGATTAGAGAATATGCTTCCACAATCAGCTTTAAGCTGATCCAAGTTCACGCTGTCACCAAAACGATTATCAAGCTGATCCATCTAGCTGCACAATCCCAGCATGGCAATGCCAACACACCAGGGATGGAGAGGGGCACAGCAAGTTGTGGGGAGGACGCTGGAGAGAGGGACTGCACCACCTTTCCTAGGGCAGCACAACCTTAGGTCTGCTTACCCTGGCTGCTGTATCCCTAATTATGTATTGACATATACTATTATTGTCAGTATGACTCCATATACTATTATCGTCAGTATGACTCATGGCAGTGATGTCTGCAAAAAGCAAACTAAGCTTTCATTAGGGCTCTAGGCCTTCCAGCACAGAAAAAGTAATCAGATACATCAAGCACACTAAATGAAAATACATTTTGCTGAAACACAAGATGGTCAAACTGATACTTGAAAAATAAAATATGCTTTAGTCTTTTTCCAGATAAAACATTTCTGTTCCATGCTATTGCCCATGTGACTATGCCTACCCTCTTCATACCCACAAGTTCCCATTTTGGCATCCAATGGCTCTTTACCAAGATCAATATTCTTATTTCCTTTTTCTCCTTACCACCTTCTAGCTTTTCATATGTGCTGATTCCTGTTCTCTTCTGTGGGTGGAGGGGAAGGATGACAGGGCAGAGAGTGATTCTTGGTCTTTTGCTTTTTTCTTCCAGTGCCAGCCTCATTTATCTTTTTCAGCCATAGTAAGGCCACAAATCACTGCCTCCATTCCACAGCCAATCCCATTTCTTTTTTCTAACGAATTTCATTGAATGAATGTGCTGATTTTCTTTTTTACTAAATGACAGCCTTCGTTGCTCCCTTCCATTTTTGTCACAGTTTCTCAGAGCTGCTTTTCCTTGTCTGATGGAGACCAAAACGAGAGAAACATAGGGCTGCGTATTCAGGATGCCTTTTTAAGGTTAAGAGTGTCATGTTCAGCTACACAAATTCTATCTTCTAACAATTCTCTGCACAAGGATGAGAGTTAGTTGAGGACCTGTTGCAGTTCAAGGGAAACCACAGAGACTTAAAATTCCTCAGGAGGACTCTAAGAAAGAGAGTTCATGAAGATTGATGCAAGAAAACCTTAGAAAAAAATAGGGATAACTTTGGATATGCAGTTGAACTTTTGGTTAATTATCTGAACTGATCCCCTGAACTCTCTAAGGTTTACCTATTGCTAATTAGCACTGCAGTGACTTGTTCTTTATGGATTATGCTAAGGAAGTTTAATTTAAAACTTAATTATACTAGTTTTTAAGTGGCTTATAGGGAAAAAAATACTTTAATCGGGAGCAGTAAGGAATTTTTCCTGTGTTCAGACATCAGTAATCTTAGCAAGGCATGTGTAACGTGCTTGAGGAGTTTCACATTTGTTTTATTTGCTAAGAAGAAAGTAGCATAAGAGGTTAATGAAAAGTATGTTATGCTTATGATTGAGAGTTGTACAATTACATATGATGTTCTAATACACAATATAATATTATTAATATAGAATAAATATGTAGGCTGCACATTGAATTCTTATTGTTACAGTGATGATGACTGTATAGATTGTCTTTTAATCCACAGGGATATGTTTTTTTCTACAGGCTTGGAACTTCTTGTGCCGTTTGCCAATTCTAAACGTCAGTCTGAGCATTAAGGGCAGTTGGGATGACACGGTTCAGCCACAGAACGAAATACCTGTTCCTTCTTTGACAACAGACACACGAGATGACAAAAGATGGATCAAATTGCATGCTGATCAAGAGTATGTGCTCCAAATAAATCTGCAGAGAACCCAGATGGGGTATCAGGTAGATTAATTTATCATTTCCTTCCCAAGTGCACAAGTGTCCAATAATCCATTTACATTATCAATGATGTTTTATACAGCATAATAGGTTTCTTTATGGTTTAAGTATTATGTAAGTTATAAACACTTTCAAAGCCTTTTCTGTATTAGTAGTGAAGAAAATGTTGGGGTTTTTTCAAGTTGCAATAGGATAGTAAATAGACTCTTCAGGTGAAATCCTAGACCAAGTCAATGAAAAAAATTCAAACTAGTTTATAAGCTTCCAGTTATATTCACAGATGCTTCATACCAGACCCACAGCTATAAATATGTTTCTAGTCGTAACATAGCCCTTTACTGAGGATATTTTCCTTACATTTTACATCTGATACTTTTTTGAACAGCTCCTAGAACAACTTCCACATACAGTTCTTTCCCACAGCTACATTTCAGTCCCACCTCTTTGCCCATTTAAAGCACATCCCATTGCCTCTTCGGCTGGTCAGCTTGCTGGGCCTTCAGCAAGTCTTGGTGTGCCAAGCCAGGAACTGCAGGAGCTGCACTGATTTCCAGCTGCTCTGCCCCAGCAGCAGCACCTGGCTGTACCTGCATGTCAGCTCTGGGGAGAGTTGGACCTACCTTCACACTGGTAACTGCTGACACTGGAGCTGTCACTCACCCATGCTTTTTTCTGTCATTTACATACCCTGAGTGGCATATGGACCACCATGGTTATAATTTTGCTAATTCATTTCTCTAACATTTCAAACCATTAAGAATTATAATTACCAGCATTTTTGCTAAGATAAAAGGAGCTCGAGATATAAGTGGAGAACAGTTTTAGATGTTAATTCTGAGACTCTTAAGACAATTTCATTTCGATAAAAATAATAATGGAGATACATGTGTTCTGCTGAAAATCCTGAAGTTATCTTACATTAGTTAAGAATTATATTTGAAAAGTATTCTTTCCCAAAAGACTTTTTGTCCTGACTGCAGCAGGTTGACCGTAGTTGCAAGGTGAAACTGTCTTATTTTAGGAAGGACAAAGAGTCAAAGCTCATCCATCCATCATTCTATTTAACGTGCCAGTTACTGACAGAAACTTTTCCTAAGCAGAAGCCATGGAAAAGAAAGGAGCAGAAGCATTTCATGCAGTGATCACTGTTTTATAAACCTCTTCTAGAATTTGATCCCTCTTTTGTAAGAAACAGCTGGATCAAACTGTTTCTAAAGCTTCATTGCTGTGGCGATGTTTTTTCTTCCATATAAATCTTCAGTAAAACCTTTCCCTCTACAAAACACAAAATGAATGTTGAGTGATGCACCAGTGAATGGTGCATCATTCTGTCTTCAGCTTCCAGCAGTAAATTCACTGTCTTAAAGAATCACTGAAATAATCTTTCCTTTTGCCATATCAAACTCAAATAAATACTTTTAAGTGCTGGTTTTGTCTTTATATTAATCCTGAACAATATTGGTTAGTTTTATTTAAGGACACCAGGTTTACAATTAACCCTTCTGCATTTGGAATATATAAATTACAGAAAGGGAACAGTATTTCCATTCAAGTTTTAGTAGTTTATAAAATAAATGGAATGGTATCTTGTATTCTGGATTTTTGTCTGTGGACTGTGATTTTTTTTTTTTTAACCCATCATCTGGAAAGAAATAAACACTATTTTAGTCTGGCTAAATTATAATCTTACATAACAATTCACAACAATGTGAGTTTGAGGTGTTTTTCATTCAAGGAAAAATGGCGTTTTGGAAAGGTGATTTCTAGTTTTCCTAACCTGTTTCTTTTCTCCAACAGGGAAAGCAGGACAGTAAAGCAATGGCTCCTCGATTCCCCAAAGTCAAGGATGAAGGATGGTTTTTGATATTGGGAGAAGTTGATAAAAAAGAACTCATTGCCCTGAAAAGAACTGGATACATCAGAAATCGAAATACTGTTTCTGTTGCTTTTTATACTCCAGAAACTCCTGGAAAGTATGACAAATTTACAAATTAAATGCTCTTAGTGATTATCTTTTCCAAGTGGTCAAGACCTAATTTCCAAACTAACAATGTTGCTTTTACTTATCAGGTGTATCTACACCCTGTATCTCATGAGCGACAGCTACCTTGGCATGGACCAACAGTACGACATTTACCTGAACATTGTACCGGCACAAGGCACCACGGAGGGGTTTGATGCCAGGAGCCACCTGGCTCTGAAGTAAGGCCATCTGGAAAGTCCACTCAGTCAAAAGAGCTGGTCCTGCAACTAAGACATCTGGTCATTCTGGGCCATCCAAAAATGTGTTTGCCTTAGTGGAACCAACTTCCAACCTCAAGACAACTGGGAAACTGAAAGTGACTGCTGTATTGACTCTGAAGACACCGAGTTAGCCACAGTGGCCTTACTCCTTTGTGAAGATTTGTCTTTTCTTGTTTTATCTTTCTTCTCTCAGAAGTCAGATTGTTAGTTGAATTTTACCACATCAAAATAAAAGACTGAACAGTACTGTAATTCGTGCAAATTCAGGGCTATCGTCTTCATTTTGAAAAACGTTCTATAGCCTATGTATTAATGGCATTTAAATAGTCAACTTTTTTAATTTATAGAGAAAAACACAAAATCTAAGAGCTGCTGAAAATATTGATGGATGTGTTATATTTCATGTTTAATAAAAATATTCGCATAAGAATGTTTTGCATTCTGTTTTTAGGTGTAAAGTATGAGAGATGTACCAACAAAATCCTCCTCTTATGCACAGTACATTTTGAAAACTATAAAGGAAAATTTCACACATTTGTATTAGTGATATAAGCAGTAAATTTATAAATTTTATAAAGGCAAGCTAAATCATATAAAATATTTCCAATGTAGCCATGATGTAATTTATGTAAAATAATAACTAAAGTTTACCCTTTACATACATGTGTATATATATATATATGTATACACACACACATATATATATTGAATACTTACTATTTCCTTAGTGGTTTTTCCTGAATTTTGTAGTGTCCTGTTCTAGGGTTCAGTGCTAAAGTGGGTGATTAAGTTCTGTAAATAAGGGAGCATGAGGCCTCAAAAATGGGGTTTGCAGCAGGAGGCGTGATGAGCAATGAATAGTTCTGCCAGGCAAAAGGTATTGTCTGAGAGGTGCCCAACTCAGTGATAGTACCTGCAAGGCATAAATCTGGAGGAAGAAGGTAGCAGCATCTATCTTGTGATGAGACTACACATCCTGAGGCCAGTCCTCAATGTTAAGAGGATTCAAGTTGCTGAGCAAGTACTTGGAGCCAACATATTTTCAGACACATTAGTGCATCTTCATTCAGATAGACTAGAACTTAAACTGAATATTAATATTTGCATTTGCTCAGCTTTGCCTTGAGTTGATAAGCATTACCTCTCCAAGGGATCATTTCGCTGTCATTTCCGTTGTATTTCACCAGATGAAAGAATACAGCAGAACTGTTGCCTGGAAGCTTCCCAGAAAAAAATTACACTAGTGTTGCTGCACCTACATAGAATCACAGCATGGCTGAGTTTGGGAGGGTCCTCTAAAGGTCATCTGTCTAACCGCTTTCCTCAGACAGGGCCACCTAGAGCTGATTTCCCAGGACCACATCTCCAGTTACGGGGACTGCCACCTCCCTGGGCAACCTCTGCCTCACAGCAAAAAAAAGTATTTCCTGCTATCCAAGAGGGACCCTTCTGTAGTTCCATGTGTGCCTGTTGCCTCTGGTCCTGTCACCAGGCACCACTGAAAAGATCCTGGCTCTATCCTTGTTAACGTCTTCCATTCTCCAGGCTGAACAGTCCCAGCTCTCTCAGGCTTTCCTCATGTGAGAGATGGTCCAGTCCCTTCATGAACTTCTTTGTGGCTATTTGCTAGACTCTCTCCAACATGTCCATGTCTCTCTGCCCCAAACCAGACACAGTGCTCCACCACGGTGACATCACCAGTGCTGACACCCCTCTCGACCTGCTCGCAACACCACACTGCAGCAAGCAGAAGGCTGTCTGCAAAGGCTTAATAGTTTACCAGTAATTTATTTCATTTTATCTGGCACCTCGAAATTGTGGGAAGCATTTTTTAAACAATCTATTATGTAGTTGAGTATTTTCATCACCTGATCACGTTAAAAAATTTATGTTTCATTATTATAGGTAATATATTACCTATAGAAATGTGCCTAAGAAAGTGGGTCAATAATAGAAAAAGTTGTCACTAGATTTACAGCAGGCTCTAGATGATACAACAGCCACGTTTGCCATTTATACTATACCAGTATAATATGGTGGTGTGTCACAGAGCAAATGGATTTTTTTCAAATTGTTAGGCAATACTTTGGTTATTCACACATTTACTTAGTCCATTTTTAAAAGAATTGTTTTGTCTAATTTGGAAGTTTAAATTTTCACAGAAATTAAGTCCTTTCTTTGGAAAACTTCTTGGCTGAAGTAATACATTGTCCCTCAACAATTTTAATTAATTAGGAAAAAGAACTATGCCACAGTCAAACAACATACCGACATAGTGACGCTGGCTCTTGTTGCTTTGTAAATGCACATCACAGAACAGTCCAACTGCAGAGTAGCAGACAATAGCTTCAGTATTCAGTATTAATCAATTAAAGAGTTTCTGTAATGTCATTTGTGCCATTTTTACTTTGGTTTGGAAATACTGTATTTCCTAGCATATTAATTGTTTTTAGAAATAGTTTGGTGACATTTTTAAATAACATATTTGAAACGTTTTTATTTTTTTACAGAAGTATTGGGTTCATGAAGACAAAGTCTAAAGTCATACAGAATGAATTTAAGCAAATTGATTAGAATCAGGATTTAGCTGAAAAATCCAAGAGAAAGAATTCTGATGCATTTGAAACAGCTGCTTCGACAGAACAATGAATATGTTCAATCCGGTGATATCTCACGGTGAAAAGTGAGAATAGCCGTCTAACAAAAAAAGTATGAAAACCAAATACAGAATAAAACAAAAAAAGATAAATACTTCAGTGATGTAATTATCACCTTTATGAATAAATAAGCAAAGTAACAGCACATACAGAAATCTTTAATGTGAAGTTACTCATTACAGTTTGCAAGCAGGTTTTTATTTTTATTCTTCCCTCCCCTTTCCAGGAACATCTGCAGTCAGTGCATGCCTGCTCAGGTGTGGTTCTTCTTCCAAAACTTGAAAAGCAACAAAAAACAGGCAAGACATAAATTGTCTGCCTCTGTGACTTCATCCTTTCCCATCGTTCCTGTCCTAGCCCAATAACAGCATCACTGCAGTGCCCAGCAGGAGCTGGAGGAGGTTTGGGTATGTATCACCATCCCCATCTCCTCTGAAGGAGCTCTTATAACACGATCTGTTGTTTAGAACTTTACTTAAGATTTCAGTTCTAGCCCAGGTACTGAATTTATCAGTGGCACTATGAAGCCATCCTCACTACTGCTGGTCTTTTTCTGTTGTAAATTGAATTTTGGAGGCCCTAATTTCACCCAGATTAATTCAGGGCTTTATGCTGCTGACCCAAAATTCCTCTTCATTGTCATTGCTTCTAGAGACCACCTCCAGATGGTCATTCTGAAGAAAACTTCAGGAAGTTTCTTATCAACCTTCACCCTGGAGCCTAGCATAAGATTTGAACATTCACAGAATAGGCTGCATTTAAAGAAAGGTAAATTATGTAATTCCAATTTTCGAGTTCTAGGGGGTACTCCTAAAGAGAAGAAAGTATCCCATGTGCATCTGCCCTTGCTCATTACAGCCTGAGTCCAAATTCCTATGTTCCTCCCTCACTCAAGAAAAAGAGGCTGTGGTATTCTTAAGGCAGTTTGATGAACTACTCCAAGAGGCATCACTTCTCTATGAAGAGGCTTATTTACTGACAATGGTTTTTGAATCATCACTCTTGTATTGCCTCCACCCCTCCTATTTAGGGTAGACTTCCCTTTAGGTCCTTCCGCTATCTGTAAACCCTACAACCTCAGATGTTTGGAGACATTATCACAGAAGGAATTATTAAAGATCATCTTTCTGTGATATAGACACTATTGTATATATTGTATAGTGGTATAGACACCATTGTAACCTATGTATTAAGTACTGAAGCAGGGCAAAGCAAGGCAATACAAGCAAACTGTTTTTTTCTACAACCTAAGGATCTCCAGCTAAATTGCGCATTTTGGCCTTGGTTTAGTTGCTTACATGCAGAGATCTAGTGCTGTTTAATATGCAATATCTCATCTGGCCTCTACATTCAGCTCCAGAAGAACATACCCCATCTGCAGAGGGCTAGCAGATGTGAAACACAATGCTATTGTATCTGTCACTCTCTGTGCATGCCTCAAGTAACCCAAGTCATCTGAAACAGCATTGGGTATCTACATTCATGTAACCACATTGACTCCCTGTCACTTGTTTAGTCATAGGTATGCAATTCAGTTGCTTTACATATACCTTATGCAGAGATATTTCAGTTGCCACTCCAGAAGACAGGAAGTCTTTCATAGGTCATGTGTCACTTCTGTCATCCCCATGTCATAGGGGCCAGTATCATGAGGTGGATGCTTAGCTATTCAATCTTAATTACCTGATCAAGCCCATACTATTTTGTAAGTCAGAAGAACTGTAAGTGTTCAAAATTCTCTCTTCCAAGCAATTTTATGAGAAGGGAGAATTCTCCTGCTTCATGAGAAGATATATTTTCTGACAAAAGGTTTGGATGTCATAGGATGCCCAGACAGACAAGTGAGCTACAGAAAGGTGAGTAGGGCTGCTGCTGAGAGTGGTCACTCTCATTTCTACTTATACACTATGCCTATTCTGTTGGCTATGTTTGATTCCCACCTGCCTTTCTAAAAATGTATCTTGTTAAATGGCATGTCTTCTCAGAGTGCAGTGCACTTCAGCAGGTGCTCCAAGACTTATACCCACAGAAATTTTGACACAATTTTTTCTGATGTGATTTGCAAAAGCTTGTGAATGAACAAACTTTTGTTATTAATGTTGTAAGTTAGTAGCAGTAAGAGTTTAAGCTGCTTTCACGCAGTGTGTGAAAGGAAATTCTATATTAAAGGAACTTCTCTGGAAAGCAATTCTACTGCTTGGACTAAATGAGTCTCTTCATATGTATTCCTTAGTAACGGATTCTCCACGGTGATTACACCATCCTGCAATTAAATATGTTTATGATATGTTTTGTACTTGGATCTTCTAACAAGCTCCATACTGCATCAACAGGATTTTTGAATCCGGGACTCTCTAAGTCTCTGTTCTGAATCTCTATTCCTAGAAAATCACAACCTTCTCTGTTCAAATCTCTCCTCAGAAATGAGGAGCATTACAGCTTCACTGAGGCTATGCATTAGGCTTCACTGCTGCTTTTCTCCTCCAGCTTAGTCTTGAATACCAAAACTTTCAATAAAAACATGCACCTGAACATGGGGGGGGAAGGAAATTAAAAGACATTTGCTATTGTTCACGTGCTAGAACACCCATGAAATAAAGACTGAAAAGTATTCTGGAATGAATATTATCATTCCAAATAATAAGATTCTCACTAATTGTAACGACAGCAGAGGTAAATTGGGCATCTTTGAAAAATCACGCTGTCGATAATGTGATACATTTACAAATAGTTTTAGAGCTATTAACTATGTGCTATTAACTACTGGCAAGAACATTGGTAGAAAAGGGAGTCTAGAGATATCACCATCCTTTTCTACTGCACTCTAAATCTCTACATGAAATGTGATAAACCACATTCTTCACAGAGTAGCAGATTTGCACTTTGGATTGGAAGTAACTCAGTTTATATCGGACAGTGCTAATGTGGGAAAATTAGGCTTACGTTTCTGACAGCAGTACTTTCTTCCAGCTAACAGGATGAAATTATTTCGGATGCCAATAACACATGGTGAGTTCCCATCATGTATTTTTCAGCAAATCCAACTAATTAGGAACCAATTACTGATTGTGGTAGCACAGTAAGATCAGGTTCTGATAAACTGTCACCTTTGTAGCTGTGAAGATTCTGCAATTAAGCCTTATTTTATTTTCTCAAATGCTAACAATGTCTAAAGGGAGAGCTGGGGAAAATATCGAGAGGATTCTGTCACCTCCACTAAAAGGCACTTTCATTCACTCGTGCCAAAACAAGATTAATCCCCATTTTTTTTTCTTTTTCCCCCTATCTAAAATACAACATAAATAGTTGAACTCTGTACCAAGAGAGACTAAGTGACTATTTAACAGTTTACCCCAGTTACAGAATCTTGCTGTTTCCTTAGCATGTTTCTGTTGTGTCCCATCCCACCCTCCACTTCCCTCCTCACAGAGTCTCCCATGTTACTTGGACTAAGCATTCTGGGATAGAACCTTTAGGGGACTTTCACTCTCTGTTTATAGGACACATAGCAGAGAGGAAGTCCTGGTTCATGATGAGGTTCTTGCAAGATGCAACCTACAAATAACCTCATAAGGCCCTACTGTGCTAAACTCAAAATGTGATGCAATGTTACTTCAAGAATATATTAAGCAAATAAGACGGGTGCAAGATATGCATCACAATTAGCTGTATGATTGAGGCAAATGCCAGTTTTGTTTTAGATTTTAATTCTAAGTGACTTTACTCAGAGGGAATGAGCTAATCTGGGAAAAGAGAGACGTGGAGATTTCTCAGTTCTCCTTGGTGGTGAAATGCTCAGAACTGACCAAAGTGAAATAGTTACAGACTGTATCCACACAGGGGATACACATCTAGGTTTTGTGCCTCTCATATATGTTTACTTGACTATTACATGCAAATATTGACAATATCTTTCAGCCTCATCCTTGCAGATATTAGGAAGATACATGCTCTCCTCTTCTCAAGAGAAGATAGCCTCCATAATTTACATACAATAGCATGTGCCCCAGAAGGCTTCACAAAGACCTCTTAGCAAAAGGTTTAGAAGTTGCAAGACACATTCATAGAGCATTAGGACTTTGCCCAGCTATATATAGTTGCAGTGCCATCTTCTGCAGTGCTCCCCAGCAATGCAGAAGAAATCACAGCTAGGTAATGTTTCTGAAACTTTTGCTAACAATTTCTGCCTCCTGTTGATAAGCTACACATAGATATTATCACCTACATAAAATTACCCTTCATAAAAGTTGGTTGAGGGTTTTTTGTTTGGTTGGGGGTTTTTTTGTGACATGTTAATATATTGCTGCCAGACTGCAATAGCAGATTACTTTTACCCTAACCCTGCTGA
The DNA here is from genome assembly GCA_013397565.1 of Ptilonorhynchus violaceus. Taxonomy (NCBI): domain Eukaryota; kingdom Metazoa; phylum Chordata; class Aves; order Passeriformes; family Ptilonorhynchidae; genus Ptilonorhynchus; species Ptilonorhynchus violaceus. The sequence continues at coordinate 115,761 of VZRJ01005681.1, read as the reverse complement.
TGGCCCCCAGGTTTTAGCTTCACATCATGTGGCATACCTGAGGAGTGCTGCAATAGCGTTTTCATCTTGTTCAGACTTATCAAAAGTCTGGCCATGAACTTAAACTTGGAGATAATAGGAACAAACTTGCTCAACAGTATGGGTTGTTTTCTCACATCTATATTCATCGTGTGATTTCTGCATTCTCATTCCACCAGCCTACAAGACCTACAAGTGTTGTTAACAGCTAACTCAACAATTTGTTTTTGTCCTTAAACTGCTTGACACTTCAAACTGGAAGCACATATAGGAAATGCCACCATAACCTTGAACACTTGACTTAGACATCATATTTGCAGAACACTTAATTTTTGAGTGAGTTTCACTGAAAAATGGCTACCAACACAGAGAATTTGTAAAATTAGGGGGGGGGGAAAAGAAAATGAAAGTTGGAGGGGAAAAATGAGCATGAAATATTCTACCTGGTGCTCCAACATAAGAGTTTAAGTTGAAACAATGGCTTTCTTGGGATAAGGACTGTATATCCTTTGGGAGAAAGCAGCTGAGAGTGAAATCATCATCTTGTCTGAATGAAATTAATTGATTTTCCCTGTTCTAGAATTATCTAGAATTAATCAATCTAATATCAAAACTATCTACTAAATCATTTTTTTAAAAGAAGATAACCAACTTAGAATTGCAAGTGCTTATAAGGGTAAGAGGAATGAACTTAATCAATGAATTCATCTATTTCAACCTTATAGAGCCAAGAAATGCTACAAATCTCCTAGAATAATGCCTATTCATAAAGCCATGAGACATATAGAAATGACATCCAAACTCCTTAGGTGCTTAAGAGTAGGAGAAATGACATTTGGGTTGTGCAAACTGAATGAAGCCTGATCATACTGTTGCAAAACAAAAGTCATGAGATAATTATTTTTAATTTGTTGATGAGTGGAAACTGTTTTGGTTTTTTGTTTGATTGGTTGGGTTTTGTTTGGGGTTTGTTTTTCTGTTCAGTTTTTTCAGGCCTGAAGAGTGGGTTGTTGTTCATGATCTTTGGCATATAGACACTTCCCTGGGAAATTGTCACAGAATGTGCAATGATAGCTCTCCCTTTATGATGCTGAAACCACAATAACTGTGTCAATGTTTGTGTTCTCAGGAACACTCAGAGAGACTGACACTACACATTCAGTTCACTTTCTGTCTGCTTTACAGGAGGCGCTCGGTCAGGTGCCAGATCCTGCACATTGCACAGCAACTCCTAAGCTTACAGAGGAAGTTCACACCCACTCCTGACCCCTACAGATCCTACAGGAGGGGAGGAGCGTGTCAGCCTTCCGGATCATGCTTCAGCTTCCTTCACTGGCAAGACAATATGCCCAGAAAGGTGCTTTGATGCACTGGTTTGGGAACAGGAGCCTAAATTTCTATTCCAAATTTAAATGCACTTCAAGTAACTGAACCATGTCCAAAGTTTTCTCAGGACCAGGGTCTTCAGGGAATGCTGACCTTAAAGGACCAGAATCTTTAATAAATAAGAGTGTTCTTTTAGAACAGGTCCAGATGGATTGCTCTTTATAAACATGAAATAAAAAAGAAATCTCACCACAAGGATACTGACGAGAATTAGAAATGCTTTGTTTCTTCGTTTTAACAACTTGTAGTGGCTACCTAGTTGTCTGAAAGCCTTGGGAAACAACTGGATTAATTTAATTGTATCAGTGAAAATCTTTTGGGAAATATGGGAAATATTTCTAGGGAAATGAACAGAATTTGGAAAGAAATCCCAACATTAAGTTATCAAAACATACACTAAAGTTTCTTTTCTCTTGGTGCATTGCCCTTTTGCTTCAGAGACTGGAGGATGAAATACATTCCCAACATATATTATTGGTAGATTAAATTTAGTTTCTGCTATTACTTTCAAAGGATTTGGTGAATAGATAGCAGCATTAGTATTATATAATCTTTCACTCAAACTTAGGACTCAAAGATTAACAGCTGCAGATTTTATAACATTTCTAATTCAGGGATAAATTGTATTTTCTTGGATTGGATAGGTAGGTAATGTCCTAAAGTTATTTCATTCTTAGGAACCATTGACTTTACAGGAAAAGACTAAGAACTCATGACCATGAAAAGATGAAATTAGATGAAAAAAATACCCCTAATGAGAAAAACAGGATAGGAATCCCATCTCCAAGGAAGGACAGAACTTTGAGTCCTGCAGATAGGGCTGCTGTGAGGCAATAGTCCTGTTTGGTTTTATTATATTATCTCATCTGCTTTCATTACACCAAATAATTTTGTGTGATGGCACAGCTTCCAGAAAAGTATCCTGTAGTACTTACCTGGTGATTGGGGCACATTAGGGGAAAATGTGGTCAGAAAAGGGAAGAAAGAACTGAAGGAAGGAATTTTGTATGGGAACAGATGGGTTAGTGGAATGCAGCCAATTTTTAAATAAGAAAACACAAGTCCTATGCCTTATTCTGAAAGATAGTAAGCCTCTATTTTCAGGGGAAGGTTCCTAGTAATGTAAACAATGTAAAAATCTCTAAACAGATAAGAATATCTTCTGTAGTCTTAGGCAAGGTACCAAATGTAAATTACACTTCTATGTTTCATCTCTGTGCTATGCTTACCTCTTCGTATGCAGTTATCCAGTCTCTTTTGAGGTACCAGATTTTCCATATTCACCAGACAGGGGAATTTAAGCACTTCACACCTTGAATTCTATTCTGGGTGCATTTGGGGTGAGATTCTTGCTATTTTAAAAGCCTTTCTTAGCTATACCCCTAAAAGTGTGTAGTCTTAATTTTATAAACTACATATGCTCTTCTTTCCATTTTACATGCTTGCACCTGCAGCTCTCATCATACCTACTTCATGTTAAGAAGTAGTCTACATTTAAAACTGGTCCATTTCCTTACATTTGGAAGTATAGCATGTGACGTTAATAAAATAGAGTCAGTTACATCAACATTAAGGAAGGAAGAATAAATAGATTCATGGTAGGATGTTATGTGTATATATGTAATCATACATAAATATTTTAGTAACATGAACATGTTACTCACTAACATGAACATAACAAGCCATTGAAGTTAGCACTTACAGATGCCACTGATACTGAGGGAAGGCAAGACCCCATCAAAACTAACATTCAGAAGAGAAATATTGCTTTGATCCTTTGAAAGAGCAAAAAGATCTGGACTCGGATCACTGCCTAAATGTTAAGTTTATGTGTAACTGGAGAAGACAATCTCCTTTAAAATTAACTTTCACTGCTTCATGTCTTTACTTACACCCCTTTATTTTCCTACCATTGAACAGACAGTAATGAATAAGAACAACAACCATACTTTGTCCACAATCATTATTTCATTCTTATATCAGCAACTTATATTTCCAGGTAAGAATCCCTGTCCAGCTCAGATCACCAATGTAAAATTGTCCTGCCTTCTCCAAACCACAAAACTTAAGGCTATGAGAAACAGCAATGTAATAAGATACAGAAAGAAGGATAAATCAAGTAATTCCCTGTTTGAAATTTCCATTTTTCTTAATTCTTCTTCCTTTCCCATAATTACGGCCAGTCTTCCGTTTTAGCCCTCACTTCACCTCCATTTCAAATTTCACAATCTCTCTAGTGTTGCCTTTATTTTATTTATATCCCTCTTTCTCTTGTCTGTGGTGTACTTACTTCTCTCTTGTAGGTATAAATAAACACATACACCTAAACAATTTAAAAAATTCTCACTACTGCTGCTACTCAGAGCACCTTTCTCTGGGCTTTCTGTATTTTCCACTACCTTTTCCACTTCTATGCCTTTACCTTCAAACTGGTTCCCAAAGTATGACTGTAGCCTTGCCTTTTTTTTTTTAATCACATTTGCTTTGTGATCAGTAGTTTGGTTTTGATCCCAAGTGCTAGTCACAAATACCTTTGTGGTGGATCAGGCTCTCCATTCAAGGAACTCCATGCCAGCATCTAATTGTAAGTTACAGTAAAAGATTAGCTAAACCAAGGCTCATTTTCTACCCATCCATTTAGAATATTTGCTGAAGATTACTCCATGTTTTGAGTGATTACTCTGTGGTTTAGGTCTATCTTGTCTGTATGGACAGGAAGAGGAAAAAAGCACTCTTTTCCTTGGGCAAAATTAAATAGTCTTAGACACCTTCCAAAGGTATCAATATGTAAATACAGATGCTACCAATAACACTTAGCAATAAGACTAGACTACCGCAGAGACTTCCATCTTTCTCGTTTTGGCCATCCTTCACTTGCACTTTAGAACATCCTCTGTGATTGCACTTGTCCCCAGCCAATCACAAAACCAGGAGGGCTTTTTTCAGCCACACTTCCTTTGTTCTTTCACTCATATCGAAGAGGGATGAACAACGCAAACCTGAATCAGCTTTCGTTTGAGCACAGGAGATACATATTTTGTTCCAAGCCTACACTATGCTCTTCTACCATCTGAGGCCTTCAAGTAACAGCTGGCTGAGAAAACAGCCAGGCCACAAAGCATCTACAGAAAACTTCATCTCCGGGGTGAATTTCAGCTAATGCTCCCTCAGTCATGAAGTAGTACTGAAAGGCAAATGTTGCTTAACATGTGACAGTTTAAGAACAGATTTCTTTCAATTTAGGTATAAAATAGCAGGTTCAAATATTCCACACCCGAAAAACAGCAGTTGTCAGGCCCCACACGTGCACTAGATTGGATCATGGCACAGAAGGATATAAATCCACATTCTTCAGATCATAAATCAGTCAGACTGGCTGACAGGATGCCCATAGGACTGGGTTATTCTCCAGCTGCCCGATGACGAGATTCTCCTGGTGCATTCAACACTGTGAGAACCAAGGTACTGGTCTGATTCAGTTGGATCTTTTTGTATTATGTTTCAAACTGTTAAATATGGATATCTCATGATGTTAAAAAATACACAGTTCCAGTGTTCTGATCCTATGCAACTCTTCCTTTAATAGATCAATACATTTCCCAGCAAATATTTTATTTCTGAAATAATTTTTAAAAATTAAATACATTTGAAAACAACTTGCCTTAGCACACATATGAGGCAGACAAACTCATATTATTTCATGCTTAGTTTTGGATCTCTATTAAAAAAAAAGAAAAAGCACCCTACAGATTTTTTGCTTTAAAATAAGGGGAAAACCCTATAAAAAGATCAGATCTGGGGTACAAGATAACACAGACAATTTCCAACATAAATGCTGGTTATTAGGTGTCATGTAGAGTCAGGAGTTGCCATGGAATCCATTTGCTTCTAAACCAGCTCCTCCTGCTGGAATACTTTTTCATTATTATTTCTTTCAGTAGCACAAAAGGAGCTGGCTTATAGAAGAAATGTTATTTTAGTGTAAAGTTTCTACTGTGTCTGCAATCAGACATGAAATTAAAATCTAAATTTAAATCTATATTTCTGTTTCAAGTGTAAAGCTAAATTGCTGTGGTCAGAAGAACAAAATAATTGCAGACTTTTTATAGATCCAGTAAAGCAGAGAAAACAAAGTATAGCTAAAGTCTTCCTTTCAGCTGTCTTCCCATAAGTGAAAATAAGTGTCATATCTGATGTCTACTGTTTACATTTTTGCTACATTATTCTGCCATTACGCTTAACTTTTAACATTTTCATACTGGTTATTCTACGCAACAGCAGCCTCATTACCAGCCTAATTACTGACATCCTGGGATACAGAACAGTGTGTGCATGCTGGACACGGGGCTTATTAGGCCAATGAACTCACTTGTTGTGATGTCTGCTTCAATAGACGGATTTCAAAAGAAAAAATGTGATCATGCCTTCAAACTCTTGACACGCCAATTATTGGGTTTCAATTCTTTTGTATACAATGTACTGCAGTGAGGCCGGAGGACAATACTGGAAAGAAACCAGCAATATTGGAAAGCTATGCCAGTGATTTGTAGCTTGGCATGTTAATACTTATTATTAATATTATTGTTTACTATAGACACTGACTAGCATTGCATCTGGAAGCCCTAAACAGAAATAAGACCCTATTGTGATCAACACTGTATGGAGATACACACAGCCCTTGCCTCCAAGAGCTTATATTGTATGGTCCCAGTCTTGTAAACTGATCTGGGCAGATACATTCTTGCACCCCTGTGGAGTCCCCCAGCTTTCCAAGGGAGTTAGAACTTCCTACATAATCTTCCTATAGGGAAAAGTGGTAAGCAAGCTTTGGGATCCTGTACCTTTCTAATCTGTTTCTTTCGCACCCTTTAGCAGTTGAACCATACTCAAACTTAGGCAAGTCCAACATCTTATGGAACTTCTGGCCCTTATTTACGTCTCTTCTACTCAAAAGATCTGTTCCTGCCAGGGAATCAAAGGAAGCTCTGTGCCATGGAACACCCTTCCCTCTCCAACCCTGTGTTTTCTAAGATCCCATAAGGGCAGACAGACTTATGGAGAGGTCTGTGCTATCTCTCAGGAAGATCCCCAGAGTGCAACAGTTTCTGAGACAGGCACTAGCCTTAGAAAAGCAAAAGAACATAGACAAGCAGGCTAGAGACAGAGAATCCTTTGCCCTAGAGGGAAAGCAGAAGGGCCATTTGAGGCCTATAATGAATAGAAGCAGCCTAATGTCAGTAAACAAGGGCTGGGCTGTGGGGCCAGGATAGGGAATCACAAGACAAGTGTGGGAGCCAGGACGTTCCTCACTAGCCAGGGCCCACCCCACACTACCTGAATGAGGAGAATAGGGCCAGCACAGGGATGACAGCCAGGCTCAGTCCAAAACCAAGATCATCAGGCAAGTCCATAGCAGCAAAGTAGCTCCAAGGTCAAGATGGGAAGTAAGTCCATGGGTCAGGGTCTGAGTCAATACGGTCCCTAGCGAGGTACAGGCATAGCTGCAGTGGCACTGGGCACAGGAACACCTAAGACCTGACTCAGGTAAGTGCTGAGGGCAGAGCAGGGAGCTGACAGGTGAGGCTAGTCGGGGATATTAAGGCTCATTAGTGCATTCAGGGACCTGACACCCACAGTCTTCTCCTCACTCTGCAGTATGGCTGCTCTGACAAGTGGTTGGGTTGAGCCATGCTGAAGCCAAAATTAAAACCTGACTCCAGTGCATCCTAAAGTCTTGGCACATTTCAAAAATGTGTCATTAACATCACTAAGCTATTGCCAGACCAAAGAAATTAGTTTTTCATCTACCAGCTAAATCTTACAGTAATTACACAGAGCAAGCAAGCCCTGGAACTTCGTCCCTCCAGCTGCAAGTAGTGGACATTCTGCAGGAGAGGCACTGTGGGAAAACTGTTCTTTTAATAGGCTCTAACTTCAGGTGGTTATATCTAGCCATCACACTATGCAAATGGAGTCCCATTATCAGTGGATAATTGTCAGAAATCAGGATTTAGACAAAACATTTCAACAGTGAGGCAAAATCTAAATAAACAAATATTAATCATGGGCATATGCCAAGCCTTGGGAAACACCCTTATCCCTCAGCAACAGATTTAGCATAGTCTGAAACAGGTCAAAGCTGGACTCGGGCTTACAAGTCTGGTGCCGTATCCCTATGCCCCCATTCAGTGCAAGCGGTTGATCCCACACTGTTTTACACGAAGACATCATCTCCTCCATGTTATTTCTGAAGGCATCTATTCACCACGTGGGGAATGCAGAGGAGTGTAGCAATAGGCTTGCAGAGTGCCCATATAAGTCGGAAAATATTAAGCGACAGAGAGGTTGTTCCCAGCTTAGTGCTCAATGCTCATAAGTGCAACTAAACTTGTAACCACAAACAGGTATGAGACTAAAACAAGAAAAGATCCTGTCAAAACCCATGCAGAGAATGCTCCCCACCTTGCCTTTCAACAAAACTACAATCATCATGATTATGAGGCACACCAAGTGGAACAGGCACCAGCTCCAGAGCTGTCAGGCAGCCTCACACCCTGCATCCCTCCTTTTTTGGTCTGATCAAGCCTATTATCTCAGGCAATAGGAGGCTGAAGACAAGAGTTTCAGAGCAACAGAGGGGGGTGGTTCTGTTGCTATTGATTTCGTCTGAAACGGGCATGTGTTATTTCAAAGCGAAGTGTGTCCTCAAGGCGGGTTAAGCTGCTCTCCTCCACTGAAACAAAGCAGTGATACAAGTCTATTTGTGACCTGTTAATTATCAGGTTGATAGTAAGAACAGACTGTGGAATGGATCCCACTATTTTAAGCATTATTCTTTGGGGTGCTGAAATTTAAACAGGCTTCTGCTGACAGATTTCCCCCCGACTAATGAAATAACTTCTTCGCTAATCAAAACCAGGCCTTGGGAAAGGAGATTCCAGTGATAGCCAGGGTTTGGAGGAAGACTGACACAGCTCCAGCTCCACCAGCATACACGAAACAAGTGCAGGTCTCACACTGTGGCTGAGGCCTGGGGGAGCTGCCCCCTCCTGAGGAGGGTTCCCTCGCCATGAGGCAGGTCCCCTGGCTTGCCTGCGGTCGGCCTGCACCTGGGCAAAGCACCTGCAAGGACACTCCCTGACCAAGACTGAGACAGTGAAATCCAAGCTAGCACGCAGAAGCAAATAAAATAGCGTGAAGGGGACGTTTCCTGCTCATCGCTCCCTGCAATGCTCAGACCCCCTCTCTTTTAGAGGTGAGGAGGGCGGGTTCGACCCCAGGCAGGTGAAACTACAAACTTGGGGGAGAGGGGACAAGCACCGGCGGTCGGCATCGTGCGGGCC